>VWZE01009700.1:100928-115405 GCA_013396675.1 Eubucco bourcierii
CTTCCACCTTCTCCCCACCCCTGTACCTTACCCCAAGGTTTGCCTTACATGCAAGGTAAATTAAGAGGATCGGCCAGGGGGGTTAGAAGAAAAGTGGTTAGTGAAAATTAATGGGCAGAGGAGCCAGAGCCAGAAGCTGCTAGACTGCCCGAGCTGCTCTCCCAGCAAGAGACAGACAGAGACTCACTTATCTATATTTTGGTTATTTTTCCCAAAACAATTTTCAGCAAGCATATGAGCGAAATAGACATCACCATGTTTTCCTTTCACAGCCTATAGTGTAATTTTCTCTGTTAAACTATTCTAATTAGCCTCAAACCAGCACAGGCAGGAAGGTGTCCTGTCACTGACAGGTCCTGTGCAGCTACAGCAGACTCCTGTTTGCCAAATCCCAGGGCTGCTCAGCAGTGCTGCAAGAGGCTGCCACTGTGCCCCATGCTCGCTGCACATCAAACCACAAAGGACTTGGCATCTGAAAGCACAAAGGAGGCAAAGAGTGGGAGCAAGGAGGTAGCAGCACAGATAGGAGCTGCCCACAGCCAGTCTCTGCTAGACTGGATTTAAATACACAGGCTTCCCCACAGCACACATTCTGTGATTGTCTTTCCCTCTCCTCCTTCAGCTACTTTCATGGCACCCAGCACAGTGTCACGTGCCAAGGCGTGTGCCTGTGTCTGGTCATAAATACACTGAACCTGTGCACTGCAGATCCCTGTTTGCTGATTTGCATAGCTACTGCACCCTGTTGCAGCCTCTGCTGTCATCTGTTCTGTATTTTAGCTAATGATCAGGCAGAGGGTGAGTGGTTTCAGAGTGTGGGAGCCAAGCTGGGGTTCTCTGCAGGCTGTGGTAGCTCCCAGGCCGGTGGCAGGGAAATTGACCCAGGTCAAGCTGAGCATTAAGCACTCAGGCAGGCAGGTACCCTGCTCTGTAAACAGGGAGGTGGGTCAGAGGAAAGCTGGCAGCTTGCACTGTGTCTGGCTCTGTAGGCACAGGCAGGGGTGGGTAAGGGTTTCATATTCATGCAGAGAGAATTATTCACGACACGCTGCTCCTTCTGCAGCTCCCTGACAGTAAATGCCCTGGGGTACTGGGGGCCACTGAGCAGTGTTCATACCCTGAACATGGCTGTACCAAGCCTTCCTCTAAACAGCAGGATTTTCCTTTCCTACTCCTGCTTGCATTAGCTTGGTCGTAAACCCCACCATTTCTGCAGAGCAAGCTGTGCAATTACAGCTTAACAGTTAGTGTTCCCGTTTAAGACACTGCTCCTATCACCAGGATCAAGCTTCTAAACAAAAGGCCAGTGTGTCACTCCAGCAGAGAACAGGACTCCACCTGCAGGAGCACTCTGAGGAAAAGCAGCCTGCACTTCAGGCGCTACTGCAAGATGAAACTATGGTGCAGGAGGTAACTGATGGCAAGAGAACTGCTTTTTCCTAATGCTCATCTCACTTGCCTTTCCAGATCCTCCTCTACTGAGGTGATGTCCCCTTTGGGCTGTCAAAAGATCTTTTACAATACTTATTATTGGGGTAATTGCAATGGCACCTGTTTCTCAACCCTCCCATTCTGAAAGCTGCAGCAGCTTCCCCAGCAGTGCAGCAGGTCACACTGAGGGACAATGCAGCAGCTCATGGCAGTGGTGGAAGTGTTGAACATGATTGTTTCACTGGAGGGGAATTACCTGACTTGGAGCTGTGATGTTAGAACATGACTGGAAAAGCAGCCTTTGGGATGTTGTCAGACTCCCTGCAGAGCTCCAGTGACACCATCCACTTGGTGCCAGGTCAGAGAAAACCAAAGGCAGTCCTTGCAGTGAAGATGCAGCAGCATGCAGTTAATCCAGACTGGCTCTGCAGGGCTGCTCCAGCCTGGGCCACAGGCCATAAAATGCTGACAATTCCCAGGTTTAGACGTTTGCTTCCAAGTCTCCGGCTCTGGGGAGCTCAGCTCCTGTAGGACTTGCCTGCCATTCCATGGGCAAAGGCAGGGAGGGCACTGAGCAGAGGATGTGAACCACCCTGCAGTTTCAGATGTCTGGGGAGGGGACACAGAAGCTTGGTGGTGTGTGTAACTTTTCAGATGTACCAAGTTACCCAAAGAGCCAGACTGAGCTCTTAGGAACACTGCTGCAAGCTCAGAGGAGTTCCAGCTCAGTTCCCTCCCTGCAACTGGTACTGGTGCAGGCGCAGCAGAGCAGAGAGCCTGTGCTTGCAGGAGTGCAGCTGAGTTATTTCTGACACATCTATGTGGAGCTTACTGCCTTTCATTAGCAGTTGGAAAGATTCTGAGGCTGCCTCTGACATTCAGTGAACATTTTCTTTGTATGTAAACAAGATCACTTGCCAGATTCATACAGCTCCATTAATTCCTTTGATGAATCATAACTAATTACACAGATCCTAATTCTGCAATACATTTAAAGTATGTTTGTGTGCTGAGCTGAGCTTTGTTCAGCAGAGAACCAGAGATCCTATTCTTAAAGTCCATAACTCCCAGGGATTGAAGCCACTGAAGTTAAGTCAAGTGTTTGGCTGAGTTGTGCAGTTACAGCAGGAAGCAGGTAGGAAAATAGGAGGACAGCAGTACCTGCGCCCCTTTGCAGATCCATGAGTGCAGAACAAGTTGCAGCAGAAAGAGGAAGGTTGCAGCATGCAGCCATCGGTTTCTATCAGTCATGGTGGCACATGGGTGTTTGCTTTCTACGGGGTTGCAGTGGTGCTGCCTGGCACTGAGCTACTGAGGTCCACCCCCATGCACCTGTGCATGGCCCTCTCTGTGCCACTGGTCAGCCCTGTGACAGGTCCTGTGCTTCCCTCTGCAGTGCCTACATTGACAAAGCAAGTGACACAGCTGAGCAGGTGACTCTGATAGACAGCCAGCTTAACTCTCCTGAGGGACTGGCAATAGACTGGGTTCATAAGAACATCTACTGGACAGACTCTGGAAACAAGACCATCTCGGTGGCCACTGCAGATGGAAGCAGGAGGAGGACACTTTTCAACAGCGACCTCAGTGAGCCAAGAGCCATTGCTGTTGATCCCACACAGAGGTAGGTGTAAAGACCCCTTCACTAACAGATGTGCCAGACTTCTTTCTGCCTCTTACCAGCTTGAGAGTGGTTCTCACCAAGGCTTCAGATGTGTTCAAAATCTAGATCCATTGAACTTCAGTGGGACCACTGCAATGGTTCAACTAACTCTTTGCAAGGAGGTTCTGATAATAATTTTCAGGTCATGTGTTTGATGGGCCTGGTGCAGGCATATAGATTGTCCTGTGTCATTGGGCTCCTTGACTCAGTGAAGTCCACACACTGAGCATACACCAGGGGATGGTTTGCATGGGGTTGTGAGGTGAGGTGTGACACTCTGGTGCAGGCTGTGTGGCACTGTGTGACTGTGAGACTCACACCGCATGTCAGAGTTCACTGGAGCGGCCGAGGGGCTTTGCCACGCTAAGGAGGAACAAGGCACTTCCTACGTCAAGTAGTAGCACAGACTTCTTACCCCAGAGCCCAGTTTACTATTCCCTTGCATGTCTGTTTCAGGTTCATGTACTGGTCTGACTGGGGAGACAAAGCCAAGATCGAGAAGGCTGGGCTGAATGGCGCGGGGCGGCAGGTGCTGGTGACCGACAACATCGAGTGGCCAAACGGCATCACGCTGGGTAGGTGCCTGGATCAGAGCTGCAGCATCCACTGGGGCTGACCTGCTGTTACTTGTACTGGGAAATGGGAACAAAACAGTAGCTATGCCAAGGCAGCTGCACACAGTTCCCAGAAGTGCTGTCACTACCTACTCTCACCAGCACCAGTGCTTTTATTTCAGCAGCAAGTGTAGGCACCAAGTCTGGCTGCGGTCAGCACCTCCTAGTTGCTTTTAGGCAAAGGNAAGTGCTGGAGGCATCAGAGAGGCCTTGGTGGTAGTCTGGACCTGCCTATCTTAAAAGCAGTGTCAAGATACTTCACTGATGTATGCACAATACATCAAGGGAAGAGACACAGCCTGCAGAGCCCATTCCCTGTTGCTGCCCAGCTGCTATGGGTGGGGACAGTAAGATGGAACCCATCTTGGCCCTTTTCCTGAGGGCTGTTGTTCCTGCTGCCACACCAAGTGGCAGGAGTGGACAGGAGGTTTCCTGCCCTCAGGGGGCAGGAGGGAATAGCCTCTCCTGGAGTTAAAACCAGGATTTTAGCACCTTGCAGATGTGAGGTTCTCTGCTTGGGTTTAGATTTTGATAATTCTGACCATGACAAGGATGTAGGAGGAAATGTTGCTACCCTTGCAGAGTGCTGAAGTGCCACTGCTGTGAACAAACAACGTTAGCATTTAGTAATTAAGAAATTAATTAATGACTTGTTTAATTAGAGAGTCTGTTTTGTGTTGGCACTCATCCACTCACATTCTGGTTAGTGAATCTCATCCAAAATGAGTCAGTCTGCTCCAGGAAGAGAAATTCAGTGCTTAATATTATAAATAAGATTGGGTCCTTCCCTGTCACTCTTACTTGCACCCTCCTCAAAACCTGGCTGGTTGTGACAAGAGTGTCCCCCCCACCAGCAGTATCCCCTCAGCATGCAGCACAAGAAAGGTTTCTGGGCACAAGATTCATCTTTTCTGAAAGTGTAAACTGCACAGCTGCTTCAGAGAGGTTGCACTGAACCACAGCTGTTGATCTCCAGCAAGAGGCCAAGGACCAAACAGCCTTGAGATGGATGAATCAGGCACCAAGTGCCTCTGGGAAACCCAGAGTGCTGCTGGCCTGCACCTCCTGCTAACAAAAGAGCCTGGTTGTACAAAGCTGTCACACACCCCAGAATGTTCCTCCTTTTTAATCGTATTTATAGGGTCTTATCCCAGCATATCTGGGCACCAGTTCAAAATTGGAACTGGTGTTAAAAAGAAGGCTCAGTACTGAAGAGATTGGTCATGCTGCCAGCAGGGAGAACACTGGGCAGGAGCAGAAGCTGGCAGGAGCTGTGTTGTGATTGTGCCTCCTTGTGTTTGACTGCTCAGATTTGCTGAATCAGCGTCTCTACTGGGTAGACTCCAAGCTGCATTCCCTATCCTGCATCGATGTCAATGGCAGCAACAGGAAAGTCCTCATCTCTTCTGTAGATGACCTGAGCCACCCCTTCGGCCTAGCAGTGTTTGAGGTAAGAGTCAAACAGGCTGCAAGAGGGCCCAGAGCTCTCCTTTGTCACAAGCTTTGCCTTTTGCATAGCACAGAAAGCTCAGCCAGGGCCTTTGCTGCCATAGAAACCACTTAACCTGGAAAGGTTCCATGGGAAGAACTGTTTTCTACAGGCTCTAATCAGTAGCAAAATGTTGTGCATGCTCTCACCTCACATGGCACCAGGGGACCTGTGAGGGGCTGGCAGTGCCCAGTAGAACCTTTCCCTCAGGACTGGGAAATGGATTATGGGGTTTCTGTGCTGTGAACTGAGGCAGCTGTCACACAGAGGCTGGGTAGAAGGCACTGAAATCAGCAGGTGGGACAACTCTGAGTGACACTGCAACACTTTGTCATCTTCTGAAAGCTGGACTTTGAGGGGAGCTGCCTGGGCTCCGAGCAGGCTCACAGCCTGCAGCAGACCACTCTGCTGCTCTCAGCAGCTTTGGTTCATACCATCTTTGCATATCTGTGTTGCATTTTCTGGTGCCCACAGAGCCCTCTGGGAAGGACAGCCCCTTAGATTGTGTTGTGTTGGCTGCTTGTTCCCATTGTCCAGCCCAGCACCTGCACAAGTATCCTCAGAAACATTTTCAGCTTTCTCAGGGTGAGACACCGGAGGGGCTCCCACTGCACTCACTGGGCACCAGTGCATTCCTGAGGCTGAGCACTTGGCATTGAAAGGTGCTTGCTCACCTAGTTCTGAAAGGGACAGGTAGTTCTCTTTCAAGCTGAACTGCTCCAGTTACAGCACACAGATCTTGCCCCACATTACAGAAGCTTCCCTGTTCCCAGAATTAGAGACCTACAAAAGCCATGAGCCTGTTTTCACAAGGGCTGCCAGCTCCTCCCCCCCACTCCATGTGTGTTCCACTGCAGACTCAGCTGGCCCTGTGGATTCAGTGCTCTTGGACTATCCAATGTCACACTGCAGTTAATAAAAGAGTACAGCTCAAGCCCTCAAATGGCCTTGGGGAAAGAACTAAGATCTGCTGAAATTACCTAAATGGGCACCCACATCTCTGCCCTTAGTTTATACCCAGGCACCTGGTGGCAGGGCCAGGGCTAAAAGCTTCCTTGCAGAGTGTATTTCATGCTTAAGATCCTGAAGCATGTGTCACATAATTCAAGCCCCTGCTTTGCCTGGGTGAAAGCAGGGGGCCAATCCAGCTCTTCCACTCTTCCTTTCCTGTTAGAGGACTGCCAAGTATCACTAGCCTGGGGCAGTGAAGTGTTCTCCCTTGTAGCTAAGCTTCTGTCTGTGATGATTTAAATGATTATGGGAACAAAAGCTTCAGCTTTGGCACCTCGATCTGGGTAAGCTACAACAGAGGAAGCTGCCTGGTCAGGGTAGCTTCTTTTCATTTCATCTGACTCAGCAAACCCCTCTTCCTTAAACACAGAATGTCAGGGGCTGGAAGGGACCTCAAAAGCTCATCCAGTCCAACCCCCCTGCAGAGCAGGATCACCTAGAGCAGATCACACAGAAACATATCCAGGCAGGTTTTGAATATCCCCAGAGAGGCAGACTCCATAGCCCCCCTGGGCAGCCTGTTCCAGTGCTCTGTCACTCTCACAGGGAAAACATTCTTCCTCAGGTTCACATGGAACCTCCTGTGCCTCAACTTTCACCCATTGCCCCTTGTCCTGTCATTGGGCATCACTGAGAAGAGGTTGGTTCCATCCTCCTGGCACTCACTCCTTACATATTTATAAACATGAATGAAGTGAGCCCTTGGTCTTCTCTCCAAGCTAACAAGCCTCAGCTCCCTCAGGTTCTCCTCATAAGGAATATGTTCAACTTCCTTAATTATCTTCCTGGCCACAAGAGCACACTGCTGGCTCATGGCCATCCTTCCATCCACCAGGACTCCCAAGTCCTTCTACCCTTTACTGCTCTCCAGCAGGTTGGTCCCCAACGTATACTGATACATGGGATTGTTCTTTCTCTGGTGCACAACTCTACACTTGCCCCTGTTGAACTTCATTACATTTTTCTCCCTGCCCAACTCTCAGCCTGTCTAAGTATCTCTGGATGGCAGCACAACTCTCCAGTGTGGCAGCCACCCCACCCAGCTTGGTGTTGTCAAACTTGCTGTGCACTCCATGCCCTCATCCAGGTCATTAACGAATACACTGAATAATACTGGTCCTGGTACTGACCCCTGAGGAACTCCACTAGTTACAGGCCTCCAGCTAGACTCCATCCCACTCACCACAACTCTCTGACTTCCCTTTGTCATCGTTGTGGCTCTGTGCTGGACTCTCTCAAGCAGTTCTGTGTCCTTGAGACTTCACTGCTCTTCAGTTTTAATCCTCAGCAGCAGTGTTTGGAAGGATCTCTTGGGTTATTTACCCTCTACAGAGCCTTCCTCATCTGCTAGAGTAACAGGCTTGGATTATTTGCCCTTGTTCCCCATCAGCATGTCTCTGCTTACCGAGACACAGGTGTCTTTGAGCCAGCAACTGCCATGCTGTTTGACAGCTGCTTTGGCCTCTTCATGGATACCTGCTCAATGCAGATCTTACATTTGGAACAGAGGAAAAAAATCAGCAGGGATAACAGAAGTTTCTAGCACAGCCCTTTGTTCCTGCTCATCATCTTCAAGAAACAATTATTCAGAAACAGAATGGGTGAACCTTTTCTGTGCTTCACCAGACTTCAGCTCCCTGGTCCCTATTTCATAGCTCCTCACAACCACTAAGCATTTACAAACACGTAAGCTTGCTTTGCCCTTGGAACAGCAGACAGGAATGAGTCTCCTAACACAGGAAAGAAAAGCAAAGGGCTGCAGGTCAAAGTAGCATGAACCAAAGGTGCCCCAAGGTAGGAACAGAATGTGTTGGCTTTGTGACTACTGGAGGTTAATCCAGCTTGAGGTGGATTTGAGCAGGGCTGGGTCAGAAATCCTCTGCCTTTCCTGCAGGACAGGGTGTTCTGGACTGACCTGGAGAACGAAGCAATCTTCAGTGCAAACAGGCTGAATGGCTTGGACATCTCCATTTTGGCAGAAAATCTCAACAACCCTCATGACATTGTGGTGTTTCACGAGCTAAAGCAGCCCAAAGGTAAGGCACCCTCGGGGTACCATGGCCCTGGTGAGACAGAAAGCACAGGTAACAATGAGAAATCAATGCCTAATGTTTGAAGGTCCTGCATAATTAATTCAGCACCACTTGTTGAGAAGCCTGCAATGTGTTACTAGCTGTTTAATTGTTGTCTTTGATACCAGTGAGTTACTCTCCTCCCTGTGCTGCTTGCCAGTGATTACCTACTCAGATAGGGTTTATAGCAGCATGTAGGGTTTCACTCCAAACTATGAAGGTGCTTAAGCAGCCCAATTAATTGAGGTAGGAAGTGGAGCCGTCTTCTTAGAGAACCTGCTATTTCTTTTCCAAGAAAAAGAAATAAATCATTAGAAAAATACTTTGTCTTTTTTTCCACCCTCTAACAGCTCCAGATTCCTGTGAGCTCAGCCTCCAGCCCAACGGAGGCTGCGAGTACTTGTGCCTTCCTGCACCCCAGATCTCTCCCCACTCTCCCAAGTACACCTGTGCCTGTCCTGACAACATGTGGCTGGGTCCTGACATGAAGACATGCTACAAAGGTAAATACAGTCAGGTCTCTGTTTTGCTATTCCAACAGAATCCTACTTAGAGGGAATAGATTTGCTGATGGTGGAACACAGACACCAGGCTTTTGGGTTCTGTTCTTGCTGCCTTCTGAAACCAGCACTGTGGTGTCCTTCATGGAAAGCTTCTCTTTGAAAGCATAACCAGAAAAAGACACAGCAGGAAAAGGAAGAAAGGGCTAAGGTCCAGCACTAAAGATGTGAATGGTTGATAAATCATTGAAATTTGCCAGTGCCCTGGAGAGGCCACATGCTGCCAGTGTCCTGAAGAGACAAGTCCTTGTAGCGTAGTTGTCCCTGACATGCAAATAGCTCCTAGTACAAATTGGGCAGCTTCTAAGGTACTGAAAAAGCCACAAGATTTTGAAGTTCTTACCTGTCCTCCATGCAGAGTTTTACTGCTGTTAAGAAACTGAGCTTGGCTTTGGGAAGTAATTTCTGGAGCTTCAGGCAGAGAACTATGGATAGTCTAACTGCTGGTAACTAGAACCGCAGTTTGGCTGCTGCTTCTGTGAATGTAACAATCCTGCCCAAATTTATACCCCTGTGGTTTGCTCTGAGAACTTCCTTTAACCAAATTTCAATGCTGCTCTTGCTTTTCAGACCTTCCAACTACTTCCACTACTGTACTGGTTCCTACAACTGCAGCACCACGCAGCACTGGTGCCACAACCATCACAGCTGTCCTTGGCAGTGCCAGCAACGCCACCGGTGCCATCCCCAAAGCTGTGTCAGAAGCTACCGTCACCATCCCCAGTTTTCAATTACCGTCCACAACATCTATCCTGATAGACTCTGAGATGACCACTGGAAAGAGCAATTTGTCCCAGCACTGTAAGAGAACAAGATTCCCCTTTATCACAAAGCCTCCTGCACTGGTGGGAGACCTGCCAGAGCATTCAGGACAGGTCAGATGCAGGCACATCCTGCTGCACAGTGTGAGACACCAGGTGATCTTTCTGTGGGGGTCTCTGCTGTGGTGGCTGATGTGACTTAAGTCACTAAGGATGTTAAGGAACTTGTGCCCAATGCTAGTTCATCCCAGCTCCAGTGCTGTTTGTGGATCATTCTACAGGCATGTCACCTGTTTCAGTTGTTTAATGATTCACGTGAGCTAGCGCAAGGTGTGAGTGAAAAATGCCTCCTGTCCAGCTTCAACCCTGCTGGACACTTCCAATCACCAGCATCTGTTTGTGTGGCTGTGCTCTCTGTGTTGCTTGGCCATGACACAGAATTGTTTGCATTACATAGCAGAACAGTATCCCAGCAGAGACCCCTACCAGATAAGAAGTGAGTAATGGAACATCAACCTCCACTTTCAGTGCCAGCATGTAACCCCTCTGGGCAATGCTGCCAAGGTTATTCAGAATAGCTGAGCTGCTTTTGCAAAACCAAATTAACAAATCCTAGTCCAGAGTGAAAGCTTCGCTCATCAGGACTCAAATTTTGAGACCTCAGACAGCTCTATGTTGCTTTCAGAACAGCACAATGCTTCCTTTCCCCGAGCCTTGTACTGAGCAGAGTCTGCATTGCACCTGGAGAGCCAGCGTAAACCTCCCTGTCCGCCTAGGGCCTGTTTGGAGGAGCAGCAAGGCTGTGCACTCAGTGCTGCCCTGGCAGCACAGGAGCCCATTGCTAAAATTCATTTATTCGAAGCTTCTTTCAGATGCAGTAACAAGCAAACAAGCAAAGTGCCTTAACTGTCCACATTTGAACTAGGCTGGCTCACTAAGTAAATAATTATGCCATAGAAGAAGCTGCCCCATACTGAGAGGGATATTTTAAGTCACTTTAAGTCACATCAGTTGGGGTTTCAAAAAGCAGACTTCAGTCAGTGCTCCCTCTCTCAATTCCTGATACCTTAGCAAAAGTAACTTTTCTGTACTGATCCCCTATTACAAGAGCTTGAAACAAGTATGTAACTTGAAAGGCATATAGATTTATCTTTATTTTCCCCTTATTAATTTCTTCCTCTCCTAAGCACAATACCAAGTTTTGGGTGCTGAGGCAGACTAAAGTTGGGAGTGGTGCACATGTTGCCTAACTCCTTAGCTGTAAAGAAAGAAAAAAGAGAAAGTAAAGCTGTGCAGAAGGCTTTGAACTCAGTTCTTTGTCTGTCAACTGAATGAATCATTAATTGTGTCAGTACTCGAAAGTGTTGTAGTGTGGATTTTGAAGAGTGTTTTTTTGCCATCCCCGCATCCATGCGTGGAGTTTCCATTAAGTGTCCCAGTTTCTCAAACTAGCCTCTTTTGTTGTGCTCAAAGCCCAAGTACTGCCCTGGGCTCATTTCTGGTTAAAGCTCCTCTCTGGCAGCACCGTGCTAAGCACTTGCCTTCCCTGGCCACGCTCTCCTGGATTGTAGCTTGCAATCCTGTGAGGGCAGCAGCACCTCATGGCCAGGCTGTCCGTTGTTCCTAGGAAGAAACAGCTCAGCTTAGCTAACATCTTTGTGGGCAGATGCTTTTTATCTTCTCCATGGACACTGTATTACAAAACCTTTTGTAAACTCTTTAATTACAAAAGCTTTCTGATGGGTTACTGACATAAAACACTCTCTAGACTTGGCTTTCAAACCATCGGATGAGTGAAGTGATCAGGACTTCTTCTGTGATTGCAGATGCAAATAATGACCAAGGCTTTGATTCAACTGTGACAGCAGCTGTGGTTGGAATTGTCATCCCTGTGGGTAAGCTGCTTTGATTTAACCTTCAAAGATCACAGCAAAACACCAGTGTAAATACACTCCTCTGATTTCCAGAGGTGAGGAAGAGTGCAGGAAGTGGCGCTGGGGAAAAGCAGCCTGGCTCTGAGAAAACTGTTTAAGCATGGATGTCTGCATGGGACCATCTCAGCAGATCCATGCCTATCTGAGAGCCCTTCTTTCCCCTTTCCTCAGTGGTCATTGGCTTGCTGTGCATGGGGGGATACCTCATCTGGAGGAACTGGAAACGGAAGAACACCAAAAGCATGAATTTTGACAATCCGGTGTACAGGAAGACAACAGAGGAGGAAGATGAAGATGAAATCCACATTGGGCGGACTGCCCAAATTGGACATGTCTACCCAGCAGTAAGTATCTGAGGCCACTGCTGATGGAGACTCATTTCATTAAGGGTTTAGATGCAGAATTCTCTCCAGACAGTTACAGTTTGAGTTATCTGCCATACAGTGACAAACCCCAGAACTTCAGTAATCAGTGAGTGGGCAGGAGCCTGGACTTGCAGGCAGCTCACGCAGTTGCCTCAATCTAGTGGTCTGTACCAGGAGATGGTGTGTTCAGATGCAGAACAACTGTCCTAATCGATAAAGCTGTCAGCTGGCAAGTGTCAAGCTAGCTGAGGAGCTCAATACCTGACAGCCAAGCACTTAGCCCTTGCCAGATTCCATTGCATCTGTGCTTAGCCTGCTACCAAGTGCCTAAATGCCCTTAAGGATAGCTTGAGCTTCTTTGCAAAGCAGGGAGAGCATTTTCTCTATAATATGGTAAAGAAGAATAAAGTCCTTCACAGAAAACCTCCTTCACTGCCCCTTGCAAGAAGTGATGGAAAGTTGCCTTGGCAAGATGGAGCTTTTAAAAAACAAACATTTGGATAGCAGTTGCTGTGCATGCAGGAGCAAGAGAATCTGTTGTGTCTCAGGGTGGTGAATCTGCTGAGGAGCCTACTCCTGGGCAGCAGCCCTGCTGAGATGCAGCACTGGCACTTTCAACTGCTGTGTGTTTTCAAAAGAGCGCCACGATGCCAAAGCATTGAGTGGAGGCGGTAGAGCTCCTGCCTGCAGGCAGGCCATAAGTAACACCCCCCTCATCTAAAGGTCACACTAGAGAAGGTGTTACATGGAACTTGACTCAGTGCACAGGGGAATTAACTTTCCAAAGCCTCTTTAGTAACACTTGAGTGAGCAACACCATTTGAAAGGAAAGAGTCAGTGCAGGAAATAGATTTGTGGCCAAGATGCGAGCGACAACCGTGAGATTTGAAGCGGGAGTGCAGGTTAACACCAGCATCCATCTGGATGTGTTATGTGTTCCTGTGTGACCTGAGCTGCCCTGGGTGATCCTGCTCTGGCAGGGGGGTTGGACTCAATGCTCTATGCAGGTCTGTTCCAACCCTGTCATCAGCTGTGGTTTTCTCCCCTCACAGCGCGTGGCATTAAGTTTAGAGGATGATGGGTTGCCGTGAAGAGGAAGCTGCTGCAGACACCACACTGAACAAACCGACTTCGGATCACACAACCTGCTTCTTTGGGTTTTGTGGGTTTGGTTTTGGTTTTTGGTTTTTTTTTCTTTTCTTGTTTTGATGGTTATTTATGTTGCAGAAGGGTAACCACAAAGTTATAATGAACTGCAAACATCCAAAGGATGTGAGAGTTTTGTATGTATAATCTTTTATACGCGTTTTAACTTGTTGCACTACCCATTTGTGATAGTGAGTAAGCAAACAGCTGAGCTACTAACTCGATGTACATAACCAGCCAGGCTGAAGGTTAGGTAGCTTTGCTTTCTTTGAAGACTTATATTTATAGATATTTTGTAAATATGTTGAATATGAGTTGTGGCTATCCATCAACATAAGTAAAACAAATCCTGTACAGGCAGTTTAGAAATATTTATTAACAAAAGCTGGGTTATAAGATCTGCTCTGTAAATACAGTAGAGGGGTGAGAGTATTTATTTTTTGGTATGTTTGGCTTGCTGTGCATAGATTATCTGTGTATATATCTATCTAGACTAGATAGATATATAGGCATATAAATATATACATATATATAAAAGATATATACATCTATTTTAAAACTACTAGCCTATGTTTATGAGCATTAGGGATAATTGAATTTTTACAGGATATTTGAGAAGCTTGAAATCTAAGGACACAAAGTCAGAGCAAGCTGCAGGGTGAGACAGCTGAAGCGCTTCTGTAACAGACAGAGCTGCTGCTTTCCCAGCTGGCTCCTAAAGGGCTGCTTTTGCATCTCCCTCTCCAGGAAGGTCCGTCTGCTGCGCTTGCAACTGAAGAGCTGCTGCCTACAGCAGTTCAGGAGCAGCTCCTACAATGCCCAATTTTTTTCTGTTGTATTTTTACTTTTCACAGCCTGGTACAAATCTGATTTGAATTCTTTGTTTGTTTGTTTCTAAATGTAAGTCTAAATGCTTTTCCCCACTGGGAGTCCCGCACCTCTCAAAATTAGCAGGAACAAAGATTGAGCCATAGGGACTCACATAATCTGAAGTGAGTGCTTTCAGCTGGCTCATCAGGACATGAAAACCAACATAGTAACAGAAGTTAATTCTTTCCCTCTTTGCCCTCTTCCCTGCTCACATTGATCAATTTCAAATTGACTGCCGTGGGGCGGTGTCTTGGTTCAGCATATGCAGCGATTCCCTTCCAGATGCTGCCATTGCTGCTTGGTCCATCCCCCATACCACAGTGCATCAGGTGAGGAGGCTAAAGGAGGGTGAAGATTCACAGCTTTGCGGTGTCTCTGGCTGGGCCATCCTGAACCTTGCAGAACAATCACTCATTCTGTAAGATTCCCAGGGAGTTCCATGGGAAGTAAGTACACTTTCCTAGCATAATGGACTACCACCTCCTTGAACTCTTACCAAAAGCTAGAAATAGCTTCCCAGTATTCTTCCACCAGTCCAAGCTTTTGTATTCCAGAAAAAAA
>VWZE01009700.1:124128-167960 GCA_013396675.1 Eubucco bourcierii
GGAGGTGTCCCTGCCTATGGCAGGGGGTTGGAACTAGATGATCCTTGAGGTCCCTTCCAACCTTACCATTCTACGATTCTATAATTCAAACCCAGTACTTTTGTGGGCCTTTCCTCAGCCACATTACCACCTCTCAGCAGCTCTCATCTCTTCAATGTGTAAGGCATTAAGACAACTCCATCAGAGCAGGTAAGCAGTCCCAGTGTGATCACTGACCTAGATCCAGGCTCAGTGCAATGCAAACCTACACAGACAGGGATGCACTCCAAGCCTGATCTTTAAGAGGCCTAAGCCCATGTGCAGCCCTTGAGAAGTTAACTGAGCAGCTGTGACAGAAGCATCCAGTGATGCTGATGCATTTGTTTGTAGTTTGCTCCAGACTTCCAGCTACCCTATTGCAGGACTCAGCTGCAGTGATGGTTTCCCATAGCAACAAGGTATGGGACTCACTGTTCAGGACAAGCAGCTGAAGGGAGCTCACCCAAGTGTCCAGGAAACTGAAACTAGGCTCTTCCACATGCACCTGAAATGCAACCTGCATGCAGTCAAAACATTCTCCTGCTCACTGCAGCAGGTGTTTCACCATACACACGTGGGTTTAGACCCTGCAGAGGAACCTGGGCAGAAGGAAAGATGGACAGACTAAACCTATTGAACTTCCACTCAGATTCCCTGTCCTTACTGCTTTGGGAAGAAATGAACACAGGTGAATCTCTGCACCAGGATAAGACAAGAGATGCATCTTCATCAGCACTTACACTTTATAATAAAGAAGTGAAACAATGCATTCATGGAGAAACCAAGTGCAGACAGTTCCTGGCACCACAGCAGCACTAATAAACTGTCACAAGAGCACACATCAGTTATCATCTCATTTTAGCACTGACTATTACTCTTCCAAGTAGTAAGCACCACACAGCATGGAAACACAGCCTGCAGGTACCTCAGCAGACACTTTAGATTTGTAAGGAATGGCCAAAACCAACCCTAGGCGACTCCTCAAGAACATGTTTTCTTAAACTCCTCACACCTGCTTCAAACAAAGCAAGCCAGCTTGGGGGGACCTCAGCATGAACTTCTCAGCCAGCTACTATTCAAACCAACAAGCCAACAAGTTCCGTGTTTTCACTCCCTTCAAAGCAGGAAGCAAAGGGTTTCCTTTGGGATCCACTGCACAGGTGGGAAGACTACCTCAAATGAATTGAAAGGGAAAAAAACATCAACTTGCAAGAAAGATAAGGAATGTGACAACACCAAGAGTGAAGTGGCTGGCATATGAAAAGCAAAAGATCCACATCCAAACTAATTATGCACAGAATAATAGAAGCAATCATTTCACTGAGAATTGCAGGAGTTTTGTGCACTGAAGCTGTGCTTACAAAATCCTCACCATTCACTTCACTTCTCCTGCACACTGATCATAGAATCACAGGACTGTCAGGGCTGGAAGGGGTCTCAAGGGTCACCTAGGTCCTGCCCCCTGCCATGGGCAGGGACACCTCACACTAGATCAGGTTGGTAAGAGCCATATCCNCTAGTACAGGTCACTCAAGGCCTCGTCCAACCTGGCCTTGAACACCTCCAGGGAGGGAGCAGTCACAACCTCCCTGGGCAACCTGTGCCAGTCTTTCACTCTAACTGTAAAGAGCTTCTTCCTAACATCCAGTTTAAATCTCCCTTCTGCCAGTTTAAACCCATTACTCCTCATCCTGCCATTACAAGACCTTGTAAATAATCCCTCCCCAGCCTTCTTTCAGGCCCCCTTCAGTTACTGGAAGGCCACTACCAGGTCTCCTGGAAGCCTTCTCTTCTCCAGGCTGCAGAGCCCCAACTCTCTCAGTTTGTCCTCACAGCAGAGTTGCTGCAGCCCTCTAAGCATCTTTGTGCCCTCCTCTGGGCTCACTTCAACAGTTCCATGCCCTTGTGTTGGGGGCTCCAGAACTGCACACAGTACTCCAGGTGGGGTCTGAGGAGAGCAGAGTAAAGGGGCAGAATCCCCTCCCTTGCCCTGCTGCCCGCACTGCTCTTGCTGCAGCCCAGCACACAGTTGCTAGACCTGACAACTTAAAAAGTCACTGAGCAGCTTTCTTGTAGTCCCCCACTTCAGATACTGGAAGGCCACAATAAGGTCTCCTCAAAGCCTTCTCTTCTCCAGACTGAACCTCAAGCCTCTAAGCCTTCTGATCATCCTCATGGCCCTGCTCTGGACATGTTCCAGCACATCCAGATCTTTCTTGCAATATGGGCTCCAGAACTGCACACAGTACTGCACATGGGGATCACACCAGAGTGGAGCAGAGCTCAATCATGCAGAGTGGTTCTGGAGTGATTGTGCTTTCACTCACAGCAAAATACTACAGGTAATAAATACAATTATGTGCAAATCACTAGTATCTCCCCTGATAACACACTGTCACTTCAGAGCCAGCACTGCCTTTGTCAAAGTTTTCCTGTTTCACCACAGCAGATCTGTATTTATTCAGCAAATACATCGTCTAGAACTGACAGAGGGCATGGATGGGCCAGGGGAGCAAAGTGGAGCTTTCTGAAGGGAGCACAAACAGCAAAGCATGAAAGCCTTGCTCATATCCTAGCCAAAATACACAACAGGGCATACGCTCAGGTCTTTATGTGATGCAGATACCTCTGTCTTCCCTCAGGGACCTGTGCACTGTTCTGCTGCCTATACAGCAGCCCACAAAAGGCTCCATTTAATCCTAAATCCTGGAGCAGAGCCTGCTAATTAGCAGGTAGACAGAAGTCTTTTACTTACAGTTAGTCAATTTAGGGCAAAATCTTTATGAAACACACACAACTTGCAGTGCCAATAACTATTAGTGGTCATAGGCTACAAAGCACCTCAAGTTTTTATTTCACATCTACTTGCACTCTGCCTTCATAAGAAAAAGGCCAAAGAGGAGTAACCTGCAGCTGCTCCTGCAGACCAGGAGTAGATCAGGTGCCACAGATTACTTTAGTTAACATTTTCTCCTTTGAGAAAAATCAACACACAGTGCTATCAGCATATCATGTAATCAGATCCAAGGAGTATCAAATGTCAGATGATAGTCATACAGTACCATCTTACTCAAGAGACTTGCCAAAGTAGCTTCCCTCCATCTGGCAAAGAAGACTCTAGGTCTGTCTTGCTCTTTGGGGTTAGAAAGAAGTTCTGACCCCAGCAAAGTTGTCCTTTCTGAATCAAGCACAGATTTTGCTGGCTGAAATTCATCTTGCACAATGTCAGGTTTCCGTACTTACCCCACCTCTGCAGCAGCATGCCTCCTACAGCTCCTCTTCTCTACCAACACTTTCAAAAGGAGGCCAATAGAAACTGTCTCAATAATAACCAAGGAAACTAAAACTTGCTTCCAGAGAGAATGCAAAGCTCTGAACAGGACAGGGCACGAAATGGGAGTGGTCTGAGGCCAGTGGCAATTAGAAAGAAACAAGAGGCAGCTGAGCTGGAAGTCTGGGAGGAGAATGATGCCAGCTGACAATTATTGAGAAGATCAGATAATTCTCTAAGGTGGACCTTTAGCCTCCAAGTGCATACACACAGGTGCTGCTGACAAGAAATGCAAACAACTATAAGGGAAAAAAAATACACAGGATAACATTTTTTGAATGTGAATTCATCTCAGCCTTCAGCACCTGATCATTAGAGACAGTCCTTAGCACACAGCAGGAACCTTTGGTGGTTTGGAATTTGTGCTCACATATCATTACTGTGTGCAGTTCTGGAGCCCTCAGCACAGGAAGGACATGGAAGTGTTGGAGCGGGTCCAGAGGAGGCCACCAAGGTGCTGAGAGGGCTGCAGCAGCTCTGCTATGAGGACAGGCTGAGAGAGTTGGGGCTCTGCAGCCTGGAGAAGAGAAGGCTTCCAGGAGACCTTAGAGTAGCCTTCCAATATCTGAAGGGGGCCTACAGGAAGGCTGGGGAGGGACTATTGACAAGGTCTTGCAATGACAGGACAAGGGGCAATGGGTTTGAACTGGCAGAGGGGAGATTTAGACTGGATGTTAGGAGGAAGTTCTTTCCAGTGAGGGTGGTGAGGCACTGGCACAGGTTGCCCAGGGAGGTTGTGGCTGCTCCCTCCCTGGAGGTGTTCAAGGCCAGGTTGGATGAGACCTTGAGTGTGCTGTACTAGTGGGAGGTGTCCCTGCCTATGGCAGAGGGTTGGAACTAGATGATCCTTGAGGTCCCTTCCAAGCTTACCATTCTATGATTCTATGATTACTGCTCTGGATTCCCTCACAACACCTCAGGCCACTGTATGCTACTGTGACAACACAAGAAGAATAAAGAGGCTTGTTTGCTTGTCTACCACTACCCTAAAATGAAGCCTTTCCCCACTGACACTCATTTGGCTATCACCCCTCATTTGATGAGCACATTAAAGTGAACCTTTTTTAGTTTCTCTTTAATCATCTCAAAGACTGCTGGAGTAAAACCGAAGCCAAACAAATGATCACTGGTGAGAAAGAAAATACTACTTCCTCAGCAGAACAGCCATGGTCTACTTTTGACATCAGACCTCAGTATTTTTAGGCATTTTCATTTGATTTTCCTTCTTACTCCTTGCCTGAGTTGAAGACCAACTGCATGGTGTCCAACATAGGGTTTGTTGAGCTCTCTTGTCGAGAATGTGATGTTAGTTCTTTACAGGTATCTCATGACTGAGTGCTTGCACTCTAATGACCACAACAGTGTTCCTAAGGACCTCTCCAGCCATCAATTTGCACTCCAGTTGAGCAGTATCAGTTCCACGTGCTGGTTCTGCCAGACTCACAGCCAGGATTGACTACAGAAGTGTCTACAAGCAATAGGCTTACAGGAATGAAGGATGTCAGAGTGGAAATCAGCATAGAGGAGAAACAAAGATTCCAATCCATAGTTCTGAGAACAAGAAGTTGCTCAGGCTGAGAACTTGAAACACCTGCTTAGGTATTACTGTTTTCACTTAGAGGACAGAAAAAGAGGTCTTCTAGCTTTTCTGGCAGACAACTTAGAAATTCTGTGTGCCAAAGGAAAACAAAGGTACCAGCATATAATTGCCTGCAGCATTCTCAAGAGTACAGAGGGGGAACACCTACCTTGACTAAGGAATTGTTTTCCAAGGACTATGTTAGCTCTCAGTGAAATATGTTTGCTACGTATCAGCAATGTCAAAAGGGTTAGAGACAGCCACAGAGAAAGCATTTGGAAGATTCATAACATCACCTGAAGTGGCAGTGCCTGTTCTAAAGCCAGAACAGGTATAAATGCATTTTCTCACTTCAAGCAATCTTTCACGATGGTTAAACATTGTGAAATGCCCCAGAGTATTTAAATCAGGCATTTCTATTAAGCCTTCAAAATCTCTGCTGTTAAGGCCCAGTGAATTACAGCCTCTTAAAGATACTCCATAGAAATTATTGTCTCCTTCATGAAGTTCTTCAGTGACCCTGCAATAGAACTGCTCTCACTGTATCACAGTATCACAGTATCACCAAGGCTCGAAGAGACCTCAAAGATCATCAAGTCCAACCCGATACCACAGCCCTCAAGACCAGACAATGGCACCAAGTGCCACGTCCAAACCCGCCTTGAACACCTCCAGGGACGCTGACTCCACCACCTCCCTGGGCAGCCCATTCCAGCAGGCAATGACTCTCTCAGGCAAGAACTTTCTCCTCACCTCCAGCCTAAACTTCCCCTGGCACAGTTTGAGACTGTGTTCTCTTGTTCTGGTGCTGGTTGCCTGAGAGAAGAAGGTAACCCCCTCCTGGCTACAACCACCCTTCAGGTAGTTGTAGACAGCAAGAAGGTCTCCCCTGAGCCTCCTCTTCTCCAGGCTAAACAATCCCAGCTCCCTCAGCCTCTCTCCATAGGGCTGTGCTCGAGGCCTCTCCCCAGCCTCGTTGCCCTTCTCTGGACATGCTCAAGCACCTCAATGTCCTTCTTCAATTGAGGGGCCCAGAACTGGACACAGGACTCAAGGTGTGGCCTAAGCAGTGCAGAGTACAGGGGGAGAATGACCTCCCTGCTCCTGCTGGCCACACTATTCCTGATGCAAATTCAATTCTTACAGGAGGCATTCTGGCTCAGAGGTTAGCAGGACTGTTGCCAGGTGGGGATGTCAATACCCAGAGTTACAAGCAGAAGCCCTGCACTGAAGACACCACCTTGCTGCTGCTCTCCAACACTCCTCCAGGGCTACTCACCTGAGAGCTCTGAACCTGCTGCCCATGGGTGAGGGCCCATTCCAACAGAGGCTTTGAGAGCTTTCTGCTCCAGCAGATCATTCTGGTTATCATAAATAAGGGTTGCAAGCTACCTTCACAATAAGCCAGCTGCACTAACATCTAGGACATATTTTCCTTCTCCTGCAAAAATGTACCATCTCCTACCTCCTCAAAAGGTAACAACAGAGATACAGAGCCAAGTGAGTGAAATAAAGGCAGTCTTCATTGTAACCTGCACTGGACACTTGAATTGGTATGACTTTATCACAGGCTTAATATTTCTATCTTCACAGAACTAACCAGGTTGGAAAAGACTTTCAAGGTCATTGAGCCCAACCTATCTTGGTCTGCAAGACCTCTCTACAGACCTGGGAAGAAATCAGGTGGCAACATACAGGAACTGGAGGGAGAGAGGAGAAAAGGGAAAGGAAAGAGAAAAGGGACAGAAAAAGAACAGCAGAAACAGTCAGCTTCAATTCCAGAATGCAAATACTTCTCTAGACTGTTCTGTTTTTTCACCAACTTGTGCACTTTAAAACTAAAGGAAACTTGGAGCTGTAGTCACTTTGGCATTAAGAACAGAAAAAGAACCCTTCTGGTGAAAAAAACCACTTCATGTTTAGCAATTGCCCAAGACTGGTGGCAAGCCTTTTTCTGTTTCCAGTTCCCATTCTCTTTATAGACACTGCTATTATCCCTCTTTGTCAAAAGCAATATAAAAGCCTCTAAATAACAAAATGTCTTCTTACAGTGTGTAAGTGCTACATCAGAAAGCTTCTCAGCAAGCACTAAAGTGTCATCCCACAGAATATCATTACACCAATAATGGTGATACAGCTTCAGCCTCTATAGTGTTTCCTTGCTTCTAAGTATAGAGGAAATGCAAAGGCTTGAGGAGAAGGAAGAGTCACAAGGTTTTGAGTTGGGGTTTCTGACTTTTTCTGGTTAGGTTTTTGTTTTAACTACTGCCACTCTTACAAGCCTCAAACTGGTTCCTATCTCTTAGAATCTTTCACAGAATCATAGAATTGCTTAGGTTGGAAAAGGCCTTGAAGATCACAGGATCGGAGGATGTTAGGGGTTGGAAGAGACCTCCATAGATCATTGAGTCCAACCCCTCTGCCAGAGCAGGACCACAGAATCTAGCACAGGCCACAGAACAACGCATCCAGATGGGCCTTGAAAGCCTCCAGAGAAGGAGACTCCACAACCTCTCTGGGGAGCCTGTGCCAATGCTCTGTGACCCTTACAGTAAAGAAGTTCCCCCTTGTGTTGAGGTGGAATGTCCTGTCCTGCAGCTTCCATCCATTGCTCCTTGTCCTATCACAGGGAGCAAGTGAGCAGAGTCTGTCCCCTCCCTCCTGACTCCCAGCTCTCAGATATTTATAAACATTTGTTAGATCCCCTCTCAGTCTTCTCTTCTCCAGACTAAACAGCCCCTGATCCCTCAGCCTCTCCTCATCAGGCAGTGTTCTGGTTCCCTAATCATCCTCGTAGCCCTCCATTGGACTCTCTTGAGCAGATCCTTGTCCCTCTTGAACTGGGGAGCCCAAAACTGAACACATCGAAGATCAACTGTTAACCCAGCACTGCCAAATCCACCACTACACCATAGGCCTCAGCACCACATCTACACAGCTTTTAAATAACTCAACCACTTCCCTGAGGAGCTTGTATCAGGGCTTGACAACCCTTTCAGGAAAGAAATTTTTCCTGATATCCTATCTAAACCTCTCCTGGCTCAACCTGAGGCTGTTCCATCTTGTCCTATCACCTGTCAACTTGGAAGAAAAACGACTGTCCCCTACCTGGCTCCAGCCTCCTCTCAGGTAGATGTAGAGAGCTAGAAGGCCTCCCCTCTGCCTCTTTTTCTGCAGGCTAAACAATCCCAGTTCTCTCAGCCACTTTGTGCTCCAGAACCTTCATCAGCTTTGCTACCTTTCTTTAGAGATGCTCCAGCCCTGTCTTTCTTGCAGGGAGGGGCCCCAAACTGCACACTACTGGAGGTACAGCTTCAGCAGTGCCAAGCACAGAGGGACAAGCCCTTCCCTGCTCCTGCTGGCCACCAGTTGCCCATACAGTGCAGAATGCCATTTGCTTTCTTGGCCCCCTGGGCACACTGCTGGCTGTCAACACTCAGACAGCTGTTGGACAACACCTTTAGACCTTTAGGTCCTTTTCTGCAGGTAGTTTTTCAGCCACTACTTCCCAGGCCTGTAGAGTTGCAGGAGGCTGTGAGATGCACTCCTGAGGTGATCTCCTATCTTCTTGGGTAGATCTCTACTACAAATCAGAGAGGGGATATATTAAAAATATTTTTTTTTAAAAAAAAACAAAACAGGACGGGTAGGGCAGTGTGGAAAGATGAAGCTGTCAGAAACCCTTTCAGTCCTGGTCAATAGCCAGCTGAACATGAGCCAGCAGTGTGCCCAGGTGGTCAAGAAGGGCAATGGCATCCTGGCCTGTATATCAGGAATCATGTGGCCAGCAGGACCAGGGAGGTCCTTCTGCCCCTGTACTCAGCACTGCTTAGGCCACACCTTGAGTCCTGTGTCCAGTTCTGAGCCCCTCAATTTAAGAAAGATGTTGTGGTGCTTGAACGTGCCCAGAGAAGGGCACCAAGGCTGATGAGGGGCCTGGAGCACAGCCCTGTGAGGAGAGGCTGAGGGAGCTGGGGGTGTGCAGCCTGGAGAAATGCAGGCTCAGAGCAGACCTCATTGCTGTCTACAACCACCTGAAAGGAGGTTGTAGCCAGGTGGGGTTGGTCTCTTCTCCCAGGCAACCAGGGACAGAACAAGAGGACACGGCCTCAAGCTGTGCCAGGGCAGGTTCAGGCTGGATGTTAGGAAGAAGTTCATCACAGCAAGAGTGATTGGCATGGGAATGGGCTGTCTGGAGAGGTGGTGGAGTCCCCATCCCTGGAAGTGTTTAAAAATATGCTGGACAAGGCACTTGGTGCCATGGTTTAGTTAATTAGGTGGTGCTGGGTGATAGGTTGGACTTGATGATCTCGAAGGTCTTTTCCAACCTGGTTAATTCTATGATTCTGTGATTCTGGGGGCAGCCTCATGTCGAGAAGTTAGAGGTTAGTGAAACACTGAGAATGTCAGTGCTGGGTCACTGTCTTCTACTGACACCTCATTTTAAGGCAGATAATGCCACTGGAGTGAGAACCCCTTTGAACACAGTGACCATGCCATGACAAAAATGCAGGTGGGTCCAAAAGGCTATCAGGCTAGCACAGCCAAGACATTCCAGATTGTACAGCCCACAGAAAACAAAGCACACAGGCACCTCTGAGACACTAGACTGCATGACAAAGTACTCACTGGGAGCTGGGTTGACTTGGGACAGCTGAAGTGAGAGAAAAAAGCAGAAAATAATGCAAGAAAGAGAAGTTCAGCAGCAGCAGAACTAATGCAGTTCTAACAGACCATGGAGCATCAGGTCCCCACTAGGAAGATGACCTTTTCTCCAGCAGAGAAATAACAAAGCCACAGAACACAAATGCTGATAAACCAACTTCAGCTTTACAAAATCAATTTCTGTGAGGATAAAAGAACAAATGACATGACCTTTTCTTTACTATTAAACAAACCAAAACCACTCTACTGAAGTCTTCTTTCTCAACATAAGTTATTGCCTGACCTTTCTTTTCCCACTGCAGGATGCAAAGCGATTGGGCAAGCATTTAAGCTCTTTTGTTCTTCCTAAATCAGTTTTGTCTCCCCTCAGAGGAGAAAACCTGCACACTTCTCCTAACCTCAGCACAGGAGGCTCTGAAGGAACCATCAGAGGTCTGCACCTTCTCCCTCAAAGCTGGGTCAAAGACCACCCAGCTAGAAAGCCCCCAGGGCTGCTGATGAAAAAAGATTGGATATTAGGGTAAGGAGCCCAGAGGCCAAAAGCAGTGCAGGCTGGGGTGAGTGGCCACCCAAACCAACCAGCCCTGTACCTCCTCAGGATCCTACCAAGCACAAGTTCCAGTTCATAGCCTGTGCAGTGAAAATAATTAAAATGAGATATGCTTCTGGGATTCTCTCTTTTCTCATCACAGAATCTCTGAATCATTCTAGTGAGAAAAGCCCTTTAAGATCATTGAGTCCAAGCATTCTCTAAGCCTATGAAGTCTGGTGCTAAACCATGTCCCTCAGGACCACATCTCTGCATCTTTTGAACACTTTGCATCTTTTAAATGGCCACCTTGCTGGGTAGCCTATGCCAGGGTTTGAGAACCCTTTCAGGGAAGAAGTTTTTTCTAGTACCTGGTCTAAACCTCCCCTGGTGCAACACTGAGCTGTTAGATCCAATACTGATACCATCCTGTGTGCTAATCTCAAAGGATCAGAAGCACAAAAGCCACAAAACGTATTTCCTTTCCTGTTCTATTGCCACAAGATGAGGCATGGACCATTTGTTGCATTCTTTACACAAATAAACAGCAGGAATTCAAAATGTAATGTAAATTACAGCTAATTACATAATTAAAGTAATGATCCTTTTACCTGTAAAACATCCTTTTACCTGTAATTTCCCTCTTGTGGGGACAGTGCCCAAGTGATGTTCAACAGATGGATGTTGGGGTAACTGCAAGGTTTATTCACTGATAACAGAAATGTGTTATTATTTCCAATCCTCTCAATCCCAAGAGCCATCTGTGGGCAAGATATTTTATTTGATGTAGAAAAAGAATCAGCATATGCCCTTGTGTGTGTATGTAAATGCATAAACATAGATGCCTTCATTCCTGCAGCTGCCAGCCACCTGTTACACCACTGTCAGTAAGGCACTGCTCATGCACCACCCCTTGGGACAGACCTGTAGCAATCCTGGCTGACTGGAAATGAAGAATAATTTTCTGAGAGTGTCAAATGACTTTATTGTGAGACCCACACACAGATAACTCCCTCACTTCTGGAAGGGGATTAGTTTATTACAGTCAGTATCATAATTTCCATCTTGGTTTGAATTTCCATACTGCTTTTTTTTTTTTTTAAATTAAAAAAAAAAAATGCCAGTGATATCAAACAGAAGCACTTTGACAGCTCCTACGGGCAGGAGAGCAGCTGTGCACAACAAAACAGACTCTTGGGAAGAACTCTGAACTCGGGGGGAGAGTGAATGGGAGAACAGCAGGCCTGAGAATTGAATCTCCTGGCTATCAAACCATAGTGCTCAAACCCCAGGAGCTGAAATTCTGACCTCAGGCAGTACAGAAGGGCCATTCTTTTGCAAAAGAAAACCACCCCAGAGAAGATGGGAGGGCACACCTACTGGTACACTTAGAGATGAAGGATAAGGAGCATTGGGGAGCAGAGATGCACAGGAGGGCCTATGACCCTGCTGATTTCATGGCCTACCTGTCTGTTGCTTCTAATAGCTATGAGAGCCCTGAACAAGAGTCACAGGGTACTGTGAAAGGGCAGGGCACTGACAAAGCAGTCTTCTGGCTAAAGAAGAAAAAGGTTGCCATGGCAACCCTGAAGGAATTCAGCTCATCACCTGTACATAACATCTACCTGCAAGGGCTGACCTGAAAGTTGAGGCTTTGCCTGTCTCTTGCTAGAGATCCCTGAAACTGCTAGAGAGAGAGCCCAGCGCAGAGCCACACAACTGCTGAAGGCAGTGGAACATCTCCCTGCTGAGGAAGGGTGAAGGAGCTGGGGCTCTTTAGCTTGGAGCAGAGGAACCTGAGGGCTGCCCTCATTCATGTTTATGAAGATGTGAAGGGCAGTGTCAGGAGGACAGAGCCAGGCTCTGCTCAGTGATGTCCAATGATACAACAAGGGGCAATGGGTGCAAGTGGAGGTGCCACGGGAACGTAAGGAAAACCTTTTTCCCTGTGAGGGTGCCAGAGCCCTGGAACAGGCTGCCCAGAGAGGTTGTGGAGTCTTCTTCTATGAAGACTTATGAAGACTTTCAAAACCTGCTTGGATGTGTTGCTGTGTGGCCTGCCCTGAATGATCCTGCTCTGGTTGGACTGGATGATGTCTGGAGGTCCCTTCTAACTCCTAACATTCTGTGATTCTGTGGTTCTGTGAAAGTTGTACACAGGTTATACAAGTAAGGAATGCACAGGAAATGGATGGCACTTTGGCATCCACCTGATCCAAGACTGCCTAAAGCTTAATTACCATAGCAAAAAGGAAGACAGGTATTTCTCCTGACATAAGTTTTCAGAGGGCTCTAGAGATTGGAAAATCTGATGCATACACAAGGCAAGAGAAGCCTGGACATTTTCTGTGAGAAGCCAGAGTGTGCTCTATGGTTTTGCTATTAAAGCCGTATTTTTGGACCTCTTGAGCCACAAGACTAGTTTCCTTCTTTGCAGAATAAGGGAAAAGCAGAGAACTAAATGTGAGAAGCAAGGATGCTGGAAAAAACACGAGTTGTTTAGAAGGGGTGAGAAGCATGAGAAAAAACATACTGCAAAACCAATTAAAAACCATACAGAAAACAGGTCAAAATGTTGTCAAAGTATGAGAAAGGAATCCAAGTTAGCCTTTTCCCAAAGCATGAGAGAGCATGAGGTCCACTCAGAGCAGCATCAGTATGTCTCCAAAGGTAACACTGAAAAGTTGCTGTCTCTCACCTCTGTAAGTCTGTGAACAGACCAGCATATCAGCAGGCTCTGCCAGGTGACCAAACTTTGGATTGGGTCAACCACTTCAAATAAAAGAAAAAACAAATGAACATAACATTTATTGAAGAAACAAGGCTACACAGAAGCAAGCAAAAGTTGCTCAGTAGCCTAGGTTCAAAGTACCATCTTGAGCAGGTTGAAACAACTAAGATGTCCTTTTAAGTGACATGGACCAGAACCTGGACAATCCAGAGAGGGAAAATGTTCAACACTTCCTTGGTTATTTCTTACAGTCTTTTTGTAGACATGACACACCCCTACAGGAAGGTTATGAGCTAATAGTTAAACAAATACCTTTGTTCCCTGCCACTGAAGGAACCCTCAAACAGCTTGGCAGATTTATTTAACCAGAATGAGCTTCCACAGATACACATGAACAGAATACAGCATCTGGCTAGGGAACAGAATACAGCACTTGGCTAGTGAATGGAATACAGCACCTGGCTAATTTCTAAATGAAGAGCTTGAGACATGATGTAAGATGCCTGTTTCTTATGTAATGCCAACATTATTTTGAGGACAATTCACAAAAGCCAACTTCAGTCAAGATGTGCCAGATTCTTTCTGCATCTCAAAAGGAACCACTGGAGACAAGCTGCCCCATGTCAGCCCTCAGAACTCTCTCTGTAAAACACTGAAGTGAGAATAAACACACATCTGGTTTTAATTTTTTGTTGTTGAAGTTGAGGCTACAGTTCTGCCATTACAAAACCAAAACAAAGCAAGCAAGCAAACAAACAAAAAATCAAAACCACTAAACCCAAGGTAATATTTCTTTCCCTACACTATTTGTGAAGATGAACTCGAATGAGGTGGATTCAGCTGTATCCCACCCACTACTCTTCAAGCCTCACAGTTCTAACACATCAGACTACACAGCAACTTCTAGCAGTGCTAAAGCAAAGAGGGTAGAAGCAAATAGATTAGTATCTGCTGTGGCTTTTCAAATGAGACAGCAAATTACATTACAAACTTGCATTTGCCAGAAAAACAATCAATAAAAAATGCAGAGAATCAAAAGCTTCATCAAAATCCAACACACACACACACAGACACACAGACACACAGATGATTCAGGTGAGGGATAGCTTATCTTGTCTGAGGGCACAGGATGAACATGAGCGCTAGGACAGTCCTGTTCTGTATTCATTTCCAGTAATCTTTTTCCTTTCCAGACACTCACACATCTGAGCTCATGCTAGACTAAGGATTATTTTTCTTTATAGTACAGATGTCAGTAAACCACATTTCTGTTTGTTTAGTCATGTCCAGAGTGCACTGTCTTGTAAGCAAGGACAAGGGGTTGTAAAGAATGTCTTTCAGTCAATAGCTGGCAGCAGCAGGGCACAGCAGGAAAACCTTCTCTCAGAGAGTGATAAGGTCATTTTACTGGGCACCCAAACAACAGATGTTACTTCTTCCAGAGCTCTGGTTAAACTGAGAGGGTAAAACTCATCCACGCTATCTCAGTTTCAAGCAGCAGAAGAGCATGTCTCTCCCAAACAGCACACTGCAACGCACAACCCGGTACTAGCGCCGATGCCCACAGTCAGTGTGTCTCTAACGGCCACGAAGGGCTGCTGACTCAGCTCTGCTTTGACACTAATTATCTTTCACAACATGCAGAGGCAGAGAAATTAACGTTCTTGAAAACCAGAACACAATTCCCTTCCCAGCAACTAAAGCAGTATCACAGGTATAACAGCAATCTCCGTGGAAACTGGAGAGCCGCACCATGGAACACATTAAACGCCATCACGTACCTCGCGAAGGACCATTTCATGAGTGCTGACTCCCAGAGATTGTATTCATTTACTCAGGCAAAGTAGCTTCTTGGATGAGGGAATCAATAAGAATTAAAGCCTCTAGATATAATGCAAAGCAACTGCATACGATTCTGCATGTTTAGAACACACTTCCACTAAATACATGGAAAAATACCAGAAAAGAACCTGATGTATTTGGAATCTGTGAAAATAGTTCTTTCACTCAGCTCCCCAAAGTGTTTCAAACAACCCTGTAGAAATAAAACTATTTCACCAGCATAAGCAGGGGCTCACAAAAAGACAAGCAGTCCATAAATGTGGCAACCTTAAAACTAAGTTAAAGTAGAGAGCCACAGTAGGTTGATTTATTACCCCTCTTTTTTTTTTCTTCACTGTTGTGAGAATAAAGCCCAAACAGACATATTTAGAGCATCTTTATCTGATTTCTACCCTTTCACCAAGTCCCAGAGGTACCTGTAGCTCCCCATGAGTCAGAACTGAAACTCTGCACATTTTGCCCTTCTTAAAACCACACAAAACCTTAGAAGTCAGTACCAGTATCAAGATGTGGCACCCATATTGTTACTTCTACCTCATCAAAAGTAATAACACTCCAAACGTGTGTTGAGAGAGCTGTTTCCTTCAGCGACAGAACAATGACTGTTTGCATATGCTTTCGAGCAGAAGGGAGAGAACTACAATCCACATTTTTGTCTGTCACAAACAAAGCCTTAAGTCACTGCATTCAGGCACAGCATGCCCTTTGATTACAAACATGTCAAGATAACCTAAACAAGACTGAGGCAGTAAGACAGGATTCATCGTAATGCCTCCAGACGTGACATGTGTTTTAAGGAAACAAACTAATAAACACTGAAAAAAACCCCAAAACCCACAACATTTTTATCTCTCCCATAATGTGCATTCAGCATAAAGCGTGTTAGGAATTCCTATAGAGAACCCAGAGACAGTTGTCACCTCCCAGGTGAATTTAAATGCAGGTTCTCAGTGTAACTCACACTGCGGTTTGCTCTTCCTTCCAACACAGTAATTCAAACCACAATGCATTAAGCACTGATAATTCTGAAAAGGCTTATAAAAGAATGCAGACAATTACAGGCTCTCACAAAAAGAGAAGTTCATTCTAAACTCAGAGACACAAAGGTTGTATTTGGTATCACCTTTAGACTGGACAACCAAGTTCATACAATGAGCAAGGTAACAGTTATGCCCAAATTCCTTTCATCTGGTTACTTTTTATAGGCTCATGCTTTAATTTCTTTGCCCTGCCTGTAACTAGTAAGAAAGGAACTGGTCAGCTAACTCAGTCTCAGCAGGGCTCTTCTACTGAAGGGCCAAGCTTTAGGCATTTTACAGAATGGAAATTCATGCAGAATGCAGCTGTGAATGTTCACACCCAAAGACACACACAATACCAAATCCTTTTTCACACTTGTATAGGTACTACCAAGAGTCTGCCTAAACCCAGAAAATAATGGGCAAGAAATCTGTAATTTTTACCCATCTTTTTCAAACACCCCTTTGCCATTCCAGTTCCTCTAGAAAAAAGAACACAAGAAACCCTGTCTAATGTAGGCAGAGAAGGAGTTTGACCTATCATCATGTATATGATATGCAGGAGTCTGTTACTTGATCAAGACTGAGTCTTAAATACTTCACCTCCCCCTACTGCCCATTTTAAAAGTTCTCTGTCTGTAATAAATTGTTCTTTATTTCATGTGCACCCAGCAAACAGTGTCTTTAGGCCCCAGCAAATAGTAATTTGCATTAAAGATGCAACTTCCTTGCTCCATTATTTTAATCCAATGAAGTCCTGTAGTTCATCCAAAGGAGTAACCCTGATTTTTGAGGGCCTAGATTTAAATACCTGTATTTTTCCAGAATAACACTGTGTTTACTCACTCTGTAAAAAGAAATCAACCACCAGCCCAAACACTTACTGGTTTTGACTAAGCCAGTGAAAGCTCAGAGCTCCCACACAGGAAGGAGAGGAAGCTAGACTGCAAAAAAACCCCCACAGAGCTCCTGAAAAACAAACTCCAGCCAAACCTGACCTGTCAGTGGTGGTGGTGGGGGTGTGTGTGTGTGGTTAAATGTCAGCTCGTGTATGGATGAAGTCCAGATGTGGACACCTAGGGCTTTCCTCCACACAGAACTGACTGAGATCAAAAGGTTTATGTGATTATTTGCACAATACCATAGCAAAGACAATGTTATTTCCATGGACAGATTAGATCTGGAAGTTCTACTATTGCCATTCAGTTCCTAAAAGCAAATATTGTCACACTTAACTTTTCTATCAAGGGGGTACATTGCTATCCAGCGTGAAGAAAAGACTGAGGTACTTAATGCTGCCTTTGTCTCAGCTCTTTCAGAGTCTTTAACCCTGAGCAATGCTCTAGGTTTGGGGCAGAGTGGTTGGAAATCAGCCCTATGGAAAAGGATCTGGGGGTACTGGTGGACGCCTGAACACGAGGCAGCAGTGTGCCTGGGTGGCCAAGAAGCCCAAAGGGATTCTTGCCTGCAGGAGTAGGGCAGTGACAGTGCTTGTACTTGGCCTCAATGAGGTCACAGCTTGAGTTCAATTCTGGGTGCTACAGGATAGGAAAGATACTGAGGTGCCAGAGTGTGTCCAGGGAAGAGCAATGAGGCTGATGAGGGGTTTGGAGGGCACCACAGGAGGAGAGGCTGAGGGAGCTGGAGGTGTTTAGTCTGGAGGATAAGCTACCTGAACAGAGGGTGGAGTGAAGCTGGTCTTGGTCTCTTTTCCTAAATAATCAGCAACAGGACAAGAGAAAATGGGTTTGAGTTGTGCCAGGGGAGGTTTAGATCGGACCTTAGGAAAACCTGTGGTGAGGCCTAAACACAGGCCGCTCGGGGAGGTGGTGGAGTCACCAGCCCTGGAGGTGTTCAAGACACTGTATATGTGGCACTTCGGGACATGATTTATTAGCCCCGTTAGTTGGACTCGATGATCTTACAGGTCTTTTCCAGCCTTAGCGATTCTACGACCTGGGCGCCAGGCACCCCAAGGGAGCCACTCGCCAAAGGCCCAGGCCTTTTGCCCTGCGGAAGGAGATAGGCGGCGTGGAGCGGCTCCCCTCACCTGTAGCGCTTCGTGTCGCTGTGGAGCTCGGCAGCGTCCCCGGCTGCGTTCTGGCTGAGGCCCTGCCCTCCTTCTCCTCCTCCCGCGGACACAGGCAGCGTGCGGACAGCCCTGCCCTACCTGCCCCTGCCGGGCCGCCAGGGGGCGGCGCAGACACGGCCGCTGTGACTCACGGCGCTCGTGTGACGCGATCGGCGCGTGCCGGCGCGCTGCATGCCGGGGCCGTGGCGGGAGGATGGCGAGCGACTTCTATCTCCGCTACTACGTGGGGCATAAGGGCAAGTTCGGCCACGAGTTTCTCGAGTTCGAGTTCCGGCCCGACGGTGAGAGGCGAGGCGGGACCGGGCTGGTGGGGGGCGCGGCGGGGCTCAGTCGCAGGAGGGAGATGGAGCGGGCCGGGGCCGGGGCCGGGGCCGTCGGGGAGCGGCGCCCGTCTGGCACTGGCTTGGCGAGGTCTTAAGATCCGTCTGCTGTTCTGCAGGGAAACTGCGTTACGCCAACAACAGCAACTACAAGAACGACGTCATGATCCGAAAGGAGGTAAGGACCACCAAACGCGGCGGTATCGGTCGTCTGCCGGGTAGCGCCTTTGCCTGCCGGCGCCCAGTGTGGGCGCTGTGTCGGTAGTGGGAAACAAGAAACAGTCGTGCGGTGGTTTGTGCAAGCTGAGAGCCCGGGCAGCGTGCTAGGGAGCGCCAGGGCTTGCGTTGTCATGTTGGAATATTGTTTTTAGGCTTACGTGCATAAGAGCGTGATGGAGGAGCTGAAGAGGATCATTGACGACAGTGAAATCACAAAAGAAGATGATGCTCTGTGGCCTCCACCCGACAGAGTTGGTCGACAGGTTGGTGTGCAGTATCTCTTAATTGTTGCTTTGATTTTTTTTTGTGTTAGCTCATGAGAAGCATAACTGAATTTCTTCAAGTCGGTATTGTTTCTTGCCAAGAGGGAAACAAACACTGTCTGAAAACATGGCTGTTGAGTGCTGACAGTTTGTGATTCACAGACCTGCTGTGTTCCACACTCCAATAAGAATGGAAAAGCCATCCCCTCCGTATGTGGAGAAGGACCTGGTGGACAAGTTATCCATGGGGCAGCGATGTGCCCATGTGGCCAAGAAGGCCAATGGTGTCCTGGGATGCATTAAGAAGAGTGTGTCCAGTAGATTGAGGGATGTTCTCCTCTCCCTCTACTCTGCCCTAGTAAGGCCCCACCTAGAATAATGCATCCAGTTCTGGGCTTCCCGGTTCAAGTGGGACAGGGATCTACCGGAGAGAGTCCAACAGAAGGCTACAAGGATGATAAAGGGTCTGGAGCACTGCCTTGTGAAGAAAGGCTGGGAAACCTGAGGCTGCTTAGTTTGGAGAAGAGATCTAATCAATATCTATAAATACCTGAGGGCTGAGGGTCAGGAAGGAAGGGACAGGGACAGTCTCTGCTTACTTCTGCCCTGGGTCAGACGGACAGAGTTGAGGAGCTTGTTTGCAAAAAATGCAGTTTGAACATTTTGATTAGTAGAAGAGTACCTGATAGAGGAGCATCTGCCATTAAAGGGGCTGCCAAGGCAAAGGTTCTTCTGCCTGCAACCAGGGGACCAGAAGTGGTACTGGAGGATGTGGCAGGGTCCTTGGAGGGCAAGCCTGATAATGCCATTGAGCCCACTAAATCTGCTGCTCCTGCTTTAGCCCCACTTGGTTCTGCTGAACCGGCTGCTACTGCTGCTGTGGGAAAGGTTCCCTCTGTTTCAGCCCAAATTCCACCACTACATAAGGAACAGAGCCAGACAGACAAACCAGATTTAGAGGATCCTATGAAAGCCACCTCCTAGAGTAAGACAAATCTTACTCTAAGCAAGGAAGTTCAGACAGATGTCAGTGAGCAGGAAGATTCGAATGGGAAAGTTAAGATCTCCACCAAGGAAGGAGGTCAGGCATATTAGGCAAAATTATGCCTGGAAAGAGTGACAACTATTGAGGAGCTGGTTAAACAGATGTTGGGATGGAGGTATGGATACTGTAGAAATAAACCCTCAGTCAGTGAGGTAGCTGGGAGTTTTTTCAAGAGATAATGGCAGAGAGAAGCATTTAGGAGATCTCGAGGGCAATTCAAACTTCTGGTCACATGTATTGACAGCTGTGGTACTACAGTACACCAAACAGGGATGATTTACCCTGGGACCTTCACGCTAGAATATGGTTGAACAGGGAGTTCAGGGTTTGCAAGAGATGGCTATAAGAGAGCTAATCTATAGAGATTATGCAACAGGACCCTGATGAGCTACGTATGAGCAGTGCTCTCCTAAAGAAGCTTATTCCGCTTGCTCCCTCTAATTATGCTCATACATTGGCAAGTAAAGTGGTGGGGAAAGATGATGGAAGAACTCCTCTAACTGTTGGTGAGTTCGTTGATCAGATGAGGCAGGTGGAGGACAGCCTCATGTTCAGTGCCATGGTGTCAGCTAATAAATACTATGGGTGAAGAGATAAAGGATGGTATGAAACCACTCAAGGAGGAATTAAAAACCTCCAAACCCCAGTTGGCAAAGGACAATGACCTTTCCTCTTTGATGTCTGAGTGGGTACATGTCTTGGCCATCAGAGATAGGCATCCTCCCAGAAGACCAAACTTCACTCCATTAGAACTAGACAACAACAGTCACATGTGTCTCTTTGGATAATCTTATGTGACCACTTTGGTGAAACCATGGATAAGTGGGATGGGAAGCCTACTTCACTTCTGAAAAGAGTGAGGGAATTGCAAAATGACAAAACTAAGAGTAGTTGCCTCAGTTTCCCCGAGTGACTCAAATGTTTCTAGCAGTGATTCAGATATGCCAATTGTACATGCAGTGGTCAGCATTAGGAGGGCCCTGTTGCTTACCAGGTGGAGGCCAGGGACCAGGAAGATAACAATATTCTGGAATGTATATGTTAGATGGCTTGGTACCTTGGCAATACAGGGCTCTAATTGACACAGGTACCTTCAGAAATACAGAACTCTAATTGACACAGGTGCTCAATGTACATTGATGCCCTCAAATCATAAAGGAGTGGAATCTATTACTACTTCTGGAATTACAGGAATTGTACAAGAACTGACTAGGTTGGAGGCAGAAATAAGTTTAACTTGGAGTGATTGGCAAAGACATGCCATTGTAACAGGTCCAAATGCACCTTGCATCCTGGGAATTGACTTTCTGAGAGAAGCTGTCTCCAACAGCTTCCACAGTTGCTATTCCAAAGATCCCAAGGGTTATAAATGGATCTTTGGAATAGCAACTGTAGAAGCTGTTGGAGACAGCTTGAAGTTGTCCATTAGACCTGAGCTCTCAGATATAGGCCTGAGCCTGCAGTTGTCAGACAGCAACTTCTTCACTGTAAGGGTCACAGAGCACTGGAACAGGCTGCCCAGAGAGGTTGTGGAGTCTCCTTCTCTGGAGACTTGTCTGGATGCATTCCTGTGTGACCTGCACTAGATTCTATGGTCCTGCTCTGGCAGGGAGGTTGGTCTTGATCTCCAGAAGTCCCTTTCAACCCCTAACATTCCGTAATCCTGTGTTTTTCTGTAACAAATACCATAAAGGAGTAGTTTGATTTTCTGTCGTCTTTCATTTTAGGAGCTTGAAATAGTCATCGGTGATGAGCACATCTCCTTTACCACGTCCAAAATCGGTTCCCTCATTGATGTGAATCAGTCCAAGTATGTCCCCTGCATTTCTTACGTTGCTGTTGTTTTGACATAGCAGTCTGTAAGAGAACTTGCTGATTGCCAGGCATTTGTGGTTTATATTGCTTCAAAGCACACACCAGTTCTTGGGGACACAAGTGCCCTGTGTTCCAGTGTAAGGCAGCAGAAGCTTTCAGGCTGCAAGATAACCCCACAGTGCTTTCAACCTCGCCCAGCAGCTGAACTTGCTGTAGGAACCCCTGGTAGGTGTAGTCAGCCTGAGCTCAGCTGTCATTTGCCTCTCCACACCAATGTCTTGGGAGAACCAAGACTTCCTTGTTTCACCTAAGCTGACTGAGAGTCATGTTTCATGAATTCAGAGTAATGTTATAAAAATGAACATTTTGTTTTGTAAACATCCAAACTTGGAATATAAAAGTGTCAACCAATGCAGAATTAAAACAAATCTGTTAGTGTCAAAGTTGACCCAACTCTCCCTATAGTCCCTGTGTTTGGGTTTTCTCTAATAGATTAGTTCTGTAAGTTGCTCATAGAACAGCAGTCTGACTTCTATTTCTCATCCTTCTGTTGTGCATTGCAGGGATCCAGAAGGCTTGAGAGTGTTCTACTACCTGGTGCAAGACCTGAAGTGTCTAGTCTTCAGTCTTATTGGACTACACTTCAAGATTAAGCCAATTTAAATCAAATAAACTGAAATTTGTATTCTGGTGTCTGTATGGGGGGTGGGGTGGGGTGGAGATGCTGTTTTCTCACTGGTTTTGGCCTGAAGCTTTTATGTATGATAATTTTTTTAAAATTTTGTTTTTACAAACTGTCAATTACTATCTTATAAAAACATCTCACCAATGTATTAAGTTACAAGTTTTAGTGATGGACTCACTTTCTAACACTTCTTCTATGATGATACACTCAGGGTCTGTTACTTCACTTGCATCACACAATCCTGTATTTCCACTTAAGTGTGCAGCAGTAGAAAATAGAACTGTTTGACTCCCTGAACTGAGACTTTTGTTACTATCCTGAGCTGGATATTCTGTGAGCCAGCTCAGATAATGACAAACAGCTGATGCTGTGACTGCCTCTAACTGGCCACAGCACCCACTGCTATGCTTTCCCATTTACCTTGAGAACAGAAGTGATGACTTGCTACTGAGGAGCCATTCAGCATCTTCACTGGTACTCCCATCCAGCTTCAGAAAAAATGTAATTAAGAGCAATATAGAATGTATTTAGTTAAGTTCCAGACAGGCAGTGCTTTTCATAAAATCAGCCATGTTGGAAGAGACTTCCAAGATCATCAGTCCTATCCAATCAACTAGACCATGGCACTAAGTGCCTCCTCCACTCTTTCCTTGAACACCTTCAGGGACAGGGACTCCACCACCTCCCTGGGGCAGCCCATTCCAATGCCAATCACTCTCTCTGTAAAGAATTTCCTCCTAATATCTGGCCTAGACCTCCTCTGGCACAACTTGAGAGAATGAGGGCACAACTCCTCTGTGCCCTCATTCTGTTGCTGGTTGCCTGGGAGAGGAGACTGAACCCCACCTGGCTACAACCTCCCTTCAGGTAGTTGTAGACAGCAATGACGTCTCCCCTGAGCCTCTTCTTCTCCAAGCTGCACACCCCCAGTTCCTTCAGCCTCTCCTCAATGCTGTGCTCCAGGCCCCTCACCAGCTTTGTCACCCTTCTCTGGACACATTCCAGTACCTCAACATCTCTCTTGAATTGAGGGGCCCAGAACTGGGGACAGTCCTCAAGGTGTGGCCTGACCAGTGCTGAGTACAGAGGCAGAATAACTTCCCCTGTCCTGCTGGCCACACTACTCCTGTTGGCTCTCCTGGACACACTGCTGGCTCATGTTCCGCTACTATCTACCAGTACCCCCAGGTCCCTTTCTGCCTGCCTGCTCTCCAGCCACTGCCCCCAGCCTGTAGCACTGCTTGGGGTTGTTGTGGCCAAAGTGTAGAGCTTTGTAGAACACTTAGCCTTGTTAAATCTCATATCATTGGCCTCTGCCCACCCATCCAGCTTGTGCAGGTCCCTCTGCAGAGCCCTCCTACCCTCCAACAGATCAACCTGCTCCTGACTTGGTTCATCTGCAAACTTACTGATGCTAGACTCAATCTTCTGGTCCAGATCATCAATGAAGATATTGAACACTGCCCCACCACTGATCCTTGGGGCACACCACCAGTGACAGCTGCCAACTGGATGTGGCACCATTCACCACCACTCTCTGGGTCCAGCCCTCCAGCCAGTTCTTGACCCGTATCAGAGCGAATCTGTCCAAGCCAGGAGCTGCCAGCTTTGCCAGGAGCTTGTGGTAGACGGTGCAAAGGCTTTGCTGAAGTCCAGGTAGACTACATCCACAGCCTGCCCCACATTCACAAGGCAGGTAACCTGATCGTAAAAGGAGATTGGTTAGGCAGGACCTGCCCTTCCTAAACCCATGCTGGCTGGCTTTTAATTTTCAGCAGAATTGAGACTTGAAGGACCAAATATGCCTCAACATGCTCTGGGTGGGGGCCCGAAAATGGTCTGAGGCTCCCCGCAGGCTCCGAGGGTGATCCCCGTGGCAGCTCTGTCAGACTGTGTCCTTGCTTTCTCTAGCACCTTTCTAGTTTTTCTAAATGAGCAGCCACCGTGACAAAAAAAAAGATCGTGGCTAAGTGACTTCTTAAAAGGTGGAAACACCGAGCTCTTACAGCCTGTGCACAGGCACCGTCTCCCTGGTGCCCTTTCCGTCAGCCCGCAAGCTTTGCACCTTCCTACCCCACGGACGCTCCGCTTCCCCATCACCGTCATTCCGCTTCCGTCCCGCAAAGCGCCCGCCTTNCCCCGCAGGGCCCGCCCAGAGGCCGCTTCGGCAGGGCAGTAATAGGCCGCGCCGCTGGCGCCATCTTTGTCGAAGGCAGCTTCGGCTTCACGCTGGCTTCAGCCCGTCGGCAGCAGGAGGCGGCCGCCAGCTTGACTGAGGGCACAAGAGTACCGGGATGGAGGGTGGGAGAAAAGCCCAACGCTAGAACCACGCAGGAGCGGCTCGAAACTTGCAGCTCCTCCCGCGAGAGCAGAACCGGTGGCTGTCAGGAGTTCCGATAGCTGCCAGGCGCCCTGCGAGGCCATGGGGGTAGGTAGGAGCTATGGCCGGGCCGGAGCCAAGCGAAGCGGGCCGGGCCGAGCTGATGTCTTCTCTCGCTGCTTCTTGCCTTGCAGAGGATCGGGCTGCAGCTGCGCGCCACGCTGGAGAACATCACCCGGCTGCGGGCCGAGGGAGAGGACTTCCGCTGGTACCTCAAGGTGCGGCGGGCCGGGGCGGCCCCGGGGCCTTGCGGGAGCGGGGAAGAGCCGTTCTCGGCGCTGAGAGCCTTGCAGGCTGTTCAGCCGGGCAGCCGGCGACAAAGGCTACGGCGGTAAATGTCACATCGGTTGGTTCAAACAGCGACGTGGGTTTTTTGTTCAACACAGTGCGAGCAGTGAATGCCATGGCACAAGTATACTGACAGCAGACATTAGTACATGTACGGCATCACAAATGAGGCTGCACAGCCTCCACTGGTGAGGTGGTTGGTAGTGCAGTACCACTGACAGATAACCCAGGTGAATGGTGAAATGAGTCATTCCCATCTTTTATCTGCTGGCCCTGCACTTTTTTTCATGACCAGTTTGCCACCCAACGCAGCGAAGGGCAGGCTCCCTGCAGCAGGCGTGCTCACTGTGTCCAGTCAGCTCATGGGCTCGCTGGGATAGGTGGCAACTGGTACCTGCCACCAGCACCTGTCTTCTAGGAAACATCAGGGATTGTGAATCTGGAGGGCTCAGTCAGCTCCTCCAGCTTTTAGATCGCTGATTACTGACTGCTTTACATCTTCTGGTTTATTTTTCAGCTGAAATGTGGGAACTGTGGTGAGGTTTCTGAGAAGTGGCAGTATCTGCGCTTGATGGTACGTCTTAACCTCCAGCAGAACAAGGAGATAACAGACCCACCTCTTACATGCATCAGGGGCATGACAGCTCACATTGAGATACTTAATACCTACATGCATTCAGAAAATGCTGTCATGTTCTATATGTTAAAAAAATACATAATATGTATAATTAATATATGGCATTGGAATGGTGGCTCTTGGTGACAAGTGACATCTGTAAAAATACCATTGAGAAGCAAAATGTGAAGTGGTACCAGAATGAGGTCATGCCTGTAACATATTTCTGTGATGTGATGGAAGCTTTTTGGAGAGGTTGAGGTAATTCAGAGTGAGTTAAGCATGCTAAATTAGCATTTGAAACTGAAAAAGCAGATTCAAATTTGTCAGGTTTAAGAGGAGGTTCCATTCTTGTGAGCAATCATCCCCTTTTGTTGCATACTACTGAATAGTAAGAATGCAATTTGATGAATGAATGGAATATGCCTGTATGGCCAAGACATAATTCTCAAGCATTAAGTATAGGATAGAATTATTCTTTGACAATCACAGCTTTCTGAATCACAGATGTCTTTAGTTTGAGACAAGCCTTCCCATTGCGATGTTTTAAAAACATTAAAAATCATTGATGTAAAAGCTACTTTACCTTTGCAGAGGTTTCCAATGGCTCATCTGGAGTGCAGTTAGAAATGATTTCTCTCTTGTCATGGTGTTTAGGACAGTGCTCCCCTGAAAGGAGGCCGAGGAAGTGCCACTATGGTGCAGAAGTGCAAGCTGTGCTCCAGGGAGAACTCCATTGGTATGTGGTTAGAAACTTAAGGGGCATCATCCACCTTACACTTTTACTCTATTTGTTTTTCGGGCCCCAGTTTTGCTTGGCACCTTTCCTAAAGAGCATTCTTGACAAGTTCACTGCAAGGCTCCTGGAGGAGACAGCAAGGCCTCCTGCTGTGACCAAAACTCCTGTCCACACTGTCATTTCACAAAGGCACACTTCTTTCTTTGTTTACATTGGGTGGGTAACAAAATTGTGTTCTTAGAAGTGAGAAACATTGAACTCCACCTTTTGAGGGCCATCTTCGGGAACTGCTTGGGTACTTTGCTTCTTTTACTTTGTATAAGGAAATGCCTTTGAAAGAAGCAGCTGGTGCCTGGTTTGTGCTGAACAAAACTGCAACCATAATGCCACTCACTTTTACACTTCTCTTTTCTTTTTCTTTAGAGATTTTAAGTCAGACAATCAAACCTTACAATGTAAGTTTGCTTTCTCTTTTCTATGAGTGAAAGATAAATAAGTATTAATAATATTTTTAGCTTTTGCTTGTCACTTTCCTCTTCTAAGTGCACAAAAAGCTAGTCTCCTTTGACAGGAAACTGTCTTTTGTAGGCTACTGCACACAGTCTCAAGTGTAGAATAATCTGCTACATTTCACAAGCAAAGCTCAAAGCTCTATCACTCAAGTTAGGGCTGTGTTAGTTTCCTTTTGAAGGCTTCCTTGTGTCAGATTAAGAAATTCTAGATAATTACCACCTATTAAACGAACCCTAGGATTTTGCTGTCATTGGGAACATCAGAGTTGATAGCCCTGTCTTTAAAGCAGTTCATTCCTAGACTAATGCTTGTCACTCTGTCTATGTTAGATGACAACTGATGGTATTTGGACTCAATTGTAGGCTGAAGACAGCGAGAAATTCAAAACCATAGTGGAGTTTGAATGCCGAGGTCTGGAGCCAGTTGACTTTCAACCACAGGTGAGTTCTTATTTGTGATTTCTCAGCTTTTTAAAATCACTTCTTACAGACTGTAGAATGGTAAAACATAGACTGAAATGGTATTGCTCTTCCTGGAATGTCTTAGACCTGTCCAGTGTTCCATCCTCTTCACAGTTGTTACTTCATTTGATTCTGAAAAAGCCACCTCACAAGCATCTAGCACAGATCTGGTGTTTTTGTGCCAGCAAAATGTGAAATGAAACACACCTTGGAGTCACACTTAAATGGCCTTACAGGTGGCTCAGCACTGCTTGTTTGAATTCATTTGGAAAGTCCTCAGTGCTCAGGTTATTGCAAAAGGGAGTCTTTGCCAGGGGGGAATTGTGAGGTGCATCATTAGATAGCCACATTCAGGGGAGCAACTCTTGGTTTCTTGGTGTGTTACAGAAAGAAATGAACACTGCTGGCATTTTTCCACATGAAACTGGCAGGCTGCAGGTGAATGGCAGTTAAAGGCTGTTGCAAAGCTCACCTCAGGGTTCAGAGTGAAAGGCTTTCTTCAGGGCCAGGCCAGTCTTCAGTGACTCATTTGCTTGTGCATGGTCATGCTATATGCAAGCTAGCTCCCTACTATATTTTAGCCTATTATTCCAATCGGATTAGGTGTAAATAGACTGATAAATAGAAACCTGCCTTATCCTTCCCTCAGACTGTGATACTCTGCTAAAAACCTGACCAAAACAGCTGATCCTACAAAGAATTTGGTATGAATAAAATCACCACTGCAGCCTGCTGTAGGAGGTGGTCTTTTAAGTGATGCCCATCTCTTTGAGGAACAAAAGGGATACTGCTTTATTCTTGTTTGAAAGCTTTGCAGACAGGCCTAGGAACTTAAACCTCCAGAAAAATCTAGGAAAAGACTGCAAGATGTAGATGTTTATAGCTCTGCTTCCTAGCTGTCAATTGTATTTTCCTGTGTAGAACAGAGACTTCACAGATGTGATAAAGCTTTTAATTTAAATACTCTCTCCATATAGTCTATGCACTATGTTGGAGCTTGAATTCCTGAGCAGAAGTTTCAGAAAATTCAGTGAAATATGAGTGAGTAAATACATGGATTTCTGCAGATCCAAACAATTCTATAAAATGCTTTGTATTTGACATGATCCAGGCCACCCTGCCTTCTCCACAGCCTTCCAGCTGGCTTTTGATCAGCACCAAGCAGCACTGGCTATAGTGCTACTGATCTTTTTTTGTGTATTTTATAGACATAACACAACCACAGCTGAAGTCAGTTTAGAGTGGATTAATATATAGATGCCTTATTTAAATTACACCAGTTTCCTCAAAAAAAAAAAAAATCATTTGAGCCTGAGAAGAGAAAGTACCCTTTGATTCTCTGCTGCTGCTATAGTCACAGCAGCAAATTAAAACTTGTATGTTCTAGTAATTGGCAAGGACAATTTCTTTCCCCAATTACTTACCTTTCTTGTTCACTGTGCTTGAGCAGCTACATCTGCTGCCAACCTGATACATGATTTTGGGCTTTGCTTGAGGATAGTTCCTGTCTTTGTCCCTCAAGTGAGTGCTTCAGCTGAAAACTGGAGGTTTCTTATGCCGTTTCTCATAAACCTTCTCAAGTTTCTTTGCCTTGAGGCACAAGCAGTAGTTTACTTGGTTACACGGGTGTGCAGGTCACTGTGTTGTAAAGCCGGTTGTCATTTTTGCCTCTCCAGTGTTCATGCTCTCGCTGCTGGCCAGCAGAGGGCGGACAGAGCACTGCCGGCCTTCACAGGTGAAATGAGGCCCTGCCCTGACGCCGAGGGTGCCGAGTGGCTGGTACAAAGGCTGCTAGTTGGCAGCCACACAGCTTCTTGTTCCTTTGAGGCCTGACCAACATCTCTGGTGTTTGTTCTGTCCCACAGCTCTCTCTGCATTTTGTGCCATGATGCTGATCCTTCTCCGTGCCTCTAGCAGTTCCCCTGAGATGGGCTTCTGACAGTTCTATAAAGGCCACATTACCACCGTGCCTTGCATATAGGTAGCTCTCCTGTTACATCTGTCACACTCCACGATGTATTTCACAGAATGGCAGGGGCTGGAAGGGACCTTGAAAGCTCATCCATTCCAACTGCCCTGCAGAGCAGGATCTCTTAGACCAGATCACACAGGAACACATCCAGACAGGTTTTGAATGTCTCCAGAGAAGGAGACTCCACAACCCCCCTGGGCAGCCTGTTCCAGTGTTCTGTCATCTTCAGTGGAAAAATTTCCTCCTCATGTTTCCATGGAACTTCCTATGCCTCAACTTCCACCCAACTGCCCCTTGTCCTGTCACTGGGCATCACTGAGCAGACCCTGGCTCCATCCTTTTGCCACTCACTCTTTACATATTTACAAACATTGATGAGGTCACCCCTCAGGCTCCTCCTCTCCAACCTCAAGAGCCTCAGCCCCCTCAGTCTCTCCTTGTAAGAGACATGTTCCATTCCCTTCATCATCTTTGTGGCTCTGTGCTGGACTCTCTTAAGCAGTTCTATGTCCCTCTTGAACTGGAAGACCCAGAACTGGACACAGTACTCCAGATGTGGCCTCTCCAGGGCAGAGTACGGGGGCAGGAGAACTTCTCTCAACCTACTAACCACAGCTCTTCTAATACACCCCAGAATGGCATTGGCCTTCCTGGCCACAAGAGCACACTGCTGGGTCATGGTCAACCTCCCATCCACTAGGACTTCCAGGTCCTTTTCCCCTTCACTGCCTTCCAGCAGGTCAGTCCCCAACCTATAGTGATCCCTGGGGTTGTTCTTTCCCAGGTGCAAGACTCTACACTTGCCCGTACTGAATTTCATTCAGTTCCTTCCTGCCCAACCCTCCAGCCTGTCCAAATATGGCTGCATGGCAGCACAGCCTTCTGGTGTGGCAGCCACTCCATCCAGCTTGGTGTCATCAGCAGTTTTCCTGATAGTGCACTCTGTGCTCTCATCCAGGTCATTGATGAATGTATTGAACAGAACTGGTTCCAGTACTGATCCCTGTGGGACTCTGCTAGTCACAGGCCTCCGACTGGACTCCATCCCATTGACCACAACTCTCTGGCTTCTTTCCTTCAACCAGTTCCCAATCCACCTCACTGCCTGATCACCCAGACCACACTGCTTCTCTTCAGCCAGAAAGATGCTGTGGGAGACAGTGTCAGATGCTTTACTGAAATAAAGACAAACAACATCCACTGCTCTCCCATCATCTATCCACCTGGTTATGTCCTCATCAAAGGCTATCAGGTTGGTCAAACATGACCTCCCCTTGGTAAAACCATGTGAACTGCTCCTAATGACTCCACTGTCCTTGATATGCTTAAAAACAGCATTGAGAATAAATTTCTTTATTACCTTTCCAGGGATGGAGGTGAGGCTGATGGGTCTATAGTTACCTGGGTCCTTATCCTTTTTTTTGAAGACTGGAGTCATGTTTACCCTCCTCCAGTCCCCAGGCACCTCTCCTGTCTGCTATGACTTACTGAAGATGGTAGAGACTCCCAAGTGCCTAACCTTCCATTCAAATTCTCAAATATTTTAAAATCACGTGGCTTACTTCACACATTTTTACACAGTTATATGACTGGCACTAGTGGAGATTTCATTATCAAAAATGCAGGTGAATATCCCTTGCAGATAAACCAGGAAGAAGCCACCTTTGCTTTTTAGCCACTTAATAAAATTCTGCAGTTAGAAACAGCAATGTGAGAAACCTTCCTGTATGCTACAGAGGTGGCTGAGATTTCTTCAATTTACTTTTAAAACAATGTATTTAACTTGCAGCTTGATAACTGAACCCTAGAATGGGAGAGCTCTTCCCGCAGAAGATAAACCAGAACACCTTGTTCTTGACCTCTACCTCATTGGTATTTGCTCCCTAATCTATCCTTTCTTCCAGCTCCTTAAAAACAGCAAAACTAACAACATGAAGACCTCTCCCCTTTGACTGACTGATTGAGTTTACTAACCTGTTCCTCCATCCTTCACATAAAGCTTGCTAGGCACTCCTGTACTTAAATCCAATCCAAGCTGCTCCTTCTCTAGTGTGGATTTTGGCAATATTTAAGCTATTAACACTCTTACACTGCAAGAAAACAACAGAAAGAAAATGTGGAAGATTATTATGAAGCTGTTGGTGTAATGCCTGTAGGGATTTGCATCAGGAATAGTGTGGCCAGCAGAAGCAGGGAGGTCATTCTCCCCCTGGACTCTGCACTGCTTAGGCCACACCTTGAGTCCTGTGTCCAGTTCTGGGCCCCTCAATTGAAGAAGGACATTGAGGTGCTTGAGCGTGTCCAGAGAAGGGCAGTGAGGCTGGGGAGAGGCCTCAAGCACAGCCCTATGGAGAGAGGCTGAGGGAGCTGGGATTGTTTAGCCTGGAGAAGAGGAGGCTCAGGGGGGACCTTATTGGTGTCTACAACTACCTGAAAGGTGGTTGTAGCCAGGGGGAGGTTACCTTCTTCTCTCAGGCAAGCAGCACCAGAACAAGAGGACACAGTCTCAAGCTGTGCCAGGGGAAGTTTAGGCTGGAGGTGAGGAGGAAGTTCTTGCCTGAGAGAGTCATTGACTGCTGGAATGGGCTGCCCAGGGAGGTGGTGGAGTCACCTTCCCTGGAGGTGTTCAAGGCAGGTTTGGACGTGGCACTTGGTGCCATGGTCTAGTCTTGGGGGTCTGTGGTAATGGGTTGGACTTGATGAGCTTTGAGGTCTCTTCCAACCCTGGTGATACTGTGATACTGTGTGATTCTGAACACAAAGCTGTTAGTAGTTAGGCACTGCTACATCAACTTAGAAAGTCAGGTTTAACATTGGCTACAATACCTGGAAATATCCATTTGGCAGGGAAAACAGAGGAGCAGTGTTCCCTCATTTTGCTCTGTGGCTGCTCAGGTTGAACTTTTCCAACTCACACAGAGGATCATAGCCTTACACTTTTCACCAGGAAAGAGGATGACCATTCTTTCTACCTACTCTGAAAAGGAAAATAAGACATTTGTGCCAAGATCTTTTCTTTAATCTTTGTTCCAGTGATCATATTTATTGTTTTATTGGTACAATTTAATCTTAAAAACTTACTGCAAATATGTTTGCAGGCAGGGTTTGCTGCTGAAGGTGCAGAATCTGGCACACCCTTCAATGACATCAACTTGTTAGAAAAGGTAAGTAAATCTAATTACCTGGCTTTCTCACCTTAAGTCCCAAAGTCAAAATACACACACTGCACATGCAAGGTTTTGCTCTTTCAAGCACATCATAGCTGGAGAGAGGAACTAGGTCAACTATGAGCAACCAGCATTACTACACTGTGTGCAGTTCTGGAGCCCTCAGCACAGGAAGGACATGGAAGTGTTGGAGCGGGTCCAGAGGAGGGCCACAAGGATGATCAGAGGGCTGCAGCAGCTCTGCTGTGAGGACAGGCTGAGAGAGATGGGGCTCTGCAGCCTGGAGAAGAGGAGGCTTCCAGGAGACCTGAGAGTAGCTTTCCAGTATCTGAAGGGGGCCTACAGGAAGGCTGGGGAGGGATTATTTACAAGGTCCTGCAATGACAGGACAAGGGGCAATGGGTTTGAACTGGCAGAGGGGAGATTTAGACTGAATGTTAGGAGGAAGTTGTTTGCAGTGAGGGTGGTGAGACACTGGCACAGGTTGCCCAGGGAGGTTGTGGCTGCTCCCTCCCTGGAGCTGTTCAAGGCTAGGTTGGACGAGGCCTTGAGTGAGGTGTACTAGTGGGAGGTGTCCCTGCCTATGGCAGGGGGTTGGAACTAGATGATACTTGAGGTCACTTCCAACCTTACCATTCTATGATTCTATGATTCTATGACTAACAGTGACATTTTGCCAGCTTAGGAGCTGACAAAAGTAGAAATGCAACTTTTCTTCTAAGTCACTCAGGAATTCCAGAGAGCAAACACCTGGAGTACTGAATGTCTGGAGTTACTCAAGAGTGGTGAACTGATTTTTCAGGAAAGTACACCTTTTCCTGTGTGCAGATATTAAAAAGTAAGGTGAAGGCACTGTCCTTCAGAGCTGAGGTTAATGACTCTAGCACTGCAAATCTTCCTTGGCTGTAAACAGGAATCTCAAGGTCAAATTTGTTCCCTGGTATCCTACTTGGCAGGGATCTGCTTGTCTGCTTACCCACCTGACTGGGTTATTGTAAATGATAGCTAAGCCTTTCATCTGCCACGGTTGCTGTCTTGTCCACTGCAGGCTGTGGACTACATAGGGGGAAAAAAAAGTGTTTAAAAAAAAAAAAAAAAAGTGTTAAACCTACTGAGACTGAAGCTCATTTAATTTCAGGCTAGTGCTCCTCCTCCTTTCAGATACCAGAACCCAGCTTAGAGACTACACAGCACTTTCCAAATCTTGAGTAAGGTTTAGTTTCAGTTTGAATTCCAGTCTGTGTTTTAGAGACGATTGCATTCTGTCCTCTCTGACTAACACTGTGCAACCTTAATTCCCACAGGACTGGAACGACTATGATGAGAAAACAAAGGAGTCTGTTGGAATCTACGAAGTTACCCATAAATTTGTAAAATGCTGAAGTTGATACCTTTGATAAATCCTGACATGCCTGCTGGTGAAGGAGCTGTAACCATCAGACACAGTTTCCTGGGAGTTGCTTTGCACATGGCTGTACTGTAGCTGTGGGATCCTAAGTTGTGTTTACTGTCCCCAGCATGCCCTACTATTTTCCACAGAGCACTTGGAGACAGCCTCAGTAAAAAGTGAAAGCCATATCTGAAGCAGTATTCTTGACTGCTCTGTGCCATTGTCTTACTGTTGCCTATTGGGGGATATATAGTTGTGGTGGAGTGCAGCTTCACTGCTGTATTCATAGCAGCTACTTAGCGCAGAGCCCTTAAGTCTGTAATAGGCTATGAGCAAGAGGTATCCACATCTGATTCCCTAACGTAAGCAAACAAGGTCTTTCCACTCACCATTCCTGTCAGCAGAAAAAGGCTATGAGTGCCAGTCAAAGGACTGTGGTGACTGTGAGGGAAAAGGTACACTTTCAGTAGCTGTCTGCCAGCTCAAGACACTGAGGTGAGATTACTGAGAACACTTCCTGAGCTTGGCTGCTGTTGACACACTTCACAGAATCACAGAATTCACCAGGTTGGAAAAGACCTCTAAGATCATTGAGTCTAACCTATCACCTAATACCTTCTAATTAACTAAACCATGACACTAAGTGCCTCATCCAGCCTCCTCTTAAAACACCTCCAGGGATGGTGACTCCACCACCTGCCCGGGCAGCCCGTTCCAATGGGCAATCACTCTTTTGTCAAAGAACTTCCTAACATCCAACCTGAACCTGCCCTGGCACAGCTTGAGGCTGTGTCCTCTTGTTCTGTCACTGGTCGCCTGGGAGAAGAGCCCAACCCCCACCTGGCTACAACCTCCTTTCAGATAGTTGTAGAGAGTATTAAGGTCTCCCCTGAGCCTCTTCTTTGGGCTGCACACCCTCAGCTCCCTCAGCCTCTCCTCACAGGGCTGTGCTCCAGCCTCTTCACCAGCCTTGGTGCCCTTCTCTGGATACATTCAAGCACCTCAACATATTTCTTAAACTGAGGGACCCAGAACTGGACACAATGTTGTTACAATCTTCTGAAAGTCAGGTTTCTTTTCAGAATGTGTCATTACTAAAACTCATTTCTAACTGAAGACAAGACTACTTCTTGGCAAGTGCTCTCACAGTTCTGTTATTCTCATCTTTAAGGATAACCAACACAACACCACCAAAAAACCCTGAATATCTTCTCTACCAGAGAATTTTAAATCTTTTGGTCTGATTATTGTTTCCTGATAATCTTCCCATGTAGTCACCTCTCTTTCTTTTAAGTAAACAATTATGGTAATTTAAAAGTAAATCTTTTGGGATGAAAACTAGAAGAGCATGTTACAGGCTGCAGAGCCAAGAACCCTGACTAGGAAAGTTTGTAAGGCTTTAGGCTCTCAAAACATGCCTCTCCCCTTTTGAGTCCGTATTTCAAGATATGGTATTGCTTACACTTAACTGTGATAAAAGACACTGGGAAAATCTAGAAGCTGAGATATCCAAAGAAAGAGTAAAGGCAAGTGTGCAGTTCTGGAACCCTCAGCACAGGAAGGACATGGAAGTGTTGGAGCGGGTCCAGAGGAGGCCACAAGGATGTTCAGAGGGCTGCAGCAGCTCTGCTGTGAGGACAGGCTGAGAGAGTTGGGGCTCTGCAGCCTGGAGAAGAGAAGGCTTTGAGCCCTGATGGTAGCCTTCCAGTATTTGAAGGGGGCCTACAGGAAGGCTGGGGAGGGACTATTGACAAGGTCTTGCAATGACAGGACAAGGGGCAAAGGGTTTAAACTGGCAGAGGGGAGATTTAGACTGGATGTTAGGAGGAAGTTCTTTCCAGTGAGGGTGGTGAGACACTGGCACAGGTTTCCCAGGGAGGTTGTGGCTGCTCCCTCCCTGGAGGGGTTCAAGGCCAGGTTGGATGAGGCCTTGAGTGAGGTGTACTAGTGGGAGGTGTCCCTGCCTATGGCAGGGGGTTGGAACTAGATGATACTTGAGGTCCCTTCCAACCTTACCATTCTATGATTCTAAGTAGGTTTCTGAGCCCCATCTGTCACATCCAGCCAAATGTTCTGCTACAATATTTGCTAGTCCAGTGGGCTGTGCTGAAGATGTGAGCTCCATTGGTTTTGCACAGCTGCAGAAGCAAGCACTGCTGTGCTGTTCAGCTCCAGAGGAAGACTTCTTCCCACAAGAGTGGAAGTCCAGAAGGTTTGAAAGGCAGATGAGTTCCAGTTATACCATAATTTTGTGCAAAAAGGGGTATCTCATGCAAAGGGTATGTGTGTTGTAGTCTCAACAACACTGAGCACCTTTGGCTTCTTGACTGACAAAGGCCCCTTTCCCTTTTGCTGTCACCTACTTTGTAGCTGGCAGAGTCCCAGCTGCAAACAGGACGAACTTGTGTGCCTCACTTTCCTCTCATATTCACAGCACTGCTAAGTGTCACTGATGTGTATTCTCAAGCTCTTCTGCAGTCATGCAGGGAGTTTTGATAAACTGTCATCCTTAGAACTGCAGCAACAAGCCCCAGTGCAGTGAAACAGCTCCAGGAACTGGCTTTTCCTGTAATAATATCAAAAGTTCTAGCTGATACCCCCTGTACTCTGCCCTGGTGAGCTCTTCCTTGGAATACTGTGTTCAGTTTTGGGCTCTACAGGGATCTACTGGAGAGGCTCCAATGGAGGACTACAAAGATAATTAAGGAACTGGTGCACTGCCCTATGAGGACAGACTGAGGGACCTGGGGCTTTTTGGTCTGGTGAAGAAAAGACTTAGAGGGGACCTAATCAATGTTTATAAATATCTGAGGGCTGGGGGTCAAGAGGAGGGGACAAACTCTTGTCAGTTGCACCCCATGATAGGACAAGGGGCAGTGGATATAAACTACAGCACAGGAAGTTCCACCTCAACGTGAGGAAGAACTTTAAGGGTCAGGAGCACTGCCACAGGCTGCCCTCCTTCTCTGGAGGCTTTCAAGACCCATCTGGATGCATTCCTGTGTGACCTGAGCTAAATTCTATGGTCCTGCTCTAGCAGGGTGGGTGGACTTGATGATCTCCAAAGGTCCCTTCCAAACCCTAACGTCCTGTGATCCAACAAGCAGGAAACAGTGAAATGTTCTTCTGAGATTACCTTTCCGCAGTAAGAGCAAGTTTGGAAAGAGAGAGACCCCTGAAAGATAAAGTTCAGTGACTTTTAAAGCAGAAGGGCACAGGCTTACACAGCCAAGCAGCAGCAGATTATGGACAGAGCATATATAGAAGGGGAGAGCCAAGACTCTGGAATGCTTTCAGCAGGACTCTTTTCAACCTTGGTAAGAGACCTGAGCTATTGCTATCAGAGCCAGCCATGCTGTACACTGTCCATCTAGGAAGAGAAGAACTTGCTGGTTCTCAACAGACAGCTTTATTACAATACAATCTTTTCCAGCCAGTTTAACAACACAGTGATTGCAAGTTACTTCAAGCCTCTCAGGAGTTTTGTTTTATTTGTTTTTCTCAAGAAGCTGCTGAGAGTGGCAAGGCTTCAGGCAGTTGAGGCACAATCTGTTCTGATATTGATTCAAGTTTCAAGAGAAAATAAGTGTGGAAAGTGCAAATGTAACCATTCCTATTAAAAATTACTGGATGGGAGGGGGGATTAAAATCAGCTGAAGAGTATCACAGGACTGCAGTCAGCCTGAACACTCTCAGAACACACGTTCTGAGTTCATAAACTCAGCAACAATGCTTTTTCTTTTAAATAATGGCTTTTAAGAACACGTGGAGCTGTTAGAACAGACAGATCTGTTACTTAATTTTGACATTGCAAATGTATTTCCTGAAACAGAATTCAAGGTCTGTACTTTAAAACAGATACAAATTTCCAAGTGGATCTACCAGTATTGAAGTTCAATGAAGATAAATGAAGCCAATTAAGCTGGCCAATCCCACTTACACTGAACACTGATTAGTGTGCTAATTAGACACTGTCTGCTTTTTGTACTGCAAGTAAAAAGTCTCCCAATGGTTTTAGATCTTAACTACCAATTTTCTTGCCCTTTAAAACATTAAAGATGTCTTCTAGGGACTTGTATATACACTGAAGGAATTCTTTACCATTCCTAGTTGGGTAAGAGGAAACATTACAACCTATCCAATCGTCATGTACCTGATACCCTACTCCAAAGCCATCAGCCACCACTGGGCCAAAGCCTCCCAGCTGCACAGCTGGGCTAACCAGTGTGCTTGTGGAGATGATGTTGTGGTTAAGCTGAGCGTAGGCTTGGTCTTGATAGAACTCGGGTAGCGCAATACCTTTGGATGAGGCCACATGGCGCAAGCCAAAGAGATGCCGGTCAAATCCCTGACCTGTTGAAACAAAACAACAAGTATCAGAGAGCTAATTCTGTGGGAAGCAAGCTCACTTAGTTTGCCATCCCCTTGCCACAGAAGAGGTCTGTAGAACTGGAGTTTATTTTCAAAGAACCACAGTAACATTCAGGTTGGAAAAGCCCCTCAGGATCACCGAGTCCAACCAATATCCCTACTCTACAAGGTTCATCCTAAACCATATCCCTAAGCTCCTCATCTAAACTTTTATACACATTCAGGGTTAGTGACTCAACCACCAGGTTGGCAGGTGTTATTTTTCAGAGCCCAGACAGTCTGCATTTGTAATGCAGGTATCCTTGGCAACAGAGGCTTGTGGCTTTACTGCCACCCGCAGGCAGAAATCACGGGAGTAAACTGAAGTGCAGCATTGTCAAGACAATTCTTATAATGCATTGCATTCTTTTATTTAGCTGAACAGATCCAAGTTGTTTAAAACAGAAAAAGGCTCTCCTAAAATTTGAGTCTAAAGAGGAAAAGAATCCCTCCCCCTCTGACCTGGTGAGGCCACATCTGGTGTACTGTGCCCAGTTCTAGGCTGCCCCTCAGTTCAAGAACCTCAGGGAACTGCTTGATAGAGTCCAGCACAGAGCCACAAAGATGACGGAGTGGAACATCTCTCCTACAAGGAGAGGCTGAGGGAGCTGAGGCTCTTTAGCTTGGAGAGGAGGAGCCTGAGGGGTGACCTCATCAATGTTTATAAATATGTAAAGAGCGAGTGGCAAAAGGATGGAGCCAGGGTCTGCTCAGTGACGCCCAGTGACAGGACAAGGGGCAGTGGGTGGAAGTTGAGGCATAGGAAGTTCCATGGAATCATGAGGAGGAAAATTTTCCACTGTGAGGATGACAGAACACTGGAACGGGCTGCCCAGGGGAGTTGTGGAGTTTCCTTCTCTGGAGATATTGGATGTATTTCTGTATCATCTGGTCTAGGTGATCCTGCTCTGCAGGGGGGTTGGACTGGATAAGCTTTCAAGGTCACTTCCAGCCCCTAACCTCTGATTCTGTGTTCTTGCACCTATAACAGAAGCCAGCTTTAGACTCTCCCCTACTCTACAGTCAGTTTTACTGAAGCAATCCAAGTTATGCTTCTGGAAAGGACAATTCAAATGAAAGCACTTAGAAAAATACCAGGAGTAGCACAGCCAAAGAATTGGTTTGATTTGGAAGCTGTTAAAGCCTTTATCCCGTGGAGGGCTAAGACAGTAACTCCTCAGACATTAACCCCAAGTTCTTACTTGTCTTGGGGAGTACAACACTAAGTAGTTATCAAATCTACAAGCAGCCCAGCTGCTCTCAGGACAAAAGCTAACCTATAAATATTCTCAACATGTTACCAGTGGGAAGCACAGAGGCATTCTCCTCCACCCAGAAACGAGTCAGAAAGAAACGAACTGCAGCCCCCCTGCTCTGTTTTTCGTCAGGATTACATTAACATTACATCTCTCATCAAAATGAAACTATTTAGGTACACTTTCACAACACCCTTAGGACATTCTAGCGCCAAAGCAAAAGTGTTTGATGCATTGCTACTCACCCATAGCAGCTTCTTTTGTCAAACGCCCATGGTATTTGGAGCACTCCTCTATCAACTTCTGAAGCTCTTCTGTGCTGTGTTTGGACAGTCCCCTGACAAAGGCTTCTGAGCACTTCTTTGTGTGCACAGAGGCAGGCCGTATGGTTTCCGTACGGCCGTGTTTGAAAGCTGCAGTGCTGCAGGACTCGTAGGTAGCAACAGTCTGATTGTACTGTCGAAGGAAAGCCATCTGGAAGGCAAGCTGGGCCACAGCATCTGGGCTCACCTTCTTCTGCTTCAGAAGGTCCTTGCCTCCTTCCTGGAACTGAATCAGATTGAGAGACAGGGACTCTACAGTGGCATCAAATTTCTGTTTGGCTTTGGTAATTCCTGATTTCAAGGCATCATTTAGCTTAAAGTCGAGTTTCTGCACTGCTCTAGAGGAGTCTACTGAAGCAGGCTGGGACTGGGGGCTGATGGCTGGTGTCTTGGTGCTATCTTTAAAAACCTCATTCTGGAACCTGAGCACAGCCACACCATCTCCCCAGGAATGTTCAAAATTAACTCCTGCTGTGCCATCCTTCGTTATGATGAGGTTAAAGGATTTGTCGTACCAGCGGTTAGCACCATCTCCATGCAACATAGTGTGGGACAAGTGCACAAAGTCTTTAACAAGAAAATCATCTAAGCTTAAACAAAACACAGCAGAGTCTACTTTCTGAAGAGCTTCCTCATTGCCATTCTCCAGTAGCTGCTTTCTCAGCAATGCCCACGTATCTCGGTTTTCACTGGAGAGGTAGCCAAGAGGGAAGGCTGGGGCTGGACTGTTGTCACTAAGGACGTATTTCAAGTGTGCTTGTATTTCTGAAGGCTTCAGCATATTTCCATCTCTATCAATGACATCAAAAACATAAAAATTCCCATTTCTCAGTACTAATAAATGCTTTGCTTTTTCATCTGTGTAAAGCTCATCTCTATTGAGCTTGGGCAGACGAGTAGAATTGAAAAGCCTAAAGTACTGAGACATATCCAGGGGGTAAGCATTGACCATGTAGGCACCAAACCAAGAAACTGAAGAAGGCACAAATCGAATAATGTTTTTAAAGAGCTGAGTGTCACTTTTTTCTGGGTTGAGGTGAAAGACCTCTGGTTCAAGATAACCAGCCCTGAAGGTCTTCATGAAACGTATAGCAGAAACAGTCATGTTGGTAGCTCGTATGAGCTGATCATTGTATTCGGGTTTTGGATCCGGATTAAAAGACATAAACGCATTAAAATTCAAAACAACAGGTTCCCGTGCTTTGAGGTACATGTCAAACCAGGGACCTGAAAATGGAGAGTTGAGAAATAGGTTAGAATATACAAGCAGCTTACTGGGTCAGACCAGAGGATCTCCATCTCAAACAGCGATCATGAACAAACACCTACTGAAGCGCACCCAAACAAGAACACACATAAGCAGTAATATCCCCCAGGGATTCTCCCAAGCTCCAGTTATGAAGAAAGGTACTGTTGGCTAATTGTAAAATTTAGCAATGAGGGCAAATTTCCATGCTTTCTGTTTGTCTCTGTGATAAGCCACAAGCCCCACGACATACAATACATCCCGAGCACTGTATTTTGCTGCACACCTCACATTTGGAGTGGAGCATGCCTTTATCTTCCCTTAAGCCACTGATTTCTGCAACTCTGCCACCTAGGGCATGCTTCTCTTTAGAGCAACTTTTATTTCTGTTCCAGTGTTGTTCTCCATCTACATGTGCTGCCTTGCATTCCCACCTCCTTCCTCTTTCTGCCACTGAAACGATCACCCCAGGGCACAACCTCCTGGCCCTGATGCCTTACCACCCACTACCCAAGCTGGCAAAAAGCCAAGGTTAAACTGGACCTCATGGGTATTCTCCCAGTGCTAGAACAGACTCTGGAAGCAGAATTACATTTGATACAGGTCTTCTGGACAGTCTGTCAATGTATCAAGAAGTATGATTGTGACCCAAAGGCTGTGTGCTTGCCAAAACTGAGGGAATCAGTAACAGCTTTAAAGGGCAGTCAAATCTTCACACCTGCCTCTGAGCAAATGAAAATCCACAGGGCATAGGCAGAGGAGGGCTATTTAAAGCAGGTTCTATTTCATCATTATCAGCTTCAAACCATACTCTGGTGTTGCACACTGACTGGATACAGACCAAGGACAAAAATGCCAACTTCATCTCAAGGCAGCTGAGGTACTACTAACAAGCCTGGAGCAGTCCCAAGTTGAACCTACTGGCTTGTAAAAGGGCAATGGGTAACTAAATGACCTAAGTTACAATTTCCATGACAGGTCCTCACAGATGAGTAACTTGCATTCGTCTAGTTCTGAAACCACACCTGTCATCATCACGTAGCTGCTTAACCTAGGACTTGGAAATCCAGGGTGGAGGCAACTATACATACTTTCAGAAACCAATTTCAAGTGGAACAAGTCTTTTAGAAGGCCTAATAAGAAATAACTAAACAAAAAGGAATGCAAACATCCTACAGCTCACAGACAAAAAGCAACATGCTGGTTAGCACTGTAAGGCACCAGTTATAAGAGGTGTTCAAAGTGAAGGGCAAGTAAAGGGTAACAAAATCTAACAGCAGCTGCTCTGAATTAATCTGGGTTTCTCTGCAGTACCTGTAGTAGCCCTTATAGGTTGGCTTAACAGAAAGCAAGGGTAGAAGTATGTTCACTGAGCACCATGCAAACTTCTTCTGTAGCTGTTTCAGTATTTCCACCTCTCCCACTCCCTTCAAAAGCAGACACTTGTATTTGGTAGTCAATGGATGCAATAATAAGGAAGAATAACAAAAAAAAAAAACCCAAACCAAACCAAACTATGCATACTCTCCCTCTCTTAATTTGTTCTTCTTTATTCTCATATTCCTCTTTCTGTCTCTCCTTTTTCTTTGCTCTTCACAAGGGTTCATAGTTTCAAGGGGTTTTGTTTGAAGTCCATGGCACTGACCACTTTTACCTCCCAAAGCTTAGCCATGTTCTCTGAAGCCATCCCCATTCAGTTTCCATGCTGGTAGGAATGTGAAATTATCTGGCAATGATTGCTTTAGTTTCCTTAAGAGAGTTAAGCTTCTCTATTAACACACACAGTAATACAAAAAGTAAAAAATATTGTCACTCACATTTAAACGCATTAACTCTTTAAAAAGTACAGCTTCTTCAATGTCAATCTACCCAGAATTCTGGTATATGGGATTTAGTGGGCAGTCTTTCCAGCAGAGACTCAGAACTTGCTCTAGTACAGGCACAGCATGTAATTCCAAGTTTATGAAGAAAACAAGCTTCAGCTTATTTTAACTGTAACATTATGAGCTGTCCACAAATTCCTTCTACACCCAAGAGGCCAACATACCTGTGATATAACTAGTATGCTTGTTCTGATTATCCTGAGCAACCAGTTGCTCGTGCAGCTCCCTTCCAATCCCCTTTTCGAAGTGATGAGCAAGTTCTTCAGTTTTCCTACAGCAACCAGTAAGAGAGTCAAAATGCTGTCACAAGCCGTATTTTGTAAGTGTAACACAGGGCTCTGATGAAGCCCATGACACTGCAATATGCACATCTTGTTTTTGTCCATACCTGAACTGGTCATCACTTAAAAGCGGTTTTTGAGCATTCAGGTATCTCCTAATTGTATCTTCTAGTTTGGGAACTGGCAACCTGAAGAAAGTGGAACAGAGACACGCTTTATGAGCAGTGGTACTAACAAAGTTTGAGTTTCTCACACAGCTGTCCCTCTTTCTCTATCCTTCTTTCAATCCCACATTACCCAAACTGCTCAAAAGTTGTTTGTGGGAGAAAAAAAGCAGGTAGGGGGCAGAGGTCAGTGTAAGGTGGTTGGAAAAGTCAGAGAATGCAGTGACATCAACTGCAAGAGAAGGAGGTTTACAGATGGAATGCGAGTTCAGCAGCCACCCGACACCGGACTCATCTTACTGCTGGGGCCTGAACGTTCTGCCTACTCTCCCTTGCTTCCCCTTACTATAAAATAATCCTACCACATCAACGACGGTTACTTTGCAACCCGAAGAGATGTTTCAATAGCGGCCTTACAGTCACGTTTACTCTTAAAAACAAAGAATCGTTCTCCTCCACCGTGATTTCGGAAGAGCACACACAAGAAGCGAGCAGCCCGAGCGCGGCCATACACAAACGGAACGGGGTTACTTTCTCTGCCCTCTCCTCACACCCCAGGTCGGGCGGCCCCACAGAGCCACCAGCCGCCA
>VWZE01009700.1:168093-188108 GCA_013396675.1 Eubucco bourcierii
GCGGTGGAGCTCCCCGCCGTACCTGGGCAGGCTCTTCTGGTAGTGCATGGTGGGCACGACGCTGCGGTGCAGGAACTCGGCAGCCGCGCCGCTGTAGCCCCGCCGCGGCAGCACCAACAGCCGCGGCGGCACCAGCAGCCGCGCCGCCATGATGCCCGCGCGTCACAGGCGCCGGGCGCCGCTGAGGGCTGCGCTCCGCCCGGCGCCGCCGAGCGCCCGGCCCCGTTCCGGTTGAGCTCGCAACGCCCCGTGGCGGGGCGGCGTCGGCGGGGAGGGCTCGCCGCATGTTCGCATCTGAGAACTGGGGCTTGGTGTCAGACATCTGCCCGTGGAAGCAGCTAGCCTGGGCGGCCAAAGGGCGTACAGGCGCCGCGACACCAGAGGCTTACCCGAGTCCTCCGGGTGGGCCTCGGGCGGCGCCGGCTCCTCTGCTCCACAGGGGCGATAAGTCGCAGCTGCGAAACTGGGGGTCCAGCTGTAACTGACAGCAGCTGGGGGGGCAGGCGGCCTGGCTGCAGGAAGCGTTTCTCTCTCTTCCTTCATTCGGGGAGTACATTGGTTGCGTAGCGGCTACCTGGACATTAGAAAATGCCTGCAGTGGGACCATTTCAGTAATAGTGCAGACCACCCACGTGTGACAACGCTTTGTGCAACATAAAGGCCCCACTTATTATTTCTCCTCTCTTTGTTTGCTATGTGCCCCCATGTGTCTTCCAGTAGAGCGTTCAGACCCAGCCTCCATAAGGAACCGTTTCATCTCTCTTGAGCTTTTTTTACTCACATGTGAGCATGTCACAAGAAATACCGTGTTACAAGATAAAATACTGCAAACACAAGGTTTTGATGTACTATATGGGATATTTTCCATCTAATAAACTGAATAATAAACCAACCCACAAACTACTTTTTTTTTTTTCCTCCATGAAATTGTTTTGCAGCGAACAGTTCCGCTGGTGTATTTTTATCAGATACTCACAAGCATGAAAATCAGCACTGGGATTGAATGTGGACACCGCAAAGGAAAGCAACCCTCATAGCTTAGTCTGATAATCCTCTGAAAGTAAATTGGCCCTGCTCTAATCAACATAGTGGTTGGAAGAAAAGTGAAATCATTTCACTTGCAAGATAACGAATCCCAAATTCCAGATGCCCTTGGATGCTTCAGTATACAGCTATTTTCTGTTCAATATGTGTCACTTATGCTACTCATTCAGCCCTTTTTTGGTCACAAAACCGAAGAACACAAGCCCGCTTCAATTAATGAAGTGCAGTTTCACCTAGCTTGCCCTGTTGTGATAGTCCAGCTCAAACTGTTACCTGCCCTGCCCTTTAGGAAAACTGCAGTGGCATTGCTTTTACCTATCTGACTGCCCGGCTCGTGCTGTGCCTTTGCTCGGTTTGCATGTTCAGACCCCAAACTGAGGAGATCAAGTGGTACACTCAGGCATCATCTTTCTCTCAGGAGTGTCACTTTGTTTTGAAGCAGTCTTGTTTTAGAAATACTACTGCATTCTGTTCTAATTTTCCAGAGCCCCCTAATCCTCTTGCAGGCTCTTAATGATGTAGTTGATAATAGGATTGTTGGTATTAATTTGGAACAATAATGCCAGCTGCTTGCTTGGTGGCTATTGGTAGAAGGGTGACCTTGCAGGTCAGCTAAGCAGAGCTGGAAGTGCTTTGATCTGATCTATACAGAGCTAGATCCATCTACTCGGACAACAGGAGCAAGTGAATTCTCTCTCCATGGGATGCTGATTCTTCTCCAGAGAGCAGGCAGGGCAGCATGGCAGTGGCTTTGGATGCAATCCTCGCTCGGATCAAGGATGTTTTTAAAAGGAATGGTTTGCTTATTCTCTCGGTGCTGTCAGTCACCATAGGCTGTCTTCTTGGCTTCTTCCTGAGGACGAGGCGACTCTCCCAGCAGGTAAGCGTGGCACAGCAGGGTATGGGTGTAGAGAACACACCACGCTTACGTAACCACAGCCACAGCAACTCGGGGAACTTCAGCATGGACTTCCAAAGCCAAAAAGCATCTGTGTGTCTTTGATACATTTGTTTAATTTCATCCACTCCTTAATCTGCAATTCTCTGGGCCTTTTCACACCTTCTCCAACAATACAGTTGTGAGGGATTCTGGTCTTTAAGACGCTAAGTCTAGCATAAGCACATTGTAATGTTGCAGCTATGGATGAGATGATGTTTAAACCTGATGAAATGGTAGCATGTAATAGGCTGTTAGAAACGGTAGTACAATGTGTTCCTTGGATTTTATGTTACTTTGGAACATGTGCCTCTAAAAGAAAGCACTGGGAATGTTTTTCATCACCGAGTGTAGAGAGGCACAGATGTGAATATTACTCCAGTGGTGTTTTGTATGAATAAAATGGAGATATCCCATCATTAGCAGAACACATTTTTAAAGTCACTTGGGGATTTCTCCCCTAGCACACTTCAACTAAGCTCTTTGTAGGTATCATTTCTTCCTGTTGCATTAGTTGGATAGAGCAGACAGGGCAGCAGGCATTGCCAAATGCATTGTTTCAGCACAAAATATAAATCTCAGTTAAAAAATATGGCAATTGATAAATCACAGAACCACAGAGTCATTGAGGCTGGAAGAGACCTCTGAGATTGTCAAGTCCAGCCTATAAATGCAAGTATATGAAAACAATTCTGTGTTTGGCTACTGCTAGCCACTGCCTGAACACCATTTGTGTCCAAGCAGTAGCTTCATGAGTATCTAGAAAAAAACAAAAATGCAGAATGAAGAGGTTATTCAGGGCAACTTATTACCAGCAGTCCCCAGGAGATGGCACGTTTAGTGTTTGTCTTCCTTTGTAAAGGAACAAACAATGCAGCATTGTGTTTGCTGAATTCCAGCCCAGTATGTAATGTAATTAATTTTAAAATGATCTTTGAAAGCCTCCTGTCTTTGACACTTCATGGACCAAAGCTGCAGGTTTTCCCAGTGTTAGCTGATCCCCAGCCCTAGCAGCATTTGTGACAACAGATAGTCTTTGTCTCAAAACAATAAGCATCTCTCCATGTATTTCTAGGAAATTAGTTATTTCCAGTTTCCTGGAGAGTTACTGATGAGGATGCTGAAAATGTTGATTCTCCCACTGGTTGTTTCAAGGTAAGTGAGGACAATAATTGTGCCAATAGTTTTGGAAGTTTCTTAAATTACAGCATCATCCCCACTGCTTTAGCTTTAACTGAATGAGTGTGAGAGTGCCAGAGGCATTGCTGCCCACTGGATGTTCATAGTTATAGTGGGGCTTTGAAGATGGGTTTTAATCAATAGCATCATTTCCACAACACCTCACTGAGGTATTATTTACTTAAAAACTAGTGAGGGGTGTTTTTTTCATTGATGTTTTCTTCTTTCCTTGTAATGGGAGCACTTTTTCCTTAAGCTAACAAGAAGTTAAATATATGGAATAAATAGCCCACCTTAATCTAAAAGCCTCCCTTAAATCTAAACAATTGAGATAATATCCTATACAAGTATCATGAATCATAGAATCATAGAATGGTAAGGTTGGAAGGGACCTCAAGGATCATCTAGTTCCAACCCCCTACCATAGGCAGGGACACCTCCCACTAGTACAGCTCACTCAAGGCCTCCTCCAACCTGGCCTTGAACACCTCCAGGGAGGGAGCAGCCACAACCTCCGTGGGCAACCTGTGCCAGTGCCTCACCACCCTCACTGCAAACAACTTCCTCCTAACATCCAGTCTAAATCTCCCCTCTGCCAGTTTAAACCCATTGCCCCTTGTCCTGTCATTGCAAGACCTTGTAAATAGTCCCTCCCCAGCCTTCCTGTAGGCCCCCTTCTGATACTGGAAGGCTACTATCAGGTCTCCTGGAAGCCTTCTCTTGTCCAGGCTGCAGAGCCCAAACTCTCTCAACCTGTCCTCATAGCAGAGCTGCTCCAGCCCTCTGATTATCTTTGTGGCCCTCCTCTCTACCTCCAACAATATACCCTTAATTTAGTGTCTTCTGCAGGATTTGGAGAGGTGTACTGTATGCATGAAGAACACTGTCTTCATTGAACTAGTAATACATGCTTGGCTTCAGCAGGAAGTGGAAGTGATTTTTTAGTATATAAAAGGCAGGACCTTTAATGGTGCCACTCTATCAGCAGCAGAATGAACGGTCTAGATCCTGGTACTTATGGATGCTGCCTTTGCAGTGGGTGGGCATCACTTAGGATGGGTTTTTCTGAAGTTTGACTGTCTTCCAACTGGCTTCATTCACAAACAGACACCAGTTGGATGGCCAGAAGCTCTCTCACATGCTCAATGTTGAGAGGAGATAGAAGGAGAGATGGACAGTAGCAAAGCTAACTTAGCAGATCTAGGGAAAGAAGTATTGCAATACTTGGTGCCTTTCCATGGAAGCCTCAGCTTCTGGAACCTACTACATACACCAAACCCTTGTCTTCTACCTCAGGACTTAAAATCAGTGAAAGGTACTGAAAATTAACATTGTCCAGCACTAAGTGTGTTTTTAAACCATCTACCTTTACATCAACCTTCTTCATTTTTCACAGAATGGAGCTGAGTCATGGTGCTTTGTGCCTAAAGCTGGCCATATAACCACAGGCTCATACCTGGTTCTGTCCCATGCAGCTAGAGAACATCAACACAGAACAGATATCTTTTTGAGAAGTGGAAGAAGAGTTTTCCAAGGAAAACTAGATTCTCATACAAAGAAATGATGTGGTAAGGAGAACAGGACTGGAGCCCTTTCTCTTAGATCACGTGCTCTTCCCTGAGAGGAACGGTTCTTTGCATCCTTCTGTGGTCTTTAGAGATGTCAGGAGGGAATTGCTGCTCTGACACGGCCTGTCCTAGTTCTAGATTACCTACAGAAGTGTCAGGAGTGAATCTCTGAGCTGTGCTGTTAGAAATGATGCACTCCATCCTCTGAGAAGGAAAGAGAGGAAACTTTACAGACCTTCAAAGGAATTAACTCTCCTTCCATAGCTCTCCAGGGTGAGCCTGTCTCCCTGGATAACAAACTAGCCATTACTTGCTGTTGCATACTGAAATTCCAGGGATTTGCAAGCAAAAGATACTGCAGGTGTAGTTACATTCTTGTCCTTCTTGGTTTTTTACAACAAGCACAGCACTTCCCACACAAGTATTTAGAAAAATCATTAAAACAATGCTCTGGTTTTTCACTCATCTGCATGCACATTTAAACTAAATTTCTTTGTGGATTTTGGAATTCTCAACTTGTCCCTCAAGAGCAATGGCATTTAAATTATCTTTTAAATTACTCCCTGTCCACCATAAAAAGAACTTTCAATCTGACTCTCCTGGTTGATTTAATAATCCAAGTTTTCACCTGAACAAGTGAAAATTACTTGTAAAGAAAAAGGTGAGAAATGAAAGCTGAAAGAGGCACAAAATACTCTGCCTCCAAATCCAGAGTCAGTCTTGAAGGGTCTTAGCAGAAGTAAAAAGTGGCAAATACATGACTCAGCAGACTAGAGAAACTTGCACAATTGCAGCCTTCAACAGAAATAGATGAAACTTTGTGCTAGCCCTCTTTTGGCATGATAGTTAGGGAGTTAAAACAGGGACTGTGCAGATTGTGTCCCTTAGAAATGAGAAACTGTTGACATCAGCAGGTGTCTCTAAGTGGCATTTTGTAAGTTCCTTGAACGCAATCAGTCAAACGACAGGAGACTGTTTCTTCACCGTTCAGTTCATGGTTTCACTGTCCCAGCACCTGCTGTATCCCAGAGCTTCTGCACCTGTTCCTGATATCCCCTGTCACCTGTGGGTTTGTTTTCCCACAGAAAAACCTTGAAAAAACAACCACCAACCACTAGCCTGCCAGTTTGAGCCCTGCATGAGCTTTTGTTTTTGTTACGATGTGGACCTTCATTAAGGGTGGAGACTGACATTATTCACTGAGTCGTATCCAATGGGTCTCGTGTATAGTTTGCTCTTCTCTGCAATGAGAACAGGCACCCATACAAAGGCTGCCACTTCTATTAGCAACACAAAAAAAAAAAAAAAGAAATAACCATCAGATAATCATCTGACGGTTTGTTTCTGCCCTAGGAGATGGAGGGTTACAAAACCCAGTTTTAGACCCTGTAGTTATCAGATTTATAGTTAATGGTATGTATAAAGATAAGGTAATGGGTTTAGACCCAGGAATGGCAGTATCAGGAGAGCTTGGAGAGAGCAAGAGCCCAATCTGAATTCATAGTTATGCACTTGAGCACAGCAGGTGGGTAAGGGTGTGTATGTCCTCAACAAGCCAGAAAGATTGGCTGCGGGAGCTCTGAAGTTCCTAGATTCTCTCTGGGGCAGAGACCTTTATCCTTGTTTGACAAATGCAACACAGGGAACATATTTTATCTCTCCTGCAGAGGGTTTCAACACAAGACCTCAGGATTTCAAGCAGGCACATACATACATGGTATGACAGAGGTGAAACTCAGTGCATCCTGCTCTGAGTCCTCTGAGACGCTTAAAAAGCCACGGAACCAGGGTTTCAGACAGAGATGTGCTGATCGGCTGGCCCAAGGGGCTCAGGTTTGGTGAACCACCTTGGCTTCCACCTAGGGCGTTTCTCGGCATGCGGAGCCTCGGGCTGCGCTGCAGCCTGCAGCCAGCAGATGGCTCTGCCGCGAAGAGCGAGGGGCCGGGGCGCTTGCGGGTGTTCGGGCGCTTGCGGCTGCACCGCCGCTCCGGCGCAGGCAGGGCTGTGTGTCTGGTGACGCCTGCCCCAGAGAGCAAATTCAGCTCTCTCCCTACCTGTTTGAAATGCAGAGGTTCTGTGTGTCTAGTGACACCCCAGAGAACAAACTTCCCTCTACCCCCTGTTTGAAATGCAGAGGTGACGTGTCTGGTGACATTTACCCCAGAGACCGAATTCAGCTCTCCCTTCGTGTTCGAAATGCAGAGGTGCCAATGAGCTCATACGGGAGGTGGAGGTCTGGCTTCCAGCACGCTGCAGAGTCCTGGGCTGGCCAAGCCACCAGGAGTACCACATCTTCAAAGCCTAACTGCAAAAGGTGTATGCCGCAGATCTGTGAGGCAGGGCTGGAGAAGAGGCAGGGCTTGCAGCCCCTGGTTCTTATAAAAGATAGTGCTAGAAGATCACAGACTCTTTATTGCCTGTGCTCAGCCATGTAGTTTCAGAGACATTAAAGGACTTAACTCTCTCTTTTTGAGCCTTCCACCAGCTCTGAGTAATTTGAGAGAAACAAATACTAAGTTGTCATTGTATGTCTACCTGTATATGTAGCAGCAAATTGCATCCTTCCTTTCAACACCCTCCTGGCTTATATGCTCAGCTCTTACAGCAGGCTGGTTATCCCAGGGAATACTCCCTTTACCAAAAGCAGTCTGTTTTGGTGAAGCTTAGGCTAAATATTACCTTTTTTATCTATTTACCATTGACCATTTCCCAGATATTTAAAACATAAAGAGCAGCAGAGATTCAATCATTTTCCATTTAGGAAACCTGTTAAAGAAATTTTGTTCCCTTTATAGGCAAAGCTAAATAGCTGATTTGAAATTCTAAAGCTTGTTCCCCCGAATATGCTGTGCCTGACACAAGAAAGTATCTGCTAATAAATGCTTTTATTTATTTCAAGTCTCCTTTGGGGGCAGTAATAAATCTTTGTTACTAGCAGGGTTTGTTGCTGAATTAAATACGCTATGCTAAATATAGAAGTGTCTTTCTTTAAGGGGATTCCTGTCCATGATGCCATCAGTTTGGTAATCCCTTATCCTTCTGCCCAGATTCCTGAGTGGGTCATTCTTACTCATGCTGTTAAAGACTAGTATTTAATTAGAAACAACTTCATTACAGGACCCTTCTCCCCAGATAATTGTCTTTCACGGCTCTCTGGTTTCAAGAAGGGGTTGGTGTTTTAACAACCTTCTCCTAAAAAATGTTCCTTCACCTTCTCTGATGGAATTCTGTCCTTCAGCTGTGCTGTGCCATACCAAATGTTTCCTCTCAGGATTCAGAAGTTACATTTAAGGAGCTGCCAATTGTACGAACTGCACAGGAAGATGTGGGGATGCTCTGGGTGCAAGCAGATGTGAGCTCCCTCAAGGCCAGAAGCCAATGTGGGCAGACTGGTGGCAGATCCCCACCGGAAGCTGTAGAGCCGCATTAGAGCGGCTTTGCGCCCAGGCTCGTGCGAAGTGCTGATGTGGCTCTGGGGCTTCCGGAGCCGCCCTGGCAGCTCAGAGCACAGGCACAGTGACTTCATGGTTGACTGCAGCTGGCTGTGCAGGCATCCCCTAAATAACTCATTGTAGTAGTTTGAGGGATCCTAGACCCCCCTTAAACAAAACCATAGGGACGGAGGCCTCTCCCAGGGGTGTGGACCTGCTCGTCCCAGGGTACTGTAATATTGTTATTCTGTTCTGTATTCCAGTATCACAGCTTAAAAGGTAGTGCCTGACTGATCTCTCCGCCTTCTCTTCCCTGCCTTTCTTCCCTTCACTTCTCCCAGCAGCATACACACTTATCTCATGGTTTGTGGGGGGTTGGTGGGCAGGGAGTTGAACCACTGCGGCCTCATAGGCCCAGCTGGGGAGGGCAGTTTCAGCCTACCCTCAGGGTGACTGAGAATGGAAGTGGGGGAGGATTCTAGAAGGCCAGTTTGGGCCCAGTTGATTTTATACTCATTCTACCTGATTGCCTTTTGTATATATGCTCTTGTAAATAGAATTTCTCTCTAAACTTCCAATCAGTGTGCAGCATCCTCATCCTTACTCCTGGAAAGGGGTAAGAGTAATTTTCCATTCTCCAGTACTGGGTAAGCTCGTGGCCCAAACTGAGACACTCATAGCAACAGCACATTCCCTGGGAGCTTGGGGCTGCTTCAAAGCACACTGTGAGACACACTGTTACCTGGGGCAAACTCTGTTATGTACTGGTCTGCTTGCCATCAACTGAAGGTGAAAGTGCTAATAGACAACTGGAGATTATTTGTCTCTTTTACTACTTAAGCTTACTTTTTGTTAGGGGTATAAAATTTGACCCACTCAGAGGCCGGTACTGAAATTTGCCATCTAAATATTCTACCATGACTAGCAATCAGTTCTTAATATGTTTGAAATAGTGTTTATGCAACAGGAAAATGCAGGTCTCTAAAAGGCTATGAAATCTATCTTTTTGCTTGCTTATCATTAAATTTAAACCAAGAGGAGAGCCAAAGTTCATTCACTGAATGAATGGGTTTATATGAATGACAAAATGTGCTGTGCTAGTTCTTCGAGTCCATCCGTGGTACTCTCTGTATTGTTTTGGCAAATTTACATAATTTAACTGAAGACCACATAGAAAAGCTTCTGGTTGATCTTGGCTTGGTCTTTTCTGCTGTGTAGGAGTTAAACTCTTCCCTCTGGTCATTCTTTCCTAGATATCAACTTGTGCAGCTGCCAAACTAGGACATAATCAAGTGGAATCAAATTTATGCTCTGTATTGTTTAGTGAGGTGTGGAGGAGCCTACAGCTCTCTGAGAAGCTTGAGCAGAACAATGTTTTATAATGTACCAAAGTGGCTGTGTTTTCACCTAGAATTAAACAACACTTGGAAACACAGAGCTTTTTCTTCACATTGTTAGACTCTGGACTTTTTACCTGTGTTACCTTGCCAACAGAAAAATTGGCACTCAGGGACAGGTCTTCACCAACAGAGAAGAGTAAGACTTCTGATGGGTTAGTGTGAGAAAACTTATGGGGTACTTGAATGATAAGGCTAGAATGTGCATGATATCCCATTTCTGAACTGTCTGTCATGGGCATCACTGTAACAGAATTAATCATAGAATCATAGAATGGTAAGGTTGGAAGGGACCTCAAGGATCATCTAGTTCCACCCCCCTGCCATAGGCAGGGACACCTCCCGCTAGCACAGCTCACTCAAGGTCTCATCCAACCTGGCCTTGAACACCTCCAGGGAGGGAGCAGCCACAACCTCCGTGGGCAACCTGTGCCAGTGCCTCACCACCCTCACTGCAAACAACTTCCTCCTAACATCCAGTCTAAATCTCCCCTCTGCCAGTTTAAACCCATTGCTCCTCGTCCTGTCATTGCAAGATCTTGTCAATAGTCCCTCCCCAGCCTTACTGTAGGCCCCCTTCAGATACTGGAAGGCCACTCCAAGGTCTCCTTGAAGCCTTTTCTTCTGCAGGCTGAAATGCCCCAACTCTCTCAGCCTGCCCTCAGAGCAGAGCTGCTGCAGCCCTCTGAGCATCTTTGTGGCCTCCTCTGGACTGGCTCAAACAGTTCCATGTCCTTCCTGTACTGGGGGCTTCAGAACTGTACACAGTACTCCAGATGGGGTACTAATAATAATACCTTTCACCTCAGTGAGAACCAGCTGTTAACCCTTTCCTGGGATATGTGATCTACATCCTTGATTGTGGAGACAGTCAGTCTAGAGATGTGCTTTAAGGAGGTGACTAGAGTGGCTAAGTGTATCTGCTTTCAGAATCAACAGGAAAACTCTACCTGGAGCTAACCAGAAGAGAAACGTTACCCAAGAGCAAGAGCAGGGCAGAGAGGAATCTCACTTGAGACCATTATGCTACTTTAAGTTATCCACAGTGCTGTTATAGTGCAGAACTAGAGGCAGATTATCCTTAAAGTTCTCCAAAGGATGCTTTGAGATTGCTTGAGACTGTAAAGGAAAGTTCTGTTCTACCTTCTTAGGAAACCTTATTAAGAATCCCTCCTCCTCCATGCCTCAGACATCATCAGAGGTTTCTGTCTGTTACCATCTGTAGTATCATCAATGTTCATAGTCCTCTGAGAGCTCTGAAACACGTTAGGCTTGAGGGGCTGGATGGATTCCCTCTGTTTCATTAGGGTAGAAACATGTATGAACTATAAACAGTTGGATAAATCTGACATTTGTTATAATCCAAATCTGTGTTTCAAATCCTTTTACCCTTTTCTTAATCTAGAAACACTCAAAAGAAATGACAGAACAAAAAGAATGAAGCATTATTAAGAGTCTTGGCTCTTTCCCCAGCTATGAAGCTGCACATCCATATGTAACAGATAATTTATTTTCATTTGCATCCTGAAGTTTGAATTTAGGATTGTTTTTTTTAATTCAGGAAAAAAGTGTGGAAAATCAGCTGAAAATCCTAAATCAGCTTCAAACGAAGTCAAGAAACCAGTCTGAGTTCTGCATGAGCTGTGGTACAAAGGCTCAGATCCCCCTTATCAGTCAGTGATCAAAGGCTGCTGTTCATCCCCTCCAGCATTCAGAACTGTATCACAGTAGCCTCATATATTGGGCTATTTGGGAGGAAGCAGTGACAGAGCATTCGTTGGACGTCAGTCTCCACTGTGTGCTGTGCAAAGTCCTGCCTTGCTTGTTTAGGTCCGTAAAGCCGGAGTTCCTATTGCACAGTGCACGATGTCAGTTTCTGGCAGGACTTTTGCTGCCTATGTCAGTTTGTCAGTAACAGTTACAACTGTTAGACAACAAGGAAAAGATCTCAACATTTTAAGTAAAAAGGCAATTGCTATTTTCTAAAGCATTATTTGAAAAGCTGCCGGTTCCAATGGAATAGAAATCTAGATTTGGGGGTTATAGTTTTCAGTTTCTTTTCCAGCAGCTTATCTGTGAAGCTAAACACAATCACTGCAAACAGTGTATAGCTAACAGTGAGATCCTCTAACATATTGCTCAGTGTTTGAAGAGTAAGAGCCTCACACCTTTGGACTTCCACCGTGTGTAGTAAAATAGCTCCAGGACGAGGCTCTCTGAAAAGCTAATTCACGTTTCAGGTGCTATTCACAACGGACAGCCTAACCATGCAGAAATTGCTGCAGCAATCCTGTTTGTAAGACAGCAGCCACTTTGTGTCTTTGGTGGGCTTTGAGCTTGGACACTACTGCATTTCTATCAAGATACCTACACTTTAAAAATGCTGTTTGCTGTTACTTGTTTTTCAAAGGAAACCTCCAAACCAAAACTTGACATGAGGGACTGTTCCACTGACTACAAATCATCATAGGATCATTAAGGCTGGAAAAGACCTTTAAAATTGTTGAGTCCAACCATAAGCCAACTACCATGACCACTAAACTATATCCTGAAGCACCACAGCTACAGCTTCTTGAACACCTCCAGGGATACTACAGTAGTTGTTTAGTTGTGCTGAGATGAGCTGGAGCCTGTTAACACACCAGCAGGCTGCAAAACTATTGGAGTCTGGATGAAATTGGCTGAAGTTGTGCATCCCTAGAGACTGAAGGACAGCCTCCAGGATTCTTGTAGCTGCCATATATCTCCATAACTATCTGTCCAATGCTCCTTACATGTGTGTGGCTTTTAGCCTCTTCAAAGCTTTGACAACCTGAAGATCTCTACACAATGCAAAACTGCCCCTTGTCCTGTCACTGGACATCACTGACCAGGGCCTGACACTGCCCTTCACATCTTTATCAACATGACTGAGGTCACCCCTCAGGCTCCTCTGCTTTAAGTTAGAGCTCCAACTCCCTCAGTCCTTCCTCACAGGGAGATGTTCCACTGCCTTCAGCATCTTTGTGGCTCTCCACTGGACTCTTTCAAGCAGTTCTCTGAGGTCCTTTTTGAAGTGAAGGACCCAGAACTGGACACAATATTACAGATGTGACCTCACCATGGCAAAGTAGCAGGGCAAGAGAACCTTTCTGGACCTACTAACTGCAACCCTTCTAATCTAACCCAGGATTCCCTTGGCCACAAGGGCTCATTGCTGGCTCATGGACATCCTGTTGTTCACCAGGATTCCCAGGTCCCTTTCCCCTACACTGCTCTCCAACAGATCAGCCTCCAACCTATCCTTGTCCATGGAGTTGTTCTTTCCCAGATGCAGGACCCTACACTTGTCCTTGTTGGATTTTAACAAGGTAATTTCACCTTAGGTAATTCTATATCTACTCTGCTTTTGTTTCTGGGCAATAAGGTGTTCTGAAGTAGCCAAACCTGCCTTGTTTCTGCTGTGAAGTTATTTGGCCACATTTACATTGGAGAAAGTCAGAAGGCCAGCAAAGCAAATGGCAGCATTCTGGGCAAAAGCTACCATGGCCAATAATGAAAAAGTGTATCTACTTGCAGCATTTTAATGGGGCATATCTAAGACATTATTTCAGTAAGACTTTAATTGTTTCATTGCTATTTGTTAGTTTGAAAAAAAAAAAATCCTGGCTAAGTTATTTTACCTAGAATGGTTTGGTTAAAGTTAATTCACTTTTTTGGGGGACAGTCTCCATGAGATTTATGAGAAGTTACAAAAGATTATTTCCCTATGGGGCTCTTGCTGAGGGAGAAAGCTGAAGAGCAAAGCCAGGATCAGTGGAAGATCTAATGAAACCTAGATTAAGCTTTTAAGGAGAAATTAGAAAGGAAGATAAAAAACTCAACAGCTCCAGGAATTACTGTTAAATGCAACTTAATAAAAATGTGAAGTCAGTTACTGGGCTGTATAAAATATTGGCAAAAGTGCAACCCAGTGAAACCATGACACAGTGAGGTTCATTTCTGCTTTGAGAGAAACCTGTGTAAAGCTGACAAAAGTGCAACAGCAATTTTGATGTGATGAGGAAGAAAATTCTTTCAGTATCTTGGCAATCTGATTAGTCCCATACAAACAAGTAGCTAAACTCTTGTGAGCACCTCTAGCCTTCTGCTGGCAGTCACTGATTAAGAACCAGAGTAGTTAGCAAGTCTTTTATTTACAAATAAATACAGAACTTTCTACTTTTTCTGCAATTCTTTAGCTTTTTATGTTGCTCTCTGACAAAAGCAGATTTTTGATCCACTCTCAAGAGCAAAACCTACATCCCCTGAAAGGCAAGATACAAGAAGCTGCTGCTAAGACCCCATTCTGTATGTTTATTTTGTCTTCCCCTCCACCAGAAGCCATCTGGATGTTGCTTTGAAATAGATGGATTATGGATAAAGTTATCAGAAAGGATTAGTGTGATTAGAAAGACATTAATCCTGTCAAGAAGTAATGGTCAAGTATTAACCACCAACAGTTGTTCCTAGAATCATGTTTGTTTTCATTCATCCTGTACCCTCCCTCCCATTCTCATTTTGTGATTGCACCCCATAGAAAAGTCCTTCCTAAGCAAGTTCTCCCAGGAAGGCTGGAAGCTTCTCTGACAGCTACATTAATGATGATTACAGTGCAGCTGAAAGTAGAGCATCATGAAAGTGAAGTGCAGGCTTCACTAATGCTGTTTGATCATGCAGACAGCCTGTCGCTTACCTTTCCATTGAGGTCAGTGCCTGCAAGTTTCAATCTGGCAATAATCTCCATTTCCATGGCACAAACCATTTCATCAGCTCCAAAAGCTCTTGAACATAATTTGCTACCACACAGGAAGGCAGCAGCTCTGTTTCACAAGAAACAGAGACAATAAGGTACTGTATTTAAAGACAAAAAAATGACAGTAAAAAAAAAAATAATTAAAAAATATATGGATGCAGTGATCTCTGTGCTGCAGTGAACCCCCAGGCTTTTCTGCAGATGTGTCTTGCTATCTGTGGCTGCTTCACAGTCATGGAGACATTTATGGAGGAACAGTTTGCAAGATAGGAAATAAGACTCTTTGCACTAATGAGAGAAAGAGATGAGAAACTTTCTCTGTTTCTTTCTGTAGTCCAATGCTTGATCTTGTTCTTACTCTCTAGTGTGGCTAAAATTATTTCATCGGTGAGAGAGGGATCAGAATTATTTCTGCTTTCTAGGATATTCTTTTACTTTCTTCTATGATGACAGAATTCTTACAGAGCAAGACAATGCCATGGCTGTGACAGAGAAGCCTGCTGCTCCTGTTGCATGCCAGTGCCAGCCCGATTTGTGGGAAGACCATAGCTCATCTCTACCTGTTTCACCCTACGTGGTCTGGCCTTGCAGCAGTATGTATGGTTTTGTGTTTCAATCTCCCAGTGTCACACCACACTGCACAGGAGAAAATGCCTCCTGCCCATACCTATGCCAACAGCTAATTAGCATACCTGTTGGTCTGGACGTGTACCCATACTACAGACCTCCATGTGGCACCTTGGTTGAAAGCTGGTGCCACCCTACACCTCCAGTCCTCACATCTAAGTGATGTCAGGACCTCTCTTTTGGTGTGACACCATTTGTCTAGGTACAGAGAAAGATAAAATCCTGCAACAGTCCATGCTCACCCCACAAACCAAGACAGGTCAGGTATGTGTTATGCACCTGCAGATAGTCAGCCCATTTGTATAGTGGACACCTCTTAAATGTCTGTTTGTGTACAGGCCAGACAGGCATCAGCAGTGGAACATCTCCCTGTGAGGAAGGACTGAGGGAGTTGGAGCTCTAGCTTAAAGCAGAGGAGCCTGAGGGGTGACCTCAGTCATGTTGATAAAGATGTGAAGGGCAGTGTCAGGCCCTGGTCAGTGATGTCCAGTGACAGGACAAGGGGTGGTGGGTGCAAGGTGGAGCAGAGGAGGTGCCACAGGAACAGAAGGGGAAACTTTTTTACTGTGAGGTTGCCAGAGCCCTGGGACAGGCTGCCCAGGGAAGTTGTGGAGTCTCCTTCCCTGGAGACTCCTGCCTGGATGTGTTCCTGTGAGCTGCCCTGGGTGATCCTGCTCTGGTGGGGGGGTTGGACTGGATGAGCTTTTGAGTTCACTTCCAATCCCTAACATTCTGTGACTCTGTGTAAGCTGTGGTAAAAAAGCCAGATAGCTTTTGCTTGTTAAGAATAAAAATGCAAACTTCAGACAGATTGTAAAATATTATGGGCCATCAGTTTTGCATTGTGTAGAGATCTTCAGGTTATCAAAGCTTTGAAGAGGCTAAAAGCCACACACATGTAAGGAGCATTGGACAGATAGTTATGGAGATATATGGCAGCTACAAGAATCCTGGAGGCTGTCCTTCAGTCTCTAGGGATGCACAACTTCAGCCAAGATTTATTGGGTAAACAAGATAGAACTAAACCAAAAATCATGCAGGGCTGCTCTAGACATAAGAAAGAAAAGCCACAGCAAGATGTTTTTTATATGTGCCTGGAACAGTCAGTGCAGAAGTTTAGTTGATTATGGTGCACCAGATATTCCAAAGCAAGGTGCAAGAAATCTCTTAAATGACAGCCATCAGAGATTTCTCTTAAATCCTGCCCTATAAGGTTTACTATCTCATTTCAGTTTCATCAACACATATTTTGAAAGCCTTAGGCTTGCCACTATTTGGGTTTTTTTCCTGTACAAACCCTGAACACAAAAATGGTATTTTTGTGGATGTTGTGGTCTTTTTCCAGATTGGTTAAATGAGGAAGGTGTGATGTAAATATTCAGGAAAACTGCAGAATTTTTGCCATTCTCTTAATCATGTTTTGTCCATGTGGCAATCACTAAAATGTATCATGGAAGCTGCCCACAAAACATAGGTGTGGAAGTCAAAAGATTTTGATCTCTGAACCAAATATCTGCCCTATTATTTCAAGCCTGGCCAGATTCTGAGGCTTGACATGATTTAAAGGTACACCAGTTTTCCTTCCATTGTGTTTCATAGAAGTCTAGTAGTGGATGGCTTGGGAATGTCTTCAGGCTTAGAAGCAGCTTTGGAAACTGTGGAGGAAGTCTGTGTGGCCAGGAGTGTCTCGTGAAAATTAAATTTAAAGGAAAACTTGCACACGATGCAATGACATCTGGAAGTTTATTTTCTCCTGACTTCTCTGTGCCCCAAGAGATAAGAAAAACATTTTGTCTGCTCTTTTTTTGGCTACACTATGGGAACTTTAGAGCTCCAGAGATCAGTGTGATGTAATGCTGTACTCCTTAACTCAAGAACTGTGGCAATCAGTATTTCTCTTATCCTCTGTGTCTCCTGCCCTCTCTTCCCTCTGGCATCAAGCATAGGAGGTCAGATGAAAACAGTTAATGGTTGTTGTCTCCTCCAAGCTACAGGCATTTCTTTCTGAAAATGACTCTCAGCAACTCTTAAAGTTACATGGCCAGAATTACTCCACAGCCTTTGAGGTTCCTGCTCCAAACTGAGCATTGCAGGCCATGAAGGCCACAGGGCTTTGTCTGAAGCCAGACCTTTGGTCATGCTTCCATCACATCATAGTCACCCCTGTTGCACCTCCATAGTTAATTACTTTTGAGAACTTTCTCATCACAGCATGAACTGAGTGTGACTTTATCTGGTGACAGGATAATCTCATTACAGATGATGATCTTGTTAATGAATATCCCCAAGACAGAGCAATCTCATTATTAGCCCCCTCAGGATTTGTCACCTAAGAGCCAATGTATGATTAGAGCTGCACAGCATCCTCCTGGATCCTTACGGCCTGACATCTTGAGGCTCAGGTGGCATCCTCAAAGGCACATGAGCCACTGGACATAGTTTATCAGGATGTTGCCCCCAAGTCCTTCTGGACATACCTTTCAGGTGAACAGCCACAACAGTCCAAGAGCTGTGTGCATGGCTTCACTGCTCCACTGTTCTGTAGAACAAACAGTGCAGTGGCATCAAGGCCAACAGGAAGAGTGTGGCTTCGGAGTAGTGCCAGGAAAGAGGTGTGCTGTCTGTGTCTTTGGTGGTGCCCTCTCCAAGTAATCCCTCTGCATGGTGTCCAGCCTACAAGTTAGAGATTTGCTGGCCGATGGTCAGGCCTTCACACCACTGATGGCTGCTTCCCTGCGTCATACATCTAGAATCATAGAATGGTAAGGTTGGAAGGGACCTCAAGGATCTTCCAGTTCCAACCCCCTGCCATAGGCAGGGGCACCTCCCACTAGTACAACTCACTCAAGGCCTCCTCCAACCTGGCCTTGAACACCTCCAGGGAGGGAGCAGCCACAACCTCCCTGGGCAACCTGTGCCAGTGTCTCACCACCCTCACTGGAAAGAACTTCCTCCTAACATCCAGTCTAAATCTCCCCTCTGCCAGTTCAAACCCATTGCCCTTTGTCCTGTCATTGCAAGACCTTGTCAGTAGTCCCTCCCCAGCCTTCCTGTAGGCCCCCTTCAGATAAGGTCTCCTTGAAGCCTTTTCTTCTCCAGGCTGCAGAGCCCCAACTCTCTCAGCCTGTCCTCATAGGAGAGCTGCTCCAGCCCTCTGATCATCCTCGTGGCCCTCCTCTGGACTCGCTCCAACACTTCCATGTCCTTCCTCTGCTGAGGGCTCCAGAACTGCACACAGTACAAAGAACACAGTATAAAGAACACTGAAAATGTTCATTATAGAACATTTTCATGAAAAAAATGTCAGCTAGGTAAAACTCAGCCTTCTTCCATTTCCCCTTTTGTTTCTGGGAAGGTTGAGGTGGGAGGTAGAACAATACTGAAGGCTGGTACAGTATAGGCACCTTCTTTGGACATCAACCAATTGTTGAACTGTCTCAGTGGGCAATGAAACAAGCTCAATCCTAGAAATCTAATAACAACATGGAAGTTGCTTTACAGAAGCCAATACACTGCTCTGAGATAACTGTATTTAACTGTAGTATCAAAAGAATGGTTTAGAGTATTTGCTCTTCCATAAGGACCCATCCAAGGAAGTGCCAAGGAGATGAGTACCATTACTGCCCCTGGATTGTTAATCTGCAGCTCAGTGTTTGTACATGGTGCTGTGTTTGCACACAGTCCTTCCTAGACACATGAGGAAGTGGAATTTTAACTGCAATGGTAAAGAAGAGGGAAGAGCAATGATTGCAAGAGGGAGAGCCACTGAGACACTGAGTTTCTAAACGAACCATGTCACAGTGCAACCAGTGTCCCTCCTTGCTCCTATAGTGTTAACCAATCCCATGCTAGCTGAGAGGCTGGCAGGGCACAAAAGCAATACATTTTCTTAATTAATCTAGTGGATAGCAGGAACCTGAGCACTAAATCCCACACATTTGATTTCATTGAATCAACTGTAAAATTTAAGCTGCACTTTGGCGTTGGCTCTAGACAGCCTCTCTCTACAGTGAGGTCAAGGACATCTCTTTCAAAGAGGAGGAGCTTACTAAATGACTGGTTTTGAGGAAAGGCCTGATAACTGGTTCTGTTCTGATGGGAAGGCCAGACACTGGTGCACACCAAACAGGAAATGTGGTGTTTTATATCACCTTCAGTTTCCCTGAGATCTGTGTTTTGAGAAGCGTGCAGAGAATTATTCAGAACTAAATCTCTTTTTAAAACTCCTGCAATACTGGACTCGTTGGAAACTCACATCTCAGCCACAGGTCACTTAGAAACAGCATCAGAGTCTGTGGTATTGCTTACAGCTCCCTTTAGACAACTTGTACTAGGACAGATTTACCATAGGATATACAAAGGACACAGAAAACCTACTCAAAACCTACTTCTTTATGGTGAGATCAACAAAGCACTGAAACAGGCCGCCCAGAGAGATTGTTGAGTTTCCTTCTTTGAAGGCTTTCAAAACCCTTCTGGACATATTCCTGTGCAAACTGTTCTAGGTGTGCCTTTATTAGCAGTGGAGTTGGACTACATGATTTCAGTGCCAGGGAAAATGATGGAGCAGATTATCTTGGGGGCAATAACTGCACACTTGAGGGGTGGCCAAGGGCTTGGGTCCAGCCAACATGGATTTAGGAAGGGCAGATCCTGCCTCTCCAACCGGATCTCCTTCTATGATCAGGTGACCCACCTGGTGGATGTGGGGAGGCCTGTGGGTGTGGTCTACCTGGACTTCAGCAGGGCCTTTGACACTGTCCCCCACAGCAAACTGCTGGCTAAGCTGTCAGCTCGTGGCTTGGATGCCAACACTCTGTGCTGGGTTAGGAACTGGCTGGAGGGCCGAGCCCAGAGAGTGGTGGTGAATGGTGCCACATGCAGCTGGAGGCCGGGCACTAGCAGTGTGCCTCAGGCATCAGTGCTGGGCCCCATCGTCTGTAACATCTTCACTGATGGTCTGGATGAGGGCATCGAGTCAGTCAGCAGCAAATTTGCAGCTGACACCAAGCTGGGGGCTGATGTTGCTGGGTTGGAGGGCAGAAGGGCTCTGCAGC
>VWZE01009700.1:188502-203538 GCA_013396675.1 Eubucco bourcierii
AATGTGTCCAGAGAAGGGCAACGAGGCTGGGGAGAGGCCTCGAGCACAGCCCTATGGAGAGAGGCTGAGGGAGCTGGGATTGTTTAGCCTGGAAAAGAGGAGGCTCAGGGGAGACCTTCTTGCTGTCTACAACTACCTGAAGGGTGGTTGTAGCCAGGAGGAGGTTGCTTTCTTCTTTCAGGCAAGCAGCACCAGAGCAGGAGGACACAGTCTCAAACTGTGCCAGGGGAAGTTTAGGCTGGAGGTAAGGAGAAAGTTCTTGCCTGAGAGAGTCACTGACTGCTGGAATGGGCTGCCCAGGGAGGTGGTGGAGTCAGCGTCACTGGAGGTGTTCAAGGTGGGTTTGGACGTGGCACTTGGTGTCTAGTCTTGAGGGCTGTGGTAATGGGTTGGACTTGATGGTCTTTGAGGTCTCTTCCAACCTTGGTGATACTGTGATACTGTGATCTCCAGAGAGCCATTCTATGATTCTCAGATCAGCCTGGAGCTGCTGCAGGGACCTAGCAGTGCCCTGTCTAATTTGCCTATATTATAGGGTCACTGAGAGCTGAAGGTCTTGGTAGAGATTTGTATGGCTTGGTAGAGGCAAGCTATACAAACAAGAAGGTGGACAGTGGTCATCCTCTAGCAGCATTGGGAAGGGAGCTGGAGAGAGAAGGCTGAAGTGACCATGGTGTTCCCCACGGTGCAGCCACAGCTACCCATGAAGGAATTTGCTCTGCAGGCCATACACTGTCCCCACTTTGGTGGGGCACACTGAATCAGCTTCTGCTCCCCAGTGTACCTCTGCTAAACCAAAACTAAACTGTGCTTTGTAGTGGGTTAGGGCAGAAGGGGGAAAAAAGGTATTTCAGGTGAAAAGGGACTAGATGACAAAACTGCCATTTGGTGGGTTTAATTTTGAAGTTGTGGTCCTGCTTCACAAAGGTAGGGATGAGAAGGTTGAATAGAGCCCTCAGAAGTCCCTGCAAACCTGAATCACCCCAGGGTGATGTAAAATTACATGTAGAGTTTCCTCCCTAGTTTCTTGTTCATTGATGTTGCTGTTGCTACCGTGAACTGAGTGGTCACACATGAAGGCTGTGCAAAGCTGACTGTCAAAGTCCAGGGAGCAGGAAGCAGGATTCAGTCCCCACATGTGCAGTCTAAGTTTGCAGAGTCCTTTATATAACCAGGATCCCACACGGCAATTGGGAAGCATCTCTTTAGGCACAACCTACAGGTTTAGGGTTACAGGCAAGCTTCTGAAAATACTGCTATGTAGGCAATCCTGAGAGAATCAGGTAAAGCACACTTGTTAGGAAACGTGGCTGTCAGCTGCACTGGTGTTGTGCTAAAGAAACTATAAATGCTGCTTTCTTTCCACAGCTTAATGTCTGGGCTCGCAGCCCTGGATGCCAAGACTTCCAGTCGGTTAGGGATCATTACTGTCACCTACTACCTGTGGACAACATTTGTGGCTGTGATCGTGGGAATAATTATGGTCTCCATTATCCATCCTGGTGGAGCAGCACAGAAGGAGAGCACTGAAGAGGGTGGAAAACCCATCATGAGCTCTGCAGATGCACTGCTTGACTTAATCCGGTAACTGCACCCGTTCTTTCTGCTTTCTGAAGGTAGCCTTTCATACACAACTGGAGTGCTGCATCCAGTTCTGGAGCCCCTATTACAAGAGAGATATGGATGTGCTGGAGGGTGTCCAGAGAAGGGCCATGAGGATGATCAGAGGGCTGGAGCACCTCTGCTATGAGGAGAGACTGAGGGTGTTGGGGCTGTTCAGTCTGGAAAGGAGATGGCTCTGAGGTGACCTTATTGTAGCCTTTCATTATCTTAAGGGGACCCATGAGAAAGCTTTTTAGGATGTCAGGTAGTTATAGGACTAGGGGAATGGCACATAGCTAGAAATGGGTAGATGTAGACTAAACGTTAGGAAGAAGTTCTTCAGCATGAGGGTGGTGAGACCCTGGAACAGGTTGCCCAGGGAGGTGGTGGAAGCCCCATCCCTGGAGGTGTTTAAAGCCTGGATGAGTCCCTGGACAGCCTGATCTAATGTGAGGTGGCCCTGCCCATGGCAGAGGGATTGGAACTAGATGATCCTTGAGGTCACTTCCAACCCTGACTGATTCTATGGTTCTATGATTCTATGACTAAGTTCTGAACCTAAGGATGACCAGTCTGGTTAAACAGAAGTAAATTTCAGAAGGTGATTTTAAAGTTACCAGATGTTTCCACTGGTTGTTTCTGGTAAAATTTAAATGAATGGCCACCAAGTGCATCAGAAGCACTGACAGCATTGGGGGAGGGAGTTTTACCCCACATTGAATCACTTGTAGCCTGTGGACTTCACCATCAAATCTATTATTAAGCTCAAGGGAGTATTAAAATGTGATGTTAATTTGAATAAGAGCAAACAGTTGTCATAGGCAAAGCCTTAAACAGAGGCCTGAAATCAATGTTTTTCAGGAAAGAATGTTCCAAGTTTCTGTTACAGCTGCTTACAGCACTTCTCAGGTGAAGGACACAGGAAGACCACTCTTGTGATCTTGCTGTTTCCTATTTTTGTCATATGATTTGCTCTGCATCATGGCTTTTTCTTGGGAGGGTTGTTCTCCAAGACCTGCATTACAGCACTGATAAGGTTTTCATAGCTTTGTCTGAACACTGGTGCTGGTGGGATCAGTTTCCTGACTGAACACAGCATGTGCCTCAGATTTATTTTGCTCATGCAGAACACGTCAGCTTTGCCTTTGGTTGGTAGTTCCTCACATTGGGGATCTCATACTACATTGGGCAAGGGCTTTTAGTCAACTACATATATGAACCCCAGAGAGTTCTCTTTGGAATCTGACTTCTTAAAATTAAATATGTTGTACAGTTTGTCTTTCAAAACCCCAATTTCCTGGCCCTGACAGGGTGTCAGCACGAAGAGTACTTTGAGTTACTGAGGCCTCAACTCAGAAAGAAGTGGGATGAAAAGCTTCTAAAAAAGCTTTTTTCCTCCTCCAACTTGCAGTTAGCCAGACTGTCTGAAACCTGCATATTTTTCTGTTTTATCAAAGTCTTGCTGAGAATGGGCCAGATGAAGTCATGGAGCAGCAGCTGAGCATTGTAACTGTTCACAAAGCCACCGTCTTCATCTGCATTGGGAAGATGCCCACTTCCTGGGATCTGTGTTGTTTCCCCAGTGACCTCCCCCTGAAGTTTGTGCAGTGGAATTGATGCACATGTGTGTTTGTGACAATGTTAAGCCATATTATTCTGTTTCTACTGCATAAAGGACTATAACTCCTGCACCAAGAGGAAGGAACCGAGCAAGTTACTGGAGCTTCGTGTCCCTTAGTACAACAAAGCAGCATAGGAAGTAAAAGGAAATTTAAGAAAAGTGTCGTCTTAATGATTGTCTTCACAGTGGCAATGATGGGAAAGCCGTTGTGTCCTGCTAAGCTCTTCTTAAGGCCTTAATCTCAGGCAGACAAAGGCATAGTGAGACATATGGTGCAAACTGATCTTACAGCTGCCTCTGGAAAGGGGCTCTCTTGCCATAGGTTCCCATCTCCTTCTTCACATCAGTACAGTTGCTTTTTGAGACCCAGAGTAAGCTAGCTCACAGAGATGAGTCAGATGCAAAGCCATTTTAGCATGCAGAAGCTAAATTCAGTTTGATAGCATTATGCATACATAAAATGACCATAGGTGTCTGTGGCTGGAACCTGTGGTCTGAGCCACCATCTTACCTCTTCAGCGCTGTCTGACTAGTCCCATACACCACAGGCTTAGTGGGGAGTTTGCTTAACACTTTATTCTGCTGAGCCCAGCTGCAGGTGAAATACTGTCTCCTGATGTGAATGTGGCAAGAATGCCATTTCCCACAAACATTTACCTGAGCACATTGTAGTAGCTTGCATGCACATTTCAGCTTTTCGTGTTACCAGCCAGCCGTGAGCTTTTAATCCGCAAACCCCTAAAGTCTCCCCTGGTGTGGGCAGATGTCAGCAGCCACTGGCCAACAAGCCACTCTCATTACTGAAGCTTAGGAAGAGAAAATAAGGCTCAGTCTCCTTTCACTGCACTAAGCAGCAGTCACAGCTGCAGCCTTTCTACCCTGAGTGCACCCATTTTTTATTCCTCCACTACAGAAATAACCATATTTACTAAATAAATAAAATAACCCAACTGAGGGGAATGGGCTTTCAGCCTAGCCAAATGTTGTGGGTGAAATCCTGGCTCTGGTGAAGTCAATTGCAAAACTCCTAAATATCTGTGTGGAAGTCTGGATTAAATGTAATGATGTAGCTGCTGGTTTGAGCTAGAAAAGCTGATCCTTAGCTCAATGATAAATCATTTCCATTCACAGCTGGAGACCATCTCAGCCCAGATTGGTTTATCTTCTCAATTCATTAATTTCCTCTCCATTTATCAATTGCATATGTGCACAGAAGTTTGCACAGGAAACATCTGGGATGCTGCAAATGAAGAATGCTACACGTCCAAGTGAGCAGATGATAAACGTGACATAATTGTGGGGTTTATTTTAAAAGCATCAATCCTGGCACAGTGATGCACATATTCACCCTCGCTGCTTTCAGATCTGAAAGCCACTTTGAAATGATGAAATACATTATTATTACTTGTGATGTTATATATGACATTGTCAGGTCTGGAATTTTTGACAGGAAGGATGTTGCTAGAAAGGCAGTTTCTTATCTTTTGGGGCAAGGATTTTGCTTTTAGAAGTGGTTTTAAATAGAAATCAAAGAATGTGTGGATGTAGCAATAAAGGAAACCAAGAACTCTGCTAAACACCTGCAGCAGTGATCAGTAAACACATGGTCATTCTGCATTATCCTGCAGAGGTTGTTTCCTCTGTGTATTTGTCCATTACATTAAAAAAAAAAAAGAAAAAAAAAAAGAAAAAGAAGCAATAAATCCTGCAGCTTGATTAGGGCATGGCAGTGACACTGCACTGCAGAATTCCAAAGCAGCTCTAAACCTCACAGCGACCAGGAAATTGAATTTCATGCCTCAAAAATTGTACCCACAAGTCAACCAATTTTTGCCACACTAAACACCAGTATTTGAAAGACTTCCTTTCTAAAGGGGAGCCCCAAGGGACTGGGCACAAGATCTGTGGATGTGAATCTGTCCCTGTGGATTTCCTCCTGAATTCAGTTTGGACCAAAAGGCCACTGAAAGCAGCATGATAGGAGTGCTTTCAGCATCTATCCAAGTGGGCAGCTGGTATATGTGAGAGAACTGCAGTGTTTATTTTCACAGTATCACCAAGGTTGGAAGAGACCTCAAAGCTCATCAAGTCCAACCCATTAGCACAGCCCTCAAGACTAGACCATGGCACCAAGTGCCATGTTCAAACCCACCTTGAACACCTCCAGGGACGCTGACTCCACCACCTCCCTGGGCAGCCCATTCCAGCAGGCAATGACTCTCTCAGGCAAGAACTTTCTCCTCACCTCCAGCCTAAACTTCCCCTGGCACAGCTTGAGACTATGTCCTCTTGTTCTGGTGCTGCTTACCTGAGAGAAGAAAGCAACCTCCTCCTGGCTACAACCACCTTCAGGAAGTTGTAGACAGCAATAAAAAATTTTAAAAGCACAGATCTTGGCAGAGTGATACACACACTCTTTATAGTCTTTGCGCCTAAAATCTTTAGTGCTGTTTTAGCCTTAGGTGTCACTTTTTGCTTTAATCTGATCCAACTTCAACCCAACTGCACCTTCTGCTGTCTGTGCAAGATAGCCATTGAACCAGGCAGCTGACCTTGGTAGCTGTGCAGGAACTGCCCCTTGCATAATTTGTCCCACTCTACCAACAGTGTGCCAGGATCCAGACTAAGGATAGGTAATACAGAAGGCAGCTGTGGAGTAGATGTTCTTCTAATGATGCCTCTCTCTTTAGCTGTCACTTTATTGCTACATTGAGGTGGATACAATCCTGCCTTAATTATATTCATGGTTTCTGGTGCATGCACTGCAAGGCTCACAAAAGTATAGCTTGTTCCACGCTTAAAGCTGCAAATCCTCAGGCTAAGGAGCATCCTGTTCTCTTTAATGCACCCAGTGCCTTTATTCATATGATGTACAACACTTCAGTCAGGTAGGCAAAGACCATTTTCCTTTCTTACAGCTAGAGAACCAAGACACATGAAAAAGGAATTACCTCACTGAGGACTGGCCAGAAAAACCTGTGCTGCCAAGGGAAATGCTCCCAGCTCCTGCAAGACCTAGTAGGGGTCTTATGCTAGGAATGTGGCACCTCTATGGAAGTAACAGCAATGAATCATCACACAGCTTTACCTTCTTTTCCTGGGCGAATTAGCCATATTAACTCTGTGCTATGACCCTAAAACTAGAGAATTGTGTTTGGTAGCCTTTTGTGAGTTAAGAAATGGAGAAAGACAAGATACCAGATTTTAAAAAATATTTCAGACTCTGAGGGTTTTCTCCGAAAGGTCTAAAAGGGGTATATTTATATCAAGAGTGTTCAGTTTCAAATAGTACATCTGTTTAACTCTGCAATATATAGTCACTTGGCAAGCAGAAAAGAAAATACCAATGCTCTGGGGGCAAGCATTTGTAAACCAAGAAGCATGGCTCAGGAGCACACTGTCTACATTAGCAGTTATTGTTTCCACCATGTTCTGCTGCCGTGATCAAAATACTTTGGATTTAAATCATGCTCCTTGCATTTGTCACCAAGGGAAACATAATTTGAGTTAATACAAACAAATCATGCCCTAGCTCATGGCACACATCTGTACATTTCTGAAGTTTGCTGGAAGGATAAGTCAGAGCTTTTTACTATTGAGTACTCAGGATTGCATCCAATTTAATAGTAGGTAGCAGGAAACTCCATCTGGCTTAAGAAAGGAAGGGGGTTTATACCATTAATAGTTAGAAGAGGATATAAACACCAGAGGATTTAGGTCTTCATGAGAGTCCTGAGCACTCTTTAAAATCATTTCCTTTCCCTCTTTTCAAGCTCTATTTTATTGAAATTATATTTCTTGAAAACAGGGCAGAAGAAACTCCATATCTGCTGTAGCTTGGAAGAAGTCCAGGCTGTGCAGAACCAGAAATCACACTTTAAAAAATTTACAGCTGGACAAGCAATAAGATATTTAAGAGTGCATTAACTAATCCAGGGTTTAAACTATGAAAGAAGTCTTTAAAATAAGTTTGCCTTCCATTCCTGCATCTCTTGCCAAAAGCCACTGTGTACTATGAGAGAAATATTTACTTGTCGCCCACCACAAACTACCAGTTTTCACTCATTTCATTCATTCAGTTTTCTTTTATCTCATGAAATCAGCTTGGTGCCAACACTGTTCTGCACTGTATGTGACCAGATGTCCTCTTCTGGTTAATTTTTAAGCAGTCCAAGCTTCACAGAAGCCCAAATCTCAAGCATTTACAAAGGACTCTGATGCCCCTGAATGTGTGGTTCCTATTTGGCACAAAAGGAAACCAACATGGAAAAAAAAAGATAATTTGAGAAAAAGATAATTATGATGAAAACAATACTGGGGAGACAGATGAACTACTAAGCATCTTCTGCTCTTTGGTCAGGAGGCCTTGGGTACAGAGGGAAAAGTGCCCAAGTTGTAAGTGCATTAATCTTCCATGGGAATAAATTGTTCATCCTCCTGAAAACTGGCCTGGACATCTTCCAGTGTAAATGTGCTCTGTGTGTGGGTTAACTTTGCCTTGCCAGAGCCACAGTGGTAGTGCCCTGAACCTTTAATGTGATTTTGCCTTTTCAGGATCCCTAAAGATGAGCTGTGCTTGTGCTTCCACTCTACGGTTTGTCAGAAAGCTATAGCCCTGTTGAGGCCATGTCAGGAGCTCTTCTTTCAGAATAAGCAAAGTGAGGAGGTTTGCCCTCCAGATCCCTCACTGAAACTGAAAGGCCATCCTCAGGGCAGATAAAAAGTTTGTGTGCTTGGCAAAATGATTCCTCAGTCTGGAATCTGAATGTAGTGGAGTGCTCTGGTTTGCAAAAGACAAGCAAGACCAAGTGGCTTTTGCCCAAACAGGTGATTTTTGCTTACTGTTAGTATCTTTGATCACAATAATGAAGATTCAAATGCCTCATCAATTCTTCAAAAGCCTTTTTTGGCCCTTTCAGCAGGAGGGAGTAAGACTTGGTACTAAGAAAGGAGATGGAAGCACTGGAAGTGACTGCTAATGTGCCAGATGCATTGTCCTACAGACTCTGAAAGAGATTGTTCAGGCTTACCGGATTGCATTTTACCCTTGAGTTCAGGAGTGCAAACCCTAAGGGAGCCCACTGACATCAGCAGGAAAGTATTTCAGATGTATACCTGTATGACTTAGGACAGGATTTGTGGCTCATGGTACAGTACCAGTAGTCAGGAGTCTACATAGCTGCTGATGCAGTTGTGCAGAGGACAGCAAAAGCTGCATCATTTTTAAGATGACACAGAGAAGGACCTTGGCCTATAGTAAATGGAAACCAAAGTGCTCCTCCTTTTTGTGCACGGCTGTAAAACTTCCATGCAGCTGTCACATCAAACTTACACAGTGTTTGACTCTGTGTTTTCCTCTCTCTGTACACTTCCAGTATAGAGTGACATTAAGATCTCCACCAGGGAAGCTGCATCCACAGCTGCTTCGTGCCCAGTGCAAATGTAGGCCATTAAACATATCACGAGGACACGGCTGCAGCAAACCCCCAGTCTGGTGGCTTTAATTCCACAGCGTGGGAGACTTCAGCCAAAGGCTGTCTAGTGTGGCAGGGATTAGATACTGATAACAAAGTCTGGGAGCAAAACCAGATTGCTGCTGCAGAGCAGAGAGTGCCTCAGAGGGAAGGAAACATCTGCCTTACCTGTGGCTGCTCTTTAGCTACAGCAGCTGCTCTCATTTCTTACTAAAAAGATTTGCAAAGGCTGAATGCTCGGAGTTAACAGATGTTGTGGACAGGAATGTGAATGAGTATTTCAGATTGTCAGTAGGACAACTGCAACCAGAATTTGGCCTATTATCGCTAGTGGAGACTACCCATCAGACTGACTATCCCAGTAGCTGCAGGCTAATGGTCTGTTGTGCTGGGTTGAGGCTAATTGGAATATTTTAATAGAGAAAATTATATTACAGGCTGTGAAAGGAAAACATGGTGATGTCTACTTCACTCATAGGCTTGCTGAGATGTTTAAGATTAAGTACTCAAAACATAGATAAGTCAGTCTCTGGGGCACAGCGTCTCAGTCTAGCAGCTTCTGGCTTTTTCTCCTCTCTGCTGAGTAATCTCACTGACCACTTTCCTTCTAACCCCCCTGGTTGATCCTCCAAGCTCACCTTGTGCGTAAGACAAACCTTGGGGTAAGGTACAGGGGTGGGGAGAAGGTGGAAGGATGGTTGGGAGCCCCTCCTGGGGTCTCTGATTTCTGGGAGGGGAGTTGTGTTTCTGTATTCCCTTTAACTTGTCTATGTCTGTAACTATTCCTGTCTATAGTGTATATCTCTGCTTGTACATTGTGCTGAGCTGTAAATAGAGCTTCAGTCCTTAACTTCCAGCCGACTAAGTTCTAGTCCGGGTCATTTTACAAAGTGTGGGGGGCAGGGAACTCCCAAACCATCACATCTGTGGACAGCTCAGCTAAGAGCATGAGCAGTAAAACACATTAACAATGCTGTTAGTTGTACCACTGCTGTAGTTCTCAGTCAGGAGCCTTCTGAAAAGAGCAAGAGAGCTCCCACACCTAGGTGTGGTGCCAAGTTATGCCCTGACCTGAAAAATGGCTTCCAAACACAATTCAGCTTCCTAAAGAAAATGAAATCTAGGGAAGCTAAACCAGGCAAATAGTGCTAATGGTAGGTTGACTGCTGGGAGACAATGGATAAGGAAAGAGGACCTGCCACTTGTGGCCCAGGAAGCTACACCCTCAGAGCTACCCTTTAGACTAGGTGCTGGCTGTACCTGATAGAAGTCCTTAGGATATTCTTCAAATTCCATGGCTCCCAGCCTGCATGACACACGTTGCCTTGATCATGCAATACACATTTCTATCTCCATACATTCTTACATCTGGATCCTCTCATCCCATACAGACTTAGGGAAGGACTCCAGAACTTGTTAGCAGAGAGAGCAAGCCTTTGTATGACAGCAGGATGTAGCTCAGGAGGTGTTTAATAGGTCACTTGAGTGCACTTGCTGCTGTCACAGCAAACCCAGGCCAGGGATGGTGTGCCTGCTGTGCCAAGAGCTCACAGTCTGTAGAAGGGTCTCTGAGCTGATATTGAAGTTTCATGCACATCCACTCTTAGACTGGGTTGGACTCTCCTGCTGTCTCTGGCAGAGTTCCTGGAGCAGGAGATGCTCTGGGAAATGTTCTTCCTAAGGGCAGACAGTGTTTAGCTCTTCATTTTTTTACATAACCAGAAACCATATGTCTCAGTTTCTGGTTTACAATCATATCCTTGTCTTAGACCTAGATTTATCTATGTTCCACACCAGCTTCACTCACTGTTATTCACCACATTTAATTTGTTGTTGTCACCTGGAATTATTTCTGCTAGGAATGCTGGGTTTTGCCCCTGGGGTTAGAGACAGTGTTGCTTATACCAGAGACATGAATCCCAGATTGCTTTCCATTTCCTGTACTGTTTTCTGTCCTGTATCTTGTAAGCAGTCTGAAAGTAATGCTGGAAATGTAGAAGCATTTTTTCTGTTTTGCTTTGACTAGGCACAAGAGCATTTATAGGTGGTGACAGCAGCGTGGCTCAGCTGCAATTATTACTTTCTAAGCACTGGCAGTGTCTTTAATTCATTATATACCAGTGATGAGCACAGTGCCTGTTCAGGGTAGAGGCAGCCTCACTCTCTGATCCTGATCCCATATTCATGTGGCTAGATCTTTGCCTTGTCCACAATTGCAGCAAATCCATAGTAGAGGTCTGCAGGGGCCCATCTGATAGCAGGCTGGATGCCTGGAGTACAAGTGGGCAGAGACTTACAGGCTGCAGCACCCTGCCATCAGTCTTGTGCTGTGTTGGGGCAAATGAACTGCACGGATTTTGTGCTAGACTGAAGCTCCCACCCCAGCTGGCACTCCCCAGTGCTCAGGTTTGGTGGGCCACAGACCCACAGGTGCCAGTCTGGGTGGCAGTTGAAAACCCTGCCATCTCTTCTCATTCCAATTCCATGGTAAAAGTGAAATCCTCTAGCGGCAGTGTCACTGCAGTGTCTTGGTCTGAACCATTACCAGGAGATCCCTGCCAAAGCTCCAGCTCAGAACTGGGAGTAACAATGTGTAGCAAAGATATCCCTAAAGCAAGGATTTCTCAAGTGTTTCTGAAGAGGCCTGGCTGAACCAACAACCACTCCCAGTCACCTCCCAGCTCCAGATGATAGGTTTGATGCTTTCTTCTCGTTGTATGTTTTCAGCCCACTGGAGTTTCCATCCACCAGTTGCTCTCTTGAATGTTTTTAACTAACAAAACAAAATTTTGGCTAATACTGGATTGTTTCAATCCAAGTAAACCAGCTTAAAATCAAAAATAAGCCGACACTCTGGCAAACACATTCAGGTCAGCCCCTCACTAGATGAATTATGTGGCTTTGGTAAGTCTGGTCTCAAAGGCTGGATCACAGTGCATAATATATTAAAAACTACTGGGGGAATTCCAGCATCCAGCATTAAGTGGGGAGTTGTAATTCCCATAGGATAAAGAATGATAAAGAAACAAAATGCTTTAATCCTCCACAAATTTGTCTAACATTTAATCTAGCTACTAACCATATGATACTTCCCTTCTCAAGCAGTCCTAATTGTTCTTAATTCTGCTAATTAGGACTATAAAGCTCAGGAAGAAAATAAGTGGAACTCATCAGCAATTAAATTCACATTTCTCGGTGAAGCTGCAGCTCCTAGAGCTCATTCACACTGAGCTGGGCAGCAACCCTGCCTGTGGATCTGTGCTCACAGCACAGCTCATACTCACACAGCAAAGCAGAGCACAACCATCACGGAGCTCTGTGTACCCCAGCAGCACCTTTCATCTCATCTCAGATCACAAAACAAAGACGATTAAGGAAGCCTTTAACAACTTGGAAGGAGAATCCTGCAAGCACAATAAGCCAGTAACTGTATTTTCTCTATAGTGCTTCCCCTTCCTACAAACATCCTCTCCATCTTCCCAGGTCCAGCTCCATCAACCTGTTCTTCAGCCCCTGGGGCTGAGGCAGAAGGTTGTGTCTGGATTTGATAGGAAAGCAATGCACAGCTGGCTGCTCTTTGTGCCTTGCTTTGTGTGCTGGTTTGAGGCTAATTGGGATATTTTAGTAGAGAATATTTTAATATTTTAATATAAATTGGGATATTTTAATAGAGAATTGGGATATTTTATAGGCTGTGAAAGGAAAACATGGTGATATCTACTTCACTCATAGGCTTGCTGAGATGTTTAAGAGAAGAACCCAAAACATAGATAAGTCAGAGTCTGTGGGGCACAGTGTCTCGGTCTAGCAGCTTCTGGCTTCTCTCTGCCGAATTAATCTCACTAACTACTTTTCTTCTGACTCCCCTGGCCTGTCCTCCAAGCTCACCTTGTGTGTAAGGCAAACCCTGGGGTAAGGTATAGGGGTGGGGAGAAGGTGGAAGGGTGGTTGGGAGCCCCTCCTGGGGTCTCTGATTTCTGGGAGGGGAGTTGTGTTTCTGTATCACCTTTAACTTGTCTATGTCTGTAACTATTCCTGTCTATAGTGTATATCTCTGCTTGTACATTGTGCTGAGCTGTAAATAGAGCTTCAGTCCTTAACTTCCAGCCAGCTGAGTTCTAGTCTGGGTCATTTTACAAAGTGTGGGGGGCAGGGAACTCCCAAACTATCACACTTTGGCTACAGATTCACCATCCTCAGCTTTATGGATAGTTTGCAGAGGTAACTCAATGCTTTGTGCTCACCACATCACTACATAGTGTCCTAAGCTAAAGCATTCCAATGAAATCAAAGTGTGTACAAAGGGACTGCACTGCTTTAGCTAAACCTTGCTAACATGATAATGCCCTCCTGGGGAAAGATGGGCTGGATTACCTTTAAAAGGTCCCTTCCAACCCAAGCCATTCTATGATTTTATATGGCCTAAGCTGCTGGGACTCTTGAGCAGGGCTGGTAAGACAGAAGGAGATGTGTCAGTGTCCAGCACAGGTCATGGTCACTGTTACCCTGCAGGAGTACCAGGGAAGACATCAGACTGCAAGGGCTAGGTAAACTGAACTGTCTTGCCTGCACTGAGACCAAGAAAAGACCAGCACAGATAAAAGAAGAATAACTAAAGTGCTGCACATCACCTTTGTATCTTCCCTGGTAGTAACTTTCCTGTGTACCACCAGTCCACCCTAAAGCAAAAAGAGCAATGATGTCCTTATGTGGCTTGCCTGGTCTCACGCAGGAGGCCAACATAATCCTCTCATTTTCAATCTTCTGTTCCAATCATCAGACAGTACCACTGCTCTTTAATTAAAATTCTCTTCCCTCTACTGTGGCCTGAAAAGGATTATCAGTCATTTCTTCACAGAGTCATTGAGGCTGGAAAAGACCTCTGAGATCATCAAGTCCAGCCCATGGCCCAACACCACCACAACAGCTTAACTATCCCACCAAGTGCCACATCCAATCTTTTCTTAAAGACCTCCAGGGACTGTGACTCCACCAACTCTCTGGGCAGTCCATTCCAGTGCCTAACCACCCTTTCCATGAGGAAGTGCTTCCTAATGTCCAACGTAAACCTCCCCATGTGCAGGTTCAGACCATGAAGCAGTTGCTTCCAGTGGCTGATGCTATTGAAACTTCTTGTCCCTTGTCATTTGAGGTCTGACCATAACGTCACATAATGATCACTTAAAACAGCAATAACATTGCTCTTGCTGTAGCTCCACTAGCACAGGCACCAGCTGCTGCTGCTGCTGCCAAGAGGAGAGCAGGGCTAGAGAAGGTCTAGTTCAGCCTGCATTTAACTGTTCACAATGCAGCAATGAGAATGGGCTATTGACACAGGCTTGGGGGGCTGCCCTGCTTTGGAGCTGGAGCTGGATTTTGGATGAAACACCTGTTGGTTAGAAGAGTTTCTCCTTGCATGAATTTATGTATATAGAAGCATATAATTGGGTGATAGGCTGGGACTGTTTTCTACCACTAGGTTCAGAAGCTTTGGGCTCAAAACAAATCAGTTCTGAAGATGATCCTGTTAGAATCATCACACAAATCTTGACTCCCAAATGCTTTTAGCTTTTTTTGCTCAACTCCACTCCGATTCCTCTTTGGAGCCTGTAGAGGGTGTGCTCTCCATTTCAAATTGGCATTTCGTGCCTCTCTGCAAGCTAGCAGTCCAGCTCAAACAGCACTTGGAAATTAACCTCCAGATACTGCTGGGTGAAATGTTGCAGGCCAAGGTACAGAGCTCAGAAAGGATGACAAGAGTCACTTTTGGAATTAAGAACTTGCCTGTATCACTGCACATCTCACAGTGTGGATCCCCATCCACAAGAGGGTCGGATGGAGGAACCTGGGAACTACAGGCCTGTCAGCCTGACCTCAGTGCCAGGGAAAATGATGGAGTAGATTATCTTGGGGGTAATAACTGCGCACCTGAGGGATGGCCAAAGGCTCAGGTCCAGCCAACACAGATTTAGGAAGGGCAGATCCTGCCTCTCCAACCTGATCTCCTTCTATGATCAGGTGACCTGCCTGGTGGATGTAGGGAGGCCTGTGGATGTGGTCTACCTGGACTTCAGCAGGGCCTTTGACACTGTCCCCCACAGCAAACTGCTGGCTAAGCTGTCAGTTCATGGCTTGGATGCCAACACTCTGTGCTGGGTTAGGAACTGGCTGGAGGGCCGAGCCCAGAGAGTGGTGGTGAATGGTGCCACATGCAGCTGGAGGCCGGGCACTAGCAGTGTGCCCCAGGGATCAGTGCTGGGCCCCATCGTCTGTAACATCTTCACTGATGATCTGGATGAGGGCATCGATTCAGGCACCAGCAAGCTTGCAGCTGACACC
>VWZE01009700.1:203830-225351 GCA_013396675.1 Eubucco bourcierii
GTGTCCAGAGAAGGGCAACGAGGCTGGGGAGAGGCCTTGAGCACAGCCCTATGGAGAGAGGCTGAGGGAGCTGGGATTGTTTAGCCTGGAGAAGAGGAGGCTCAGGGGAGACCTTCTTGCTGTCTACAACTACCTGAAGGGTGGTTGTAGCCAGAAGGAGGTTGCTTTCTTCTTTCAGGCAACCAGCACCAGAACAAGAGGACACAGTCTCAAGCTGCACCAGGGGAAGTTTAGGCTGGAGGTGAGGAGAAAGTTCTTGCCTGAGAGAGTCATTGACTGCTGGAATGGGCTGCCCAGGGAGGTGGTGGAGTCAGCGTCCCTGGAGGTGTTCAAGGCGCGTTTGGACGTGGCACTTGGTGCCATGGTCTGGTCTTGAGGGCTGTGGTAATGGGTTGGACTTGATGAGCTTTGAGGTCTCTTCCAACCTTAGTGATACTGTGTGTGGTCGTTTTCTTTCTCCATAGCTCAGCTGTAAGCAAAGAGGAGGAAGCTGTTGGCCTTACTTCAGACTCTTAGCTCTGAAGCCTCAGAAATATAGTAAAATAAAATTTAGCAGAGATTCTGCAGCTGTAATCTCAATTCTTCTAGTCAAGAATAAGGTCCTCTTTTTGAAAAACAAACTGCTCTTGGCCAAACCTGTAATTTTACTGATGAAAGTGCATCAAGAGGTTGCTCTGAACCGCCTCACAGGAGTACTTATAAGTCCTAAAGTAGGTTACAGAAGTAGATTACAGCACCCAGAGGTCTCAGGAATACACCCTCTGAACACTGACTCTGTCTTGAGCAGCTCATTATCTAATTAGGGAAGGGGAAATATGGAATTAAGGAATATTCTAACTTAGCAGGTGGGGAGGGATACAATGGGAATTTTATTGCCCCAGTTATACAATGAAGACTGTGGCAGAGCCAGAAAGTGAAGCTAGAGCTCCTGAGTGTCACCACAAATAGTTATAAGCAAGTCACCAAACTTGAATTCTGAGATGTCTCACTGTTGAGCCTTCCCCAGTCAAGTACAGCTGCATGGCATGAGTGGGAGAGAGTGGCAGACATGCACCCAGCCAGGCCTTGCTCTCTAAGAGGGACATAAGAAACAGAAATTGGCTTTAGATCCACAGAAATTAATATTTCCTTTGTTCATTTTTAGGAACATGTTTCCAGCCAATCTTGTTGAGGCCACATTCAAACAGGTAAGTGACTACAATCCTTTTACCAATGATGAAAAAGATGAACTTGTATCATCAGCAGGTGATCTTTGTAAACCAGAATCCGGACACACACATTGCATGGTGCTTGAGATACTGTTAGTACCTTCAGCACTTAGCAATCAGTAACTCACTTTCCATTAGCCTCTGCAGTCTTGGTATCTGAGGGCAAAAACAAGCACAGGGCTGCACATATGAACCAGCTTCACCTCCACCTGAGGCCAGATCTTTGAGGAGCTGCAGAAGGATGCTCTAGGGCAGGAGAACAATTTATCTAGTGTGCCTAGAGCATGGTTTCCTTTAACACAGGGCTGCAGGAACAGGGTAGCTGGAATCCCTTGAAGAGCACAGAGAAACACCAGGCATAAGGCTCTGATTATATAAGTATAGTTGGGGGTTGGACTAGGCGACTTTAAATGTCCCTTCCAATCCAATCTATTCTATAGTAATATTCTATAGGAAGCTCTGCTTTTGTTATGCTTTAACTGTTTTTACAGATTTTAACAGCACAGAGACAGGAGCTGCTGGTCTTCCTTTCATGTTCATCCCTTTAACATAGAGCCCTGCTTAAACAGAGCACTTAGGAGGCCTCATGCAGCTCTCAGTTCCTGCTAGGCTATGGTAATAAAACCCATTTTGTCCTTTTTCAGTATCGCACCAAGAGTATTCCCATCATTAAATCTAACAAAGCATCACCTGAAAGCACCACTCGTCGCATCATCATCTATGGAATCCAGGATGAGAATGGATCCAATGTCCAGAATTTTGCCTTGGATATCACTCCTCCCCCTGAAGTGATCTACAAATCAGAGCCGGGCACTAGCGACGGCATGAACGTGCTAGGGATTGTGATATTCTCTGCCACAATGGGTAGGCTTCAGACATGTTTGGTTTGTAACAACCCAAGGATCCATTTAAGAGGAAAAAAATAAGGGTTGGATTCTTTGGTTTCTTGATTGACCTTTTTCACAGAATCACAGAAACATCCAGGTTGGTAAAGACCCTCAGGATCACCGAGCCCAACTTATAACCCTACTCAACAAGATTCACCTTGGACAAGGCCTTCAGTGACCTGTACTAGTGGGAGGTGTCTCTGCCTATGGCAGGGGGTTGGAACTAGATGATGTTTGAGGTCCCTTCCAACCTTACCATTCTATGATTCTATGATTAAACCATATCCCTAAGCACCACATCCAAATGACCCTTAAACACATCCAGGCTGGGTGACTCTACCACCTCCCTGGGCAGCTCATTCCAGTCCCTGACCACTCTCTCTGTGAAAAACTTTTTTGTAATATCCAATCTAAATCTACCCAGCCTCAGCTTGAGACCATTCCCCTTTGTTCTGTCTCTAATTCCCTGTGAGAAGAGACCAGCAGCAGCCTCTCCACAATGTTCCTTCAGGTAGCTGTAGACTGCCATGAGGTCTCCTCTCAGCTTCCTCTGTTTCATACTAACCATCCCTCAGTCACTCTTCATCAGATTTATTCTCCAGGCCNATCCAATCTAAATCTACCCAGCCTCAGCTTGAGACCATTCCCCTTTGTTCTGTCTCTAATTCCCTGTGAGAAGAGACCAGCAGCAGCCTCTCCACAATGTTCCTTCAGGTAGCTGTAGACTGCCATGAGGTCTCCTCTCAGCTTCCTCTGTTTCATACTAACCATCCCTCAGTCACTCTTCATCAGATTTATTCTCCAGGCCCTTCACAGCTTTGTTGCCCTCCTCTGTACTGGCTCCAGCACCTCCACATCTCTCTTGTACTGCAGTGCTCAAAACTGAACATAATACTTGAGGTGCAGCCTCACCAAAGCTGAGTCCAAGGGGACAGTCACCTCCCTACTCCCGCTGGCCACAGCATTTTTAATAGAAGCCAGGATGCCATTGGCCTTCTTGGCTGCCTGGGCACGCTGCTGGCTCATATTCAGCTGCCTGTCTGTTACAAGCCCCAGAACCATTTCTGCCAGGCAGCTCTCCAGCCACACTGCCCCAGGCATGTAGTATTGCTTGGGGTTGTAAAACTTTATCTAAACTTTATGGGGGAAAATGCAGGTGTGCCACAGAGCTGTTCTTCCAACCTTTGGGAGAGAAATCTCCAAAACCTTTGATGACTTCTGTCCCATGTAGTTGTGTTTCCTCTGCATGCACTTACATTCTTCTGGGTTCATTTTTTTTCCCCTCTGGATTACTTTGAGCTTTTATTTATGAACCATTTTGTCCTGACTGTAAGAAAGACTAATAAGAGTGTGCTCAGAGGAGGTAGGAATTACTACACCAGGTCAGACCCGTGGCCTCTCTGCCAATACTCTGTCATTCTCTGGCCAGAAGCAGAAGTCCCAGAGAAAGTTTCAAGAAATTCTGAAATAAACAAGTCTGTGGCAGAGTTTCTTTCCAAAGCCCAGAGAATCAGTACACTTCTAATGCCTAGAGCTCCAGGGGTTGCACTAAAAGAACAAAGAACTTCCCACACTGTTCTCAATTCAGGTGGCATCAGGCCCAGATACTCCCTTCTCTCACAGCCAAGAAAAACCTGGTCCCATACCAGCTCCCTGGCTAAAGCTTCCTCTAGCAGGCAGAAAATTAGCTCTGGAATCCGCCCTATCTGTTGTTCTCATCCATTCTTAGTCAGGTTTTACCACATTATTAGTGTAGAACATAGCTGTCACTCACCTGAGCAGGAGCCCAATTCATACAGCATATCTGGGCGACATCTCAGGTGACTGAACTAAGAGGAACATTCTGTTGTCAGCTTTAAATCTGTGACTCTTCTCTTTGGTTGAAACTTTTCCTTTTTCTATCATGCAATGTGGGTCCTTACATGCTATCTTGTCACAGTGGGCTCTAAGAGCTTCTACCTGGCCAATCTAATTGTTTTTACTTGCTGGACTCATTGCTGCCATTATGCTTGTGGGTTTGGAATAGGAATTCAAACAAACATGTCCTGGTCAATCATAGAGTTCTGATGATTTCTACAAGAAAAATGCTGATCAAATTTTCCTTATCTAACTTTACACTTTGAAGTTAGTCTGGGCAGCAGAGATAGTTACATAAAAGTTATATCTTTGACTGTATTTATTGTTTATGGTTCCTACCAGTCCAAGGGGTCAAAAATCAAGTCTGGAATGAGCAGATTTGTCTTTCTTGGGTTTTTCACTTTCTCCAGTGGGTGGTGTTCCATATGCAACACTGCTGGCAAGTGCCTCTTGACCCAGTTTATAGGATTTTGTAGTCAATTCCCAAAGCACAGTGGCACAGCAAACACTATTCCAGTCCAAAAGTATTGGAAATAAATGAATTAATTACATGTGTGGATTAGGATGAAAGGCAATTTTATACAGATGATCCACTGTGCTCCTAGAACTGAATATACTTTTACCATGCCCCTAAGTCTTGTTGACCTAGGGCTCAATAGATAGAAGCTGAGAGATGGTTTCTTCCTGGCTGATGTTCAGAAAAACCCCTGCCAGTTGTGCCAGTCCTGCCACACACAGCCCAGCCCCAGCTGCTGGGTCAGCTGTGGCTGTGTCACCTACAGACAAACCTGACACACTAAACCCTCACAACTTGTCATCTACCAGAATCTGTTTCAGATTGCCACTTTGAACAAGGATGCAGCCAAGCATTTGCCACTGGTTTCAGCTTTCTGTACTCCACCCCCCCCAAAAAAACCCCAAACCAACAAACAAACATAGGAAGCAATGAAAGAGAAGTCTTGGGGCTTCAATCTCTATAAAGGAAGAGCATCTTTTCAAAGGTTTTAGTTACTGCAAAAACATGTAGACAGCCCTTGTAATAGTTTTGCTCACCTTGGCTGAGTCTTACACAAAAACCTCCTTGCAGCTCTTCATCACAGAAAAAGAGATAATCACTGATAATCACTGCAGATCTGCTGCTCTTGACATTCCTGCACAATACTTTACAGTCTTCCTGCCTGGCAGCTTCTGCAGCATCAGTCTTCAGGTCCTTATCCTTCCCATTCTCTGCAGAGGGAGATTAAGTACTCAGTGTTCAGCCTCAGCAGTGGATGGTTGTAGTGGAGTCCTTCAAAGACGTTTAAATAAATGCTTTAAATTTATCTCATAGTTAAAAGATGGTCTGAAAGTTCTGATCCATGATTTTCAAATATAGCACTCCTTAAATCTTAGGATGTGAGTTTTGGTGTAACACCCATGGAAAATGGTCATTGATTAGTTTGGCTGATGGGAGTTGGCAAGTCCACATGTGACTGGAAAAGCAGAAGAGAAGTGAGATCAGGCAAAAATCACTGTTCTGGAACCAGAAGAGGGGTCCTTACTGAGCTGAGGTGGCTGAGGAGAGCTTTGAGAAGATGCCTGTTGCCAAAAGAGCTTCATCACTGCCATCTCCAGCTGCATCTGCAGGAATGTGCTGATCCCTTGAGCTGCATTTTTTGCCACCCTTCCTGAGAGACAGAGAGGATGGGAAACGGTGGCCTTTAAAACCATTAGGGTGGGTGTGAATTCTTCTTACAGCTTCTCTAAGGCCCTTGAACAGCATAAGAATAGCATAAAGGAAGGAGAATCTAGACTTGAGCTAACTCTCAAACTAACATCTCCTGAAGCAGGAGGCAAACTGCTGAGTAATTTCAGTCCAGGAATAAATCCTGGCATGAACACTGAGCTTCTGTGCCCAGGCATGCATTAAAGTGGGCAACAGTTGACAGGCATAGTGTGAGGTCAAGACAGATGAAAACCCTGGATGCTGGGCTCAACTGTGGCTGGCTGTACTGCCTCTTCTCACACAGCATGCAGGGATTCCTCTTTGAGATTATGGCAGTGGCTATCTGATCTTTCCTTCCTGGAGAAACACACACTATTTACTCATTACAAGGAAAATGTTTGCCCTGAAATGGAACTGGGGACATCAGGGCTGCAGACAGAAGTCCTGCTTGCTCCCATCACTCCCTACCTCAAGCTTAGGTGAGACAGTGTTCTGAAGAGCAAATATCAGTTACTCCAGAAGGGTTTGGGGTTTTTTTTTTGGCGATATCCAGAATTAGAAGCCAAGGGTCTTCTAAAACTGCCACTGATTAGGCTAGAAGAGCTGAGCTGCGTTTAATGACCAAAGATGGACAGCATGCTTAATAAAAGAGTGTTGGTTTCTGGCTTTTCGTAAAAGCAACAGCTTAGATGAATATTAGCAGGCTTACAAACTCACTTCTTGAATGCACTGCTGTGAAATCCCTGAGTAAAACAGCTGAGGCCTCCCTGCCTGCCTCCCCAGAGGATTGCCCTAGAAGCAGTGCCACTAGAGACCAGGCTCACAGCCACAGATGTGGGCTGAGTAACTGCAGTGGGCTTGGCGCCCCCACATTGGGTGCCAAATAAAAATGATGTGATGGTTTGGGAGTTCCCTGCCCCCCACACTTTGTGAAATGACCCAGACTAGAACTCAGCCAGCTGGAAGTTAAGGGCTGAAGCTCTATTTACAGCTCAGCACAATGTACAAGCAGAGATATACACTATAGACAGGAATAGTTACAGACATAGACAAGTTAAAGGGAATACAGAAACACAACTCCCCTCCCAGAAATCAGAGACCCCAGGAGGGGCTCCCAACCACCCTTCCACCTTCTCCCCACCCCTGTGCCTTACCCCAAGGCTTGCCTTATGCACAAGGTGAATTAGGAGGATAGGCCAGGGTAGGTTAGAAGAAAAAATGGTTAGTGAGAATTAATTGGCAGAGGAGCCAGAGCCAGAAGCTGCTAGACTGCCCCAGAAACTGTTCTCCCAGCAAGAGACAGACAGAGACTCACTTATCTATATTTTGGTTATTTTTCCCAAAACATTTTTTCAGCAAGCCTATGAGTGAAGTAGACATCCCCAGGTTTTTCTTTCACAGCCTATAGTGTAATTTTCTCTATTAAAATATTCTAATTAGCCTCAAACCAGCACAAAGACAGAGCCCAGTCCCTGCTTACAGCAAGGACACTGTATAGCCAGAGCATGTGGCAGCATATACCTTGGTCACAGCCTCCTGTTCCCTCATTAAACTCCCTCCCCAGGCAGCCTCACTTGGTGCTGCTGGCTCTTGAAGTGCCTCCTTGAGCGGTTAACTTGATCACTTTTAATCTGTTTAGGGAATGATGGCAGGAAACTAACAAACTGAGAAAAGAATGTCTATTTGCATGCATTATTGGAAACTAGCATTGTCTGGAGAATGTCTGGTTAGATGGCATATCCCAGTGCTACATCCCCTCCCTTTCTGTGCACTGGATGCACACCAAAGACCTTGGAGTCCTGCTGGGCAGCAATTTCTGCATGGGCCAGCAATGTGCCCCTGTGGCCAAGAGAGCAAATGGCATCCTGGGGTGCAGCAGGAGAAGTGTGGCCAGCAGGTCTAGGGAGGTTCTTCTGACCTTCTGTTCTGCCCTGGTGAGACCACACCTGCAGTACTGTGTCCAATTTTGGGCTTCCCAGTTCAGGAGAGACAGAGACCTGCTGGAAAGAGTCCAGCAGAGAGCCACAAGAATGATCTGGGAACTTGAGCATCTCCCCTAGGGAGAGAGACTGAGAAACTTGAAGCTGTTTATTCTGGAGACAACTGAGAGGAAATCTGATCAATGTGTACAAATATCTGAGGAGTGGGTGTCAAGTGGAGGGGGCCAAGCTCTTTTTGGTGGTCAGCAGCACTAAGACAAGGAGCAACAGCTGCAAACTGGACCAGAGAAGGTTTCACCTCAATATGAGGAGAAACTTCTTTACAGTGAGGGTAACAAAGCCCTGGAGCAGGCTGCCCAGAGAGGTTGTGGAGTCTCCTTCTCTAGAGACTTTCAACACCCACCTGGATACATTCCTGTGCAAACTACCCTAGGAGATCCTGCCTTGGCAGAGGGGTTGGACTGGATGATCTCTGGAGGTCCCTTCCAAACTCTAAGGCTCTGTGAATCTGTGGTTCTTCTTTGCTGGTTAGTCTATGCAGACTGGTTTGGCTTTTCTTCACGTAGATTTGCTGTTCATTATCTCTGCCATATCTGCAAAGTCTGACTGATTGTGAGGGTTGGTTATTGTTGACAGACAACAAGTGAAAATAAGATGGAGACCTCCTGTTACCAGAACAAACATCAGATACTGGCTTTGCCCTGGGAGTGTCTCATGGATGGTGCCCAGAAGCAAGGCAGACAGCCTGTGGACAAAGACAATTTCCTTCACTAGAAAAATGGTTTTCAGTTTGTCTTCCATGGATCCCACAGAGCAGGCAAATCCTTCTCAGGGCCCTATGAAAGATAGCTAAAGAAAGAGACTTGCTACCAGGGGTGCTAAATCTACATCATGAAAGCACCTCCACAGGGAAATTTTCAAGGCACATCCCAGCTAGGGAAGAGTGCCCAGTATGGAATCAGAACACATGGCTGGGGCCTGGCTCGTCTGTGCTCTCATGTTCCCATCAGGTGAGGTCTCTATAGACCACAAAGATCTACTCTCACCCTGTCATCTCCCACTTAGTTCACCTGGAATTAAAGCAGGGAGGGAAAGCAGTGGGGCTTTGCATGAAGGCTGCTGAGAAACTGACTCTGAGTGCCTTTGTTTGCAGGTATCATGCTGGGAAGAATGGGGAACAGTGGTGTTCCTCTGGTCAGCTTCTGCCAATGCTTAAATGAGTCTGTCATGAAGATAGTGGCAGTTGCAGTTTGGTAAGTGACTGTTCTGGTAAGAACATCTGCATTTTCCCAAAAGAGCAAAAAAAAAATCCAGCAGAAATCTCCTAAACTGAGGGTGGATGATCACTGGCTTTGTCAGACCTGAGAGTCTGAAGGAGATGAAGCCACACAGATCCTGTTTCTGGCCTGTGTTGTCACTTTGACAGAGCCATCCTACAGGTTACTGCCAAGTAATGAAACCTGGCATAGCTGGGTGTGTGCACTGCCAGGCCCTGGGCAGACTGAAGGGGTTACAACACACCCAGCCCACACAAGGGAGAAGCAAGGTGAGGTGCTCAAGCTGCTGCTTCCAGCCCTTCTAGCACTGCTCCACTAGAAATGCTGCCGTGGCTTCGGCTTGCTCAGGAGATGCTGGGGTCCAGTGCTGCTGTCACTGTGCTGTCATTAGCATGGTTCTCTCTTGCACTGAACAGCCAGTAGGGATACCATACCCAGAGTGCTTGACACTGGGATGTCTCCAGTTAGAAGAGCCCTCAAAGCGGCATCTTAGGCCATGTCACTTAGGGAGAGCCTACAGAGCAGTCCTAAATTAGGCTGAGAATCAGCTAGACTTGCCAACCCACCTGCCCCAAAGATCAGAGGGACAGTAGGTGAATGCCAGCAGTGAAATCTATCACTGTCCTTCAGAAAGTTCCCTATGTGGCTCAGCCCATGGTGAAGATCTCATTACCAGCATTCAGGTTTTGTTTCCAGCTACCTGGTCCAGTCTGACTGAGCTGGGTTAGGGAATGATTGCTTGGTTAGATGAGTCCAAGGGGATAGTAATTTCTGGAAGGATGTGGGGGAGGTGGTAAGTCTCTGGAGATGACACAGCTGCTGGTGGAAGATGGCTGGATGCCCCCAGCTTTTTTTATTACTAGTTTTTGTTATTGTTAAGCTCTTTTGGCATGCATGGCTTTGTGCCCAGCCATGCACGGAAGCACAGCAGCTTTGATAAAGCACCTATCCCACATCCAGTGCTGAGGCGGTTCAGAAACCAACTATTCTTATGCTTACCCCTCTGTTCCACATCAAACTCCCAGGCAGCCTGAGAGCATGTCTAATGCATATTGTTTCTTCTCCTGTGTCTTCCAAAGGCAACATAAACATTTACACAGCAGCTTCCAACCAAAATCCATGATCAGCTACACGAGCACAAACACACAAGCGGAGATTAGGATTCTTTCCTCCTTAAGCTAAAAAGTCAGAGCTGCTTTCTGAACCAGAAACATCCTAAATTCATTCCTGGCCAGCATCACAACATCAGCTGTGCTGAGGAGTACCCCACACAAAAGCTTGTTCAGCCCAGTACTTCAGGCACGCTCCTGCAGTGTGTGAGAGAAGGGTTTAGTCTGGTGAAACAGAGGAGCCAGGCTGCTATTGGAAGGACTTCCCAGCTCATCTTGTGAGCTACTGCTGCTGATGTCTGTCTGTCCTTTCGCTTAGGTATTTCCCATTTGGAATTGTGTTCCTAATTGCTGGTAAAATCCTGGAAATGGATGACCCTTCAGCCATTGGGAAGAAGCTGGGTTTCTATGCCATCACAGTGGTTTGTGGCTTGGTGGTGCACGGGCTCTTCATTCTGCCAATGATGTACTTCTTTATCACCAAGAAGAACCCCATTGTCTTCATCAGAGGGATTCTTCAAGCCTTGCTGATTGCTCTGGCTACATCTTCCAGGTATTATGCAGTTTCTAAGCAGACAGAGCAAAATACTTGCTAGCTCCTTACCCCAATTTTCTCTTTAGAGCACCCCCCTGTAGCCATCCTGGAGCAGATGCCTTTAGATCTGCACACTGGGCTGTGTCAGGTTCAGTGGTGTGTTTGTAACAGGTGTGCATCTCAACATTTGGGAGTTGTTAAGTGGGGGTCTTTGGACAATAACATTTGCCACATTGTTTCCTTCAGTTTAAAAAATACTGGACTAAAATGTTTGTGTTTCTCCACAGAGGACTAAGGAGGAAATAAGGATGGTTTTCCACAAAAACAAACATTGTGCTTCTACAAACTCAGTGTATACAAGGGACACAAACTTTGTCCAGGCTTCATTTGTGGGATTAGTGGAGAACCTCCTAGTTCAGTCATATGGAAATGTTTTACCCTTTCTGCACATCTTGTGGATGCCTCCTCCCTGGGGGTGTTCAAGGCCAGTTTGGATGAAGCCTTGAGCACTTAAGTCTAGTTGAGAGGTGTCCCTGCCCATGGTGGGAAGGCTGGAGTAGATGATCTAGGAGATCTAGATGATCCCCAGGAAGGCTGGGGAGAGACTATTTACAAGGTCTTGTAATGACAACACAAGGGGCAATGGGTTTAAACTGGCAGAGGAAAGATTTAGACTGGCTGTTAGGAGGATGTTTTTTGCAGTGAGGGTGGTGAGACACTGCAACAGGTTGCCCAGGGAGGTTGTGGCTGCTCCCTGCCTGGAGGTGTTCAAGGCCAGGTAGGACGAGGCCTTGAGTAACCTGTACTAGTGGGAGGTGTCCCTACCTGTGGCAGGGGCTTGGAACTAGATGATCCTTGAGGTCCCTTCCAACCTTACCATTCTATGATTCTATGATTCTATGATCCTCGAGATCCCTTCCAACCTTACCATTCTATGATCTCTGAGGTCCTTTCCAACCTGAGCCATTCTAGGATTCTATGATTCATCTTAGTCTTTGTTCCTTAGTACATTAAGGAAAGGCTGTGGTTTCAAGGGAAAGTTCTACTCCAGCAACAGTAATTTTTGTGTCCTTTTTAGGGAGGATGAAGAGTGAGTTTTAAGTGTAGATGAACAAAGGTACAGTGAAAATGGGAAGCAAGTTGTGAACTGGTTATCACAGGATTACAGGATCACAGGAGGTCAGGGGTTGGAAGGCACCCAAAGAGATCATGGAGTCCAACTCCTCTGTCAGAGCAGGACCAAACAATCTAGCTTAGGTCACACAGGAACACATCCAGACAGGCCTTGAAAGTACCCAGAGACAGAGACTCCACAACCTCTCTGGGGAACCTGTGGCAGTGCTCTGTGACCCTTACAGTAAAGTCCCACCTTGTGTTGAGGTGTAACCTCCTGTGCTACAGCTTCCATCCATTGCTCCTTGTCCTATGAAACTGGTTTGCTATCCCAACATGGGTAAAGTGGTGCATGAGAAGGGCTAGGAGGGCTGGAATTGACTTGGAGACAAGAATAACACTGAAAAGAACACTTCTGTGTAACTGGCATCATGAAAGCAGAGTTCCATGGCAGCTGTGGCTAGAGGCTACTCACTCCACATCAGGAGCAGCTACGCCTACCATGTGTTATGCAGCAATGGAAGCCACAGTGCAAGTAGAAATATAAGGTAAATAGGAAAACCTCTTTAGCAAATCTCACATCTCTGTTATTTCTACAGCTAGCTGCAAAGCAGAAGGGCTAAAGAAAGGACTTGATGCCCTTCTTTTATGCTCATCTTTGCTTTGGGATTTTTAAAGTTATTATTGGTATTTCACAGAGGGACTGCAAGATACTAAATTCACATTTTGAAATGATGACAGCTAAGTGACAAACACCTGCCTTCATCAACCTCATTCAGACCTCAAATTAGCAATTAGTACAAAATCAGTGAGTGATAAAGTGGGAATATCCATTTGTAAGGAAACCTAATGAAAATGTAAAATGTTTTATTAACTCCCAAATGCTTATTCTACTAACAATAATGAGTGAGGAGTACTTAACCTAGTTATACTTGAATGCTGATTCCTTCTTCCATCTCATCATACTTGCTGTAATAACTTGAGCTCTGATGACTAAAATATCACAAAATTAAATCACAGAATTAACCAGGTTGGAAAAGACCTTCAAGATCATTGAGTCCAACCTATTACCTAACACTTTCTAATTAACTAAACCATGGCACTAAGTGCCTTATCCAGCCTCCTTTTAAACACCTTGAGGGATGGGGACTCCACCACCTCCCCAGGAAGCCCATTCCACTGCCAATCACTCTTGCTGTGAAGAACTTCTTCCTAACATCCAGCCTGAACCTGCCTGGCACAGCTGGAGGCTGTGTTCTCTTGTTCTGTCACTGGGTACCTGGGAGAAGAGACCAACCCCACCTGGCTACAACCTCCCTTCAGGTAGTTGCAGACAGCAATGAGGTCTGCCCTGAATGTCCTCTTCTCCAGGCTGCACACCCCCAGCTCCCTCAGCCTCTCCTTACAGAGTTGTGCCCCCTCACCAGCCTTGGTGCCCTTCTCTGGGCATGTTCAAGCACCTCAGCATCTTTCTAAAATGGAGGGGCCCAGAACTGGACACAGGACTCAAGGTATGGCCTAACCAGTGCTGAGTGCAGGGGCAGAAGGGCTTCCCTGGCCCTGCTGGCCACACTATTCCTGATACAGGCCAGGATGCCATTGGCCTTCTTGGCCACCTGGGTACACTGCTGGCTCATGTTCAGTTGGCTGTCAACTAGTATCCCCAGGTCCCTCTCTGCCTGGCTGCCCTCCAGCCACTCTACCCCCAGCCTGTGGTGCTGCATGGGTTTGTTGTTGCCCAGGTGCAGAACCTGGCACTTGGACTTGTTGAAACTCATGGCATTATCCTTACAGGCAGTAGCACTGTACCAGCTTTCTGTCTGTTGTGCCTTTAATTCTACTTTTCTCTACAACTTCCCAAGCATTTTGAGGAAGAATTCACCTAACTGGAGAGCAGGGAATGATGATTTCAGCACTGCTGGAAGGGAGTGGCCTGCAATATTCTACAAAGTGGTTTCATACATAAAAGTTTGCTCCAAAATGATCTATAAAGAGCAACATACAGTGAAACATAAAATTAAGACAAAATTATGTGCTGGGTGGTGTTTCAAACTCAAATTAGGCCTGGATAATTAAAGCAAGGTTTTTTTATTAGAACATTAGAGGTTTGTAGCTTGAGAAGTTGGCGTAGCTCCAGATTCACTAAGATGCTAATTTTACACTCAGAGATGTTAGCGTTAGGAAAGACTTCTCAAGCTTCTCCAAGAAAACTATTTCTGGCAGCTCAGGGGTTTAATCTGTGCCATTCCATTCATTCTCTTTTTCTATAAAAAAAGAGATTTGATCTTAAAAACCTGATCTGAATTTTTCTCTTTATAGGAAAAGAGAAGGCAATATTTAGATCCTCATTTTACCCTTTAGCATCTAAAAAAGTTTGTCCTCATCTCTTATTTTCTGTTAATAAGCAACAAAAATCCCCAACTTTTTCACAACCAGAGATCTCTATGTTAAGGGAGGTTTAATCAAGACCTAAAAGATCACCACATTTTAAAAAAAAAATTACTTTTCCTAATTTGTGTTATTTTGCACCAGCACCTCACTTTGATTTTATAACCAATTTGATAGGCCTAGCCTGGCCTGGCAACATAGAATCATAGAATCATAGAATGGTGAGGCTGGAAGGGACCTCTAGTTCCAATCCCCCCCATAGGCAGGGACAGCTCCCACTAGTACAACTCACTCAAGGCCTCGTCCAACCTGGCCTTGAACACCTCCAGGGAGGGAGCAGCCACAACCTCCCTGGGCAACCTGTGCCAGTGTCTCACCACCCTCACTGTAAACAACTTCCTCCTAACATCCAGTTTCAATCTCCCCTCTGCCAGTTCAAACCCATTGCCCCTTGTCCTGTCATTGCAAGACCTTGTCAATAGTCCCTCTCCAGCCATCCTGTAGCCCCCTTCAGATACTGGAAGGCTACTCTAAGGTCCCCTCAAAGCCTTCTCTTCTCCAGGCTGCAGAGCCCAAACTCTTGTAGCCTGCCCTCATAGCAGAGCTGCTGCAGCCCTCTCATCATCTTTGTGGCTCTCCCCTGGACCTGCTCCAAAATTGAGGGCTTGTGTTTTTGAATTAGTGATCTGCCATTCCTATCAAGGAAGTTCATTGTTTCTTCAGTCAATTTCATCTCCTTACTCTCTCTAGCTCTATCAAGTCACTTTATAATCATGAAATTCCCTCTTTGCCCTTCATATTATATTCAGGTCAAGTTGCTTAGGTTGTATTTTGGGCTTAGAAATGTTTCAGTTCCAGCATCATCAATCATAGTAATAAAGCAAAAAGACAAGTATGATATGTAGTCACCAAAGATCTATGAAGGGATGCAGAGGTTTGATTCTCTGTCCTACACGAGTACCTAAGTTATGTTACTGCTTGGAGAAGTCCAACATTGGTTGGTTGGAGAGTTCTTAGATGCATTGTTTTTTACTCTCAGTTACTTGTAGAAGCCCAGAGAAGCTCTAGCAAGAGTGAGTTAGCTCACATGCTGCTTTGCAGGAATCAGCACTGCAAAGTTTAACTTTTAGGCAACTTTCAACCAGGTAGTATGCCTGTGGCTGACCTTGGAACTCAGCTCAGTACGGAGTTGGGCTGCTAGGAAAGAGCCCCAAAAGCCAGCGTGGTAAGGAGAGTTAGGGCAGGCATCAGGCACAGCTGTAAAGAAAGTATCTCAGCCTGTAGAACTGTGTCTCTATTTGCTGAGTCTCTTCATAGTGAACTAGTCCTTAACTGAGTTTTCTCCAGGCCCATTTCATTACCCCAAGCTGTTATGAGTGGCCACTGGCAGTGGGCAACACCCTGGGAACTCAGCTTTCCCTTAAACCTGTGCTGCCTTTGACTCTCCTGGGCTCTGACTCTCAAGAGAGAGCCCCCCTCCTGGCATTGAGTACTATGAGCTAGCGCCTCTCTCCCCTTCCACTCTGCAAGGAATTATTACATATTTACAGGGCCAGAGAGGGTGAAGTTTGGGAACAGAGCTGTGACACCAGCTGGCAGCTCAGCCTGTGGAGAATCACCAGCAGGACCTGTTACCCAGTTTAATGTCTTTATTGTCAGAAGCTAATGTGCCACCACAGTTAAGGTGAGTCCTGAGGAAAGGCTGTGAACTGAAGGGTTTGGGGTTTGAACATGTTGGGTGTTTGCCCCATCTTAAGAGTATGTACATTTTGCAAATCCAACACAGGCCCAACACAGTTTTAATGGTTTTTTTCTGCTCAAATAACAGTGCCTTGTCTAGAGATAGTTGAACTATTCACCTTTGGTACACTGAAGGGAATGAATACTGCACATAACTGAGCTGTTGCCAAAAGAACATGCACAAATAATCAGGGCTGGACAGAAGAGTTGCTTCTCCTGACAGTCAACACATCTGCATTTGGTTAAACAGCACTTGCCACAGGGGCATTATATAACACTCATCATGTGGGTATTGGATTTTCAGATCATCTTAGAGGAGAATAAAGATTTGGTTTTAAGCATACTGATGCATTTCTTGGGGTGCTTCTGTTTTGGTTCATGTCTACAGCTAAAGACAGAAAGAAGATAGAAAGATCAGCAACCTGATGTTCATCCCAGTTAGTCTGCACCTGTGGAAGGCTTTGGTTTTAAGCTAAAAGTCAAATGGCAAGAATCAAAAATAGTACCATTTACAAGCCCAGGAATGTAACACAAGGGAGCCTGGAAGCCATTAAACAGCTATCTCATGGCAGTGATTTCATTGAACCTGAACATCATTTCAACCCATTTCCCTTTAGTAAAAATTTGTCACTCTGTTTCACTCCCCTTATGTTTCTCCAGAAATCTCAGCCCCAACAGTATTTCAGTTTGCACAGATACTAACAGGAGAGGCAGGGACAGAGGAGAAAATCTCTTCTTCCTTTGGTGCACCATTTAGGGCACAATGAGCTGGTTCACTATAACTAACAGCAATCCCTTCACCAGTCACCTTGTCAGCCAGCCCCTGTGGCCAAACCCTGGGCCCCAGTAGGGGCTGGCATTGGCAGCAGGCATCCATGGCATGGTACACAGCTCAGTAAGGTGTGTGCAGCATGGCTGCCACTACCCACCTTACTCACCTTGCCCTGCTCTCTGATGTCCAGGCTGCAGAGCTGTGGGTTTGAGATTTGTTGCTTCCTACCCAACACATCCTCCTGATCTTGTCACCTCTTACAGTAATACAAATGCATGGTTTGCCCTGCAGGCAAAATTCCTCTGGAACTTAGCTTTCCTCATTCCAGTGGCAAGAGGGAATATTATTTTTCTAGGTCATCTTCCCATATCACTGCTGAATTAAAGCAGCATCTTCTCAGTGGCACATCCCATCAAAAGAAGCAGTTTTCTTCTTCTCTGAAGACAAACAATACACCATGAGTTTTTCAAGGATTTTGCTGCTTATGAAACACTAAGATCTTGGCTCTGGAATGGTGTAAATTAAAGGCAGATTTAGCTGAAGGGAGATGAGATCAGCTTGTTGATTTTTTGGAGCAAAATACATTTGAATGGTAAGATAAACAGAGCAAGCTGAACAGCTGTTCTGCATGGTGACTTGCTGGCTTTGTGGCTCACACCAGTAAGAGCCAGGGCCTGATCCAGCATTAGCCGATGCTTAGTCTCTGCAGCTGCACCATTTTATCCCAAAATTGAGATAAAACTTTTAAAATCTCTATTTAATTGTTAGAATGAGCACTGGGAGAAGATGTCTCTCCTCTTAGCTGAGAGCTTCAGGGCAGTTTTTAAAATAACAGCTTAAGATCAATGCTTCAGAGTATTTTTTCCTCCTAATGAATGTTACATGCCAGGCTTTCATGTTACTGCTCCAACATGAGATGAAAACAAACATCACCCAGTTGAACTGGAAAGGAAATGAGAGTATTTATCTGAGAGTGTTTGTTCTTCAGGCACTGAAATTATATATTAATATAACTGAAAAATGACAGCAAATGAACATTTTGTTTCATTGCCACCTGTAAGTCACCAGTAGGCAGAGCCTTAAATATGACACTGGTCTCTGAGGTGTGCCAGATGACTTTGTGAGTAGAAATGACACAGGCTGAGCAGACAGCCTTGCCTAGCATGCTCCACACAGCTATTATCACCTACATTCAGGTAAATTTAATTCAGATTGAAGAAGATGCTGAAAGGGTAATCAAGGATGAAAAGCAGCAATCTTGTAAGAGAAGAATTAAAAAAGTTAGATCCAGGCTGAGAAGGGAGAAAACTCAACGTGTGTTGTATCAGCTGGACAAGGGCATAGAGCACATAAAAGCGAATGTAGTGTAAAGTGAAAAGAATACTTCCAGGCAATAAATTCAATTTCTCATTTGAACAGTGAGTTCTGGAAAGTCTGTCAATAGGAGTGGTTAGGACAGAGTCTGCTAGCTCTAAGAAAGATGTGGTGTCAGAAACTGGAGTGAAACTCAGTGTAGCAGTTGTCTGTGTGAGGAAGGAACAAGAATCTGTGACCTGCAAATGTGCTTCCTTTGAGAATTTTACATGGTGTTTTGCATTGTCTTGCACTCACATTCTGCCCATTATATTTTTTACAATAACATTTGGTAAACAATGAAACCAACACTTAGATCCATGCCCTAGAAACTCTACTTCTACAGCACAACATGAAAGTGAAGATTGTTGATGGGTTGGAGGGCAGGAGGGCTCTGCAGTGGGACCTCGACTGCCTGCACAGATGGGCAGAGTCCAAGGGGATGGAGCTCAACAAATCCAAGTGCCAGGTGCTGCACTTTGGCCACAACAACCCCATGCAGAGCTGCAGGCTGGGGTGGGAGTGGCTGGAGAGCAGTCAAATAGAAAGGGATCTGGGGGTGCTGATTGACACCCGCCTGAACATGAGCCAGCAGTGTGCCCAGGTGGCCAAGAAGGCCAATGGCATCCTGGCCTGCATCAGGAATACTGTGACCAGCAGGAGCAGGGAGGTCATTCTCCCCCTGGACTCTGCATTGCTTAGGCCACACCTTGAGTCCTGTGTCCAGTTCTGGGCCCCTCCATTTAAGAAGGACATTGAGGTGCTTGAGCATGTCCAGAGAAGGGCAACGAGGCTGGGGAGAGGCCTCGAGCACAGCCCTATGGAGAGAGGCTGAGGGAGCTGGGATTGGTTAGCTTGGAGAAGAGGAGGCTCAGGGGAGACCTTCTTGCTGTCTCCAGCTACCTGAAGGGTGGTTGTAGCCAGGAGGAGGTTGCTTTCTTCTCTCAGGCAAGCAGCACCAGAACAGGAGGATACAGTCTCAAGCTGTGCCAGGGGAAGTTTAGGCTGGAGGTGAGGAGAAAGTTCTTGCCTGAGAGAGTCATTGACTGCTGGAATGGGCTGCCCAGGGAGGTGGTGGAGTCAGCGTCCCTGGAGATGTTCAAGGCAGGTTTGGACGTGGCACTTGGTGCCATGGTCTGGTCTTGAGGGTTGTGGTAATGGGTTGGACTTGATGAGCTTTGAGGTCTCTTCCAACCTTGGTGATACTGTGATACTGTGAAAGACATGCCAGCCTCCATGAGATAATGAAGAGGTTTAGAAGTGGAATACTTGCACTAGCATCACACATTCTGTTTGCAACAGTAGAACAGACACAGGATTTGCTGGCTGTACCATCCGTGCTAAGGGATTGTTTGGCATGGTGGTTGTCACATCTCAACCAAGTTGGAAGATCAGCCTGTTTCACAGCTTCAGACCAAAAAGACATTGAGGTTTAAAATTTTGTGGTGAAAGGACTTGCAAGATGACCTTTTTCTCCTCTTTTTTTCCCCCAAAGAAATCAGACAGGGTTTCATCACAAATGGTTTCCTGTTCCAGTGCTCAGCAAATAGTAAAATAGGTTTTTTCCTATGTTTAATTTCTTGTATCTCAGCATCACTGAGGAGAACTTGCTCTGTCTTCTTTATACTCTCCCATCAGACCTTTATACACAATGATGACATTTACTTGAGCCTCCTCTGGACTGGGCCTAATCTCACCTCTCTCAGCTTCTCCTCTGTACAAGGAGAGCCTGAGGGAGTTGAGGCTCTTTAGTTTGGAGAGGAGGAGCCTGAAAGGTGACCTCTTTCATGTTTATAAATATATAAAGGTGAGAGCCAAGAGGCTGGAGCCAGGCTCTGCTCGGTGATGCCCAATGACAGGACAAGGGGCAATGGGTGGAACTTGAGTGTAGGAAGTTCCATGGAAACATGAGGAGGATTTTTTTCACTATGAGTGTGACAATGGAACAGGCTGCCCAAGGGTGCTGTTGAGTCTCCCTGTCTGGAGGTATTCAAGACTCGATGTGTCCCTGTGTGATCTGCTCTAGGTGGTCCTGCTCTGGCAAGGGGGTTGTGGTGGATGACCTTTCGAGGTTCCTTCCAATCCCTAATGTTCTGTGATTCAGTGAAGTCTTTGAAGAAGAGCAAGTCCTTCAGAGATGAAGTAGCTGTAGGGAGGGGAGATGATGAACAGTAAGTTTAGTGATTGCTTCCTGGCCATGGCCATACTTAGGAACATCTAGAAGTGCTCCTGTGGCAGTCTGCTCCCAGCTGCAGCTTCTCCAGGGATTTCAGGTCTACATTATCTGTAAGCCTCACCCTCACCCTTTTATTTTATGAACATTTAAAGGTAAGCAATGCATTAAGGATTTCAGTCATTCACAAATGAATGTGTGAAAAATGATAGGCATGCCCAAGAGAGAAATGCCATCTGATGGGTACTTTGGGGGCTTACGCTTTGCTGCATGAGCTGTTCAAAGTAAATACTGATTCAATATTAGGACTGTTGGAAAGCAAAAGTTTAATATACTCCAGGGAGTAGAGGTAATGAGATTTCAATTCTTCTTTGCCCTCTATTTGTGTACACAGAGAATTACTTTTGTCCAGATTATCAGGGCAGTGACTGCCAGTCTGTAGTAAATCATTCGCTAGCCAGACTGTGAAAAGCTACAGAAAACAGAGACATCATAATGAAAGCCTGGACTTGCCTTTTCCTTCCATGTCTCTACTGCAGGAAGCTGCTTTTCCTTTCCAAACACTGCTACTTTTCTCAAACAACAGCTTGCACAAACACAAAATGACAATTCCTACTCATGGAAACACTTTGCTAATGCATTCCTGTAAACTGGGGCTTGTAACTGTAAAGTTTTTGGAATCTCTCTGTGCTTTTGTATGTTCTTTGTAACAACTGAGAACCCATTTGTATGTCAAATGTCTTATCTTCAGCAAAAGACAGATAGTGATTCAGAGGGCTGGAGCACCTCTCCTGTGAGGACAGGCTGCGAGAGTTGGGGCTCTGCAGCCTGGAGAAAAGAAGGCTTCAAGGAGACTTTGTAGTAGCCTTCCAGTATCTGAAGGGGGCCTACAGGAAGACTGGGGAGGGATTATTTACAAGGTCTTGTAGTGACAGGACAGGGGGTAATGAGTTTGAACTGGCAGAGGAGAGATTTAAACTGGATGTTAGCAAGAAGTTTTTTACAGTGAAGGTGGTGAGACACTGACACAGGTTGCCCAGGGAGGTTGTGGCTGCTCCCTCCCTGGAGGTGTTCAAGGCCAGGTTGGATGAGGCCTTGAGTGACCTGTTCTTGTGGGAGGTGTCCCTGCCTATGGCAGGGGGTGGGAACTAGTGGGAGGTGTCCCTGCCTATGGCAGGGGGTTGGAACTAGATGATTTCTGAGGTGCCTTCCAACTTAAACCATTCTATGATGCCCAGGCCAACCTGATGAAATTCAATAAGGCCAAGTGTAAGGTCCTGCACCTGGGTAGGCACAATCCCAAGCACAAATACAGGCTGGGTGGTGAATGGCTGGAGAGCAGCCCTGAGGAAAAGGACCTTGGAGTCTGGGTTGATGAAAAGCTCAACATGAGTCTGCAGTGTGCACATGCAGCCCAGACAGCCAACCGAGTCCTAGGCTGCATCAAGAGAAGCGTGGCCAGCA
>VWZE01009700.1:225680-241655 GCA_013396675.1 Eubucco bourcierii
ATTCTATGATTCTATGATTCTATGATTCTATGATAAGATGTCAAAGCCAGGTTGCTGATGTGAGGCTCAAAACACACAGCAAGTGTGGAAGCTGTACTGCCCAAACTAGTGGACAGATTTCACTGGATTTCATGATTTGGGGCATGCAGATCACAAGAGAACAGAATAATACTAAATGCCTCAGTATCACGATGGTGGTATTTTCCCCAGAATTCCTTATGTCTTTAAAGAAGTAACCTTGGAATTCCTCTGCATTCCACAACATTCCACCCACATACATATTTACATCTCCTTCACATCTGTACACGTGATGACCTGGCCCGCAATCGCTTGACTGCTGTCTGATCATAGAATGACAGAACTGAGCAGGTTGGAAAAGGCCTTTGAGATCGTTGAGTCCAGCCTATCACCTAACACTGTCTAATTAACTAAACCATGGCACTAAGTGCCTCATCCAGTCTCCTCTTTAAACACCTCCAGGGATGGGGACTCCACCACCTCCTCGGGCAGCCCATTCCAATGCAAATCACTCTTGCTGTGATCACACAAGGGGCATGGGCAGATCTGTCCCAGAGAGGCAATGGGGTTAATGGTTGAATACAGGAGTGTGGTCTGCAGGTTTTCTGTCTAGGCATGCTGCTGGTGAGATCTTTCCCTGCGTTGCTTCTGCATGAGGTGCATGTTACTGCATTAATGCATTGTGTGGCAAGGAGCAGTTTCTTGGTCTGAGCTGTCGTCCACTGGGGCGTTTTAGAGTTCAACCCAAGCATCATTCCAAGCTCTTGTAAACTCTCACTGCCATCATTGCATAAATATAAATTGGTCATCTAATTACAGTCAGTATTCGTTAAGCCTCTAAAGATATAGGATATCATTACAGTGAGTTAAGAGTCTTTCTTACTTTATAACCTTACCATGGTTTATGGTTACTCTTGCTATTTAAAAATGAGTTTTTATCTCTAATTACTGTCAGTATTCATTAAGCCTCTGAAGATATAGGATATCATTACAGTGAGTTAAGAGTCTTTCTTACTTTATAACCTTACCATGGTTTATGGTTACTCTTGCTATTTAAAAATGAGTTTTTATCTCAGAAGGCCTGGAAGGAAACTTCTTTGCAAATTGTGAGTGCACAACAGTTTGGAATAAGCTGTGCAGGGTATTTCTCCTGTCTTGTGTGTGAGAGTGCCCCCATGGGATTTCTGTCCCTTTCTCTCAGAAGGAGGGAAGAGAGGATGACATGTTTTAATTCTGAGAAAGCAAAATTTGCAGTAAATGTAACTGTCTTTATCCTCCACCAGAGAAAGGAGCAAATTGCAGGTCGAGTGAATGTGCAGACCAAGGAGTGAGCAGCAGTGCTCAGCTGGTTGGTGTCAGACTTAACCTCCCTGGAAAGGGTTTGCTACAGTTTGGTCAATTCCCCAGAAACAAAAGCAACTCACTGTGCACTGCTCTGCTGGTTTGCAGCTCAGCCACGCTGCCTATCACTTTCAAGTGCTTGCTGGAGAACAACCACGTGGACAGGAGGATCGCGAGGTTCGTGCTGCCCGTGGGAGCCACCATCAACATGGATGGGACGGCTCTCTATGAGGCCGTGGCTGCCATCTTCATCGCCCAGGTGAACAACTACGAGCTGGACTTCGGGCAGATCATCACTATAAGGTGAGAGCCTCTGACTCCATGTGCTGCCGTTTGCTGCTCTTGCTGGGCCTGACACTGCTGACTGCAGCATGTGGCAGTGCTCAGAACAAAGCCCACCTTTGCCATTCCCCAAGGATGCGCTCCTTGTAGGATAGTTCTAAGTCATGCAGAGAGCAGGGACTGTACAAGCAGAAATCGTACTGGTACTGGTCAACAGAATCACAGAATGTCAGGGACTGGAAGGGCCCTCAAAAGATCACCCTGTCCAACCCCCATGCCAGAGCAGGATCACCTATACCAGATCACACAGGATTGCATCCAGAAGGATCTTTAATATCACAGAATCACAGAATGGTTTAGGTTGGAAGGGACATCAAAGATATCCAGTTCCAACCTTCCACCATAAGCAGGGTCATCTCCCACCAGTACAGGTCACTCAAGGCCTCATCCAGCCTGGTTTTGAACACCTCCAGGGAGGGAGCCTCCAAAACCTCCCTGGCCAACCTGTGCCAGTGCCTCTCCACCCTCACTGTAAAGAACTTCCTCCTAACATCCAGTTTAAATCTCCCCTATGCCAGTTTCAATCCATTACTCCTCGTCCTTTCATTACAAGACCTTGTAAATAGTCCCTCCTCAGCCTTTCTGTAGGCCCCTCTCAGATACTGGAAAGCTACTCCAAGGTCTCCTGGAAGCCTTCTCTTCTCCAGGCTGCAGAGCCCCAACTCTCATAGCCTGTCCTCATAGCAGAGCTGCTGCAGCCCTCTGATCATCTTTGTGGCCTCCTCTGGATTCGCTCCAACAGTTCCATGTCCTTCTTGTGCTGGGGGCTCAGACAGAAAGACTCCACAACTCCCCTGGGCAGCCTGTTCCAGTGTTCTGTCACCCTTGCAGGGAAAAAATTCCTCTTCATGTTTACATGAAATTTCCTATGCCTCAGCTTCCACCACTGCCCCTTGTCCTGTCATTGGGCACCACCCAGCAGAGCCTGGCTCCAGCCTCTTGGCACTCACCTTTACATCTTTATAAACATGAATGAGGTCACCTTTTAATCTCCTCCTCTCCAAGCTAAGGAGCCCCAGCTCCCTCAGTCTCTCCTTATAAGAGAGATGTTCCATTCCCTTCATCATCTTTGTGGGTCTGCACTGGACTCTCTCCAGCAGTTCTATGTCCTTCTTGAACTGGGGGTCCAGAATTGGACACAGTACTCAAGGTGCAGCCTCACCAGGGCAGAGTAGAGGGGGAGGAGAACCTATCTTGACCTACCAACCACAGCCCTTCTAATACAACCCAGAATGGCATTGGCCCTCCTGGCCAATAAAATATGTGGGCACCAGGAAATGTGCCTCTATTAGAGGACAATTGCATCATTTTTACTTTCAGGCAAGCCACTGATCATTTACTAGGACAAGGACATTTTGCTATTGTTACTGTTATTGTTGGTGTTTAAAACACTATTTTAAGTGTCAGAATAGTTTACAACTTTAAGTCTGCTTTTCATCTTTACATGAGAGAAAAAGGTTTTAAAAATTGCAAAAGTAGAACTCCTGTATCAGGTAACAGGGACTAGTGTGTGTTAGAAGGCTCTTTGTCAGACCTTGGAAGAGCAGGGGAACAGAGAAGGAAGACACCTGGTCCTATCAGGGCAAGTAATTTCACTCAGATACTTTTTCAATGCCTTCTCTGCTGTTTGTTTAAAGCAGAAAAGCTCATAAGCAGCCATGCTTGCAGTGGGTAGTGCTGGAGCTGCATGCTCTGTCCTTGACAGGTCTGTAAGGGCTCCAAAGGACTAGAAGATCCAGCTGAACAGTTACTGCCAGAATAACTCCTGGGACTGCCAAAGCATGCCCCAGGGACTGAGATCTGCAGGTGTCTATCAGGGAACAAATGATTAGAAAGATATCGCTCAGAGTCAGAGCTTTGTGTAGCGCATTTGAGATCTACTTACCTACCCACCCTGTGACCTCATCACCGCCCTGTTTACTCTTCTGGGCCTTGCCCATCTTCTGCTGGACTTAAAAAACTTTATGACAAGAAGAGGAGAGTCCTGAAACTAAACCCAGATGACAGCTAATGGGCTTCTGGCAAGATCTGGTTAGACTAGAAGTAGAAGAAATAAACTGTGGCCATATGAGCTCCTGCTTCAGAATCTAATCTCTCTCTGAAAAATACTGTGCTAAAATTTAGGCTTTGCTGGTTTTGAATTTGAAAATGTTTTTAGTATGTGCTCCAGAGGATGGGCAGACATTACACACATCTTGAAGCAGTGAATGGTGATTTAAGAAATGAAAGAGGAGGGTAATACTAAGTGGGAAGAAGATAAGTCCTAGATTTCTCTTAGCAGAACCCTATTTTATACCTTCATTTTCACTCCCCATGTTAACTGCTTGTACATATGGACCAGAGAAGATTAAAGATATTTGGAGGAAAATACAAATCCAAGGAAGGAAAAGAAATAAAAAGACTTGCAAAAGAAGGAGACAAAAAGGAAATCACAGAGAAGTCAGTACCTTGAATATCTGAAGGTGAATTTTAACTGTATTCTATGGGGTGAAGCTGCTCCACGACCTTAATAGTTTAGACCCAGAGACTTGTGATTATGCAAATCAAATTATAGCACAAAAAGAGAGTAAAGATTCTATTCCCATCAATTGAGCACATCAAGGAAAGATACAGCTACATTAAGGTAAAAATTGAATGAAATAGTAGATGAGTTTCTCTGTACAATCTTAGTTGAACATTCCTGGGTTTGCTCCCAGTGAAGTCCTGAAGCTTTGTGGCCTGAACTGACTTAGGAGATAGAGGCAGCCCTAGTCAGCTAGCCAGTGTGTAGCACTGACAGCAAACTCTTTTAGTGGTCATTATATTTACCTGCTGAGCTTCTGGCCCTTCCTTTCTCTCTGTGTTCCATTATAATGCTACACAAGCTGGCTTTTCCAAAGTGCAGTGTTAAGGCTCTCTCATTCCCCATCACACCCACAGGCAAATCTGGTTTTTCCTCTATGGGAAAGGGCTCTAGCTGTAAATACTTATGCTGCCCTGCTGGTACCTTGTTCAGGTGTGAGCAGGGTACTGAATATCTGTGTCTCAGTTGGATGAATCCTGTTACCCTCATTTTCCATCCTAAGAGGTTAATGAGACCTACCTGGCACTGAGCCTGATGAGTGCAGTGGATTGTCAGCATGTGTGCTTTGTGTCAACCTGTCACATTTTTCAGCATTTGGATTTTGTCTTTCTGCTGGATGGCCCAGTTCCTGCAAGTGGCCAGATGGGTGGAAATGGATATATCCAGTCACTTGAGCTCCTGGAAAAAGGAATGAAATCCCTCCCCTGAAAACAGCACTATGAGAAAAAGTGCTAAGCCTGCCAGGCCCACTCTTGCTTTGGTCCTCCATTCATTTCTGCTTGCCTGGCTGAAAAAATAGTGTGAAGGTCAAGTAAAAATACTTTCCAGAAACTGAAGAGTTGCAGCCACATTCACACATGCTCCATATTTAGATCTAAGCATTCAAAGCTTGTGCTATTCAAGGCCTTCACCGCTGGCACAGCCTCTTGGTGATGGGTTGGCATTAATGGCCCTAGCTGCAGCCAGCCGTGGATTTGCCTGGCACAGGAACTGCTGCTGCTGCCTCAGAGATGTCTGCTGGGAGCTCTGCTGCCAAGGGTGAAGCAGTGATGAGGAGTGCTGGCAGATTCGTGCCACACAGTGCTGCCTGGTGCTATGACCCACAAGAAGCTGACATAGCTCAGAGTTGCACACAGCCTGGCTGCCCTCCTTTCTCTGCACTTGTGATATTAAGAGGTAACAGAACTCCTCCACCAGTGCCAAGGTGGCAAAGGTACAGGATGAGAGTTTAGCACTGGGCAGGCAGTTTGGCCTGTTACTGCTCTCTGACCTGGCCTCTGTCCACAAAACACTGGCACTTGTGTGCAGTAGCTTGTGGAAGAAGGATTAGGGTTTAGGAAAGCTCCTGTAGAAACATGGTGCGGCTTCTTACAGGCCAAGGTAACATTCATTCCTTTCTTTCTTTGTTAAAGTATCACAGCAACAGCTGCCAGCATAGGTGCTGCAGGGATCCCCCAGGCTGGCCTGGTGACAATGGTCATTGTTCTGACCTCGGTTGGGCTCCCAACAGATGACATCACACTGATTATTGCCGTTGACTGGGCACTGTAAGTAACATTAAGCTAAAAAGGCAAATGATCTCCAGTGCTGTAGGAATAAAGATATGCATGAAAGGCATGGGAAGTAATTACTTGGTTTGAAATGGTGTTAAGGTGGCCTCAGATAAAATACTCCAAATGGGCATTATATTGCAAAAAGACATAGACAAATGAGAGAGTCAAGATGGAACGTGGACAATAGGAGCTACGTGGAAAGGCTGAAGCATTGGAGTCTGTTTAGCCTAAAACCAGAGCAGGCTGAAAAAGATCACCACAGCAGCTTGTGATGTAAGGGAGGATGAAGCAGCAGAGCAAAGTAACTACCTTAAGTCAGATCATGGGTAAATTTAAGAAGGATTTTTATGCAAAAGGATAATCAGGCAAGGGAAGCAGCTCCACGCTTTGCAAGCACAGCCATTCTGGAGGGAGGTTATTTTGCTGCATACCTAAGCACTGAGGATTTAACAGCAGAAGCAGAAGCTAAAACTTAACACAGAATAAAAGAAGAGAGTCCCTTTGAAAGTTCATAAGGAGTGGCTGATCCAAAATGAACTTGTATATAAAACATCTATAAATTGATCAGTGTTGGATAGTCTAGGAAGATGAATTGTGAGATCCTGATCCCTAGCTCATTAGCATTTCAGTTAACTACACAACTGGCATATGCATCCACAAGGAAACAGTCTACATTCTACTGTTCAACCTCTACAATATATCCCTGTTAACACAGTGGAGTTTAATTACAGCAAGGTTGTGGGTAACAATGTGTTAGAAGTCCATTCTGTTACATATCCTATTTTATTCCATGTTAAGCCACTGATATCTTTTGTACTAAGAATTGTGAGAAGAAATTATTTACTTGCCTGTTCAGTGTAATAATATTATTGTGGTGGTGGTTGTTGTCATTATTATTACCCATGAGTGTTGGGTTGGATGCATATTTTAAGGCATTTTATTTTAGGATTATCAGGAATATTCTCCTGTGAAGGCTAAATAACATCTGCTGCGGACGCCTCAACTTGGAAACGGCAGTTCAGATTCTGCTCAAGCAGTCTTTCTAATGCTAGTCACTGAAGCTCAACAGTTAATGAAGCACAACCAAATCAAAGTATTTCAAGCTGTATTACAAAAGCCTTTCCCTCTGTATCACTCAGTTTTCACCCAGCTCTTGCACCATCAACATTTCCCTGTTTTTCCAGCAGACCTTCCAGCATATATGGGAACGAGGGTTGTTTTTTTTTTGTTTTGTTGTTGTTTGACAGAACTTCTCAAAACAACAGACAGAGAACTTTTTGAGGCTGTAGTTCCAGATGGTATTAAAAAGTGAGCAAGGAACAGATCCAGTTTTCTGTCTTCTGTAGATGACCTTTCATACAAAAAGCGAGTTTCTCTGTTTTGGCACTCGATGGTTTCAAGAGCCTGCAGATGCATAGTGTCAACGTGGTTGACAAGATGAATATTTTCAGTACACGATGAATATTTTCAGTATTAGTTTTGGAAGTGGTAAAATATGAAGAAAGCTTAAAGAAGGCTGATCTCATGAGACTGAAATCCCCATTAGAAGGCACTGCAGGCACTGCAACTCGTTTAGGTAGCCATAAGAGGCATGTGACCTTTGTACCTTTAGCTGGTGCCTGAGGATACAAGAAAGAAATCAAAACACTTCTGAGATAGTTTATTAAACATAAGACAAAATGTTGGCATCTTTAGTAGTATAATCTAAAGCTAAAATAGCACTGCAACACCTGACTCAGGTGCTTGCACTGAAATAAATGCCACCAGTAGCAGCTTGGCCTCTTGGTGAAGAAATGGTGGTAGTGTGGTGCAGTTCTACACACACGTGGTGCAGATACTCCATGCACACAGGAACATGGACTAGCTAGAACTGAGCAAATACTCTGCCAGGCAATCCATGTCCTTGAGGGTTTCAGTGAGGTGCATTCATTCTTCAGAAAATCCCTCTCTTCAAGAAATGCTCATCAGAGCCCAAAAGGGAGCCCAAACTCTTGAGTTCTGCTCCTACAGCTTTTTCTCAGCAACAGCTGACTCTTGGCGCAATCCAAAATTAACAACTCAGAATGTCTTTCCAAGAATCAAAATCTGATGATCAAGCAAGGAAACAGTCTGTGTATAACAGCAATGTCTGTTTTAACATATTCTTGTGGGAATTTTCCTGAAAGCAAAATCCAAAATCAGAACAGCAGGAATTAGAAAAATGGACTCAGCAGATGAGGGCAGGATTGGATCCTCAACAACCATAGTATAGGCTGTGGGATACTATTGCTGGAGGTACTTAAAACTGTAAACAACCTTCCATGCAGGAACTCGCATGGTAATTAAGCAAAGCAGCTGCTCCAATTCTGCATGCATAGAGCACATGCCTAAAATGACTGAAAGAAAAAAGCAACAGCACAGGGCTTCAGACTTGCTATATTAAGATACAGGATCAGAAATCTGGGCACCATTGATGTTGGACTGTCAGTGACTTTAATGAGCCAAACATCTGGAGATTTCTGACCCTCCATTTTATAACCCAGATTTATAAATGAAGTTAGTAAGCTGACAGTTTTCAGAGGTGTGTGTTTCTCTTGGAACAGATGTGATTGAATTCACTTGAATGCCACAATGGCCACTGGAAATCTCATCCATTTTTACTAGCAGAGTCCAAGCTGTTTCAAGCACAGCACTTGTCTGTGACAGCCACTTACTGTTGTGCATTTGCAGTCTGTATTTGGACAGTGGGTACAAGGTGGAGGAAATAATCCCTTAAATGAATACATGAAAAATAGTGAAGCTGTATATATACAAACTTCTGACAGGCACAGACATTTAAACTGGAAAAGCTGAGATTCTTTAAGGGCCACTGGTAGCCATAGCAGTGAGGGTGATTTAAATATGGTCAGGGCCTGATTACTTTGTGAGTGAGGTTATTTAGCAGTCTTCTGAATAATTTGGGTTGTATTCTGCACGTTCTACTACTACAATAACCTCAGGTTGCTGAGACTGGGACCTTGATAACCAACAGAAGGACCTGGTTGCACTGGCTGCCCCTCTGCTTTTATTGCATTAAGACATTTGCAGGGCCAGCCTCCAAATCAGGCCTTAATACTGGACCTTAACATAAAAACTCAGACATGAATGCAGTCTTGAGCTGCTGCATGAAAGCTTTTAGTGTTGAATCAGCTTGCATGTATAGGAAGGCATAGCTGCTCTGCCTAGCTCATTTAAAAATGTGGCTGCTCAGTGCCCTGAGCTGAGAAGAGGCTGGAAAACCCACCTGGGCAGCTTGGGAACTAGTGGCAGCCCTGTGCCAAACTCCTCACTATCATTTCTGAGCTCGTTAGCCCTCAGCTACGACTGCTGCAGTGACAGGGCAGAGGAATGTACCCAAATAACAGCAACTTGCCTTTCCTTTTCCATTTTCCAGAGACAGGTTCAGAACAATGATCAACGTGCTGGGGGATGCACTGGCTGCGGGCATCATGGCTCACATCTGCCGGAAGGAGTTCATCAAGGACGGGGACGAGGTAACTATGGCAGGAGCAGGGGGGCCAGGAGTGCCAGCCTATGTCACAGAGACAGCTGGCTCTTGGCTGCCCGCAGCTGCGCCACCCACTTCAGATAAGGGGTTCGGAGACAGGGCAGAACGAGGCAATGTGCTGCTCAGGCAGGTGGGAAAAAAAAAGCGCCATTCAAGTTCTAAGCTTACCAGCCAGCAGGGCTGGGAGCAGGAGAAGCTGGAGCTGAAGTCTCACAGGCAGTACCCATGTCCTGAATGCCCACTAAGTTGTCCTTCTTCTGAAAATGTCACCAGCAACAGAGCGAGGACAAATGTGTTTGTAGAGGGAGGTAAAGGTCTCTATAAGATAACAATAAAAGCAGCTACCCTAGGTGTTTCAAGGCTCTGTGTTAGCATAATCTGAAGCCACCACTGCAACAATTTCCATTCTGGACTAGCACAAGCACACTGCTGCTCCGTTCTAGACTGCATTCTCAGGCACCTTCATGCTTTCCACATTCAGTACAAGTACCTTATTTCATCTTTGTCTTTCCTTCCCTAGATCTCATTCCATACACCACACATACACAGTTATTCTGCCCCTGCCTCCCTCTTTTTTGCCTTCCTCCTTGGAATGCATCATTCAGTCTTTCCTTATGCCAGGAACTCCTTATGCTCTTCCCTTGACAAAGGAGATTCCAAATTCCACGAGCCCATCACATCTGGATGTGCTAATCTCCAACCACTTCAGCTCATGGCAGACTCTCACCAGCTTTCTTCCACAAAGACAGACTGATTTATGCAAGAAATAATTCTTCACCAGGACTGATTTTCACAGGCCATGTTTCATTTCAGGGCAGCTGAATATGAGCCAGCAGTGTGCCCAGGCAGCCAAGAAGGCCAATGGCATCCTGGCTTCTATTAAAAATGCTGTGGCCAGTAGGAGTAGGGAGGTGATTGTCCCCTGGTACTCTGCTCTAGTGAGGCCACATCCTGAGTATTGTGTTCAGTTTTGGGCATTGCAATACAAGATAGATGTGGAGGTGTTGGAGCCAGTGCAGAGGAGGGCAACAAAGTTGTGGAAGGGCCTGGAGAAAAAAATCTGATGAGGAGTGACTAAGGGAGCTGGGGATGGTTAGCGTGAAACAGAGGAAGCTGAGGGGAGACTTCATGGTTGTCTACAATACCTGAAGGGACATTGTGGAGAGGCTGCTGCTGGGCTCTGCTCACAGGTAATCGGAGACAGAACGAGAGAGAATGATCTCAAGCTGATACTGGGGAGGTTTAGACAGGATATTAGGAAAAAGTTTTTCACAAGAGTGAGTGGTCAGGAACTGGAATGAGCTGCCCAGGGAGGTGGTGGAGTCACCAACCCTGGATGTGTTTAAGGGTCATTTAGATGTGGTGCTTAGGGATAGGGTTTAAGGTGAATCTTGTTGAGTAAGGTTATAGGTTGGACTTGGTGACCCTGAGGGTCTTTTCCAACCTGGATGTTTCTGTGATTCTCTGCATCATTTCTAGCATTCAGCAAAGGAGAACAGTATTAATACTGTTATTAATAGTATATTATATCTATATAATATATATATATATCTATATATATCTATATATATATCTACATTATATCTATCTATAATATTATATTATATCCTATTATTATTCCTCCTGATTTACAGAATCTTTCTGGTAACTCCCATTCTCAGGCCTTCCTGCAACATGCATTTACAATTCTTGCTCTTTCACATTTTATATGGAAAAGGCCTTATCCTCTGAGTTACTTAGAACCTGCAGTACCTGATGGTAAGGTTTGAAGGTGTGTGCTACACATATAGGTAGCTACAAAACCCCCTAAACACAACTCCAAAAGGTAAGGTATGTCATCTGCTGTAAAGCCAGAAGTGTAGTCTGAGTTCCTGCATAACACAAGCCTCCCACATTTCATTGCTGTATTTAGCACTCACTCAGAGATGTTCCAAGAATATAAAAACCCTTCTATGAAATTTAGTCATCTGTGATGAGATTTTTCTTCGCATCATGCTCTGTAATTGTGTTTAAATACCCCCTGATTCTGCCATATGTTTTGGCTCCGTAATTTGTGGAGTTAGTAGCAGATACCCAAAGGCCAAACTATCTCAGCTGCAAGCCCACCTTTTTTCTCTGCCAGTCTTTATGTCTTATTTTCCCCACCAGAACATCTGGTAATATTTAACTTATGAATCAGTCAATAAAATCCTCATTTATTTTAAAACAATGCAGACTGAAAAGGTAGGTGCTAGCTTATTGGGTTAGAAGAAAAGCAGAAAGCAACAGCAAATGACCTACTGGTTTGTGGAATTGCACTCAGGAGCAAGCATTGCCCCCAGCTCAGCATACTGGCCATTGAGACTCTGCCTTTCACACTTAGCCCTCAAACCCTAAGCTTTAATTACCCTGTTAACATCACTTTACTGATACAAGCAGTTAGTACCGTGAGTATGAGTTTACACGCTGACAGTTTGCCCAGACAGTGCAAAGATGCTTCAGTGTATATGAGAAACAGGTCCTGGAAGCCTGTGGAGGCCCTGGATAATCCTGGAGAATGTAAAACAGCCCCCAGGCTTTCCAAGTTCCTCTCCTGTCATATACAGCAAACAGTGGTAGTATTCCAGATCTTAATGCTTTTCACATAGGTGCCATTGATCTGTGAAACTAAGCCTATTAACATCCATCAGATTGTGGCTTACCAGAGAAATGGCTGCGTGAAGACTATGAATGAAGCTCGTGGACCAGAAACAGTGAAAGGCTTTCAGCACCACATACCTGTACAAGTGGAGCAAGAAGAAGGCCCAGTGGAGAACCACACCAAGAAATCCAACAGTAAAGACCACTGCACCATCGAAATAAATGAACTAGAAACAAATGTGTGACTGCTGCACTCAGTGGTGTCTCACACCCAGTGACCTGATACCCAATCTCTACCTCACAGCTGGAAGAGAGACTCTTTGCCTTGAACAGGACAATGTGGGATTATCTCCACCTTGCTCGCTCTGAAGCTAGCACACCAGCTGTGAATGCCAGGAAAGGCACACAGCTTGATGGAGACCTGGGCTTCTTAGGTGGAAGATTTGACCACTGGAAACTAACTAATGGCTTGTTATGCACTCATATGACTCCAGTAGAGTGACATTCCTTTGGCTTCCTTTTTTTTATAAACTTGTTTTTTATGTGACCCTTTTGGATTTTCTAACCAAAGCCTTTTTTTTTTTTTCCTTTTTTTTTTTCTTGGTGTGAATATCAATCATTCTGAACACTGTATTTACTTAGAAGTTTTCCTATGTGAAAATGGCTCACCAAAATGCAAAAGATACTCATTTTGTATAATATTTGCTAACTACAGAGTTTGTGCTTAGCTCTAGAACAGCAGTAAGAAAATCACACTGATTTCCTGGTCTCAGGGGGTTATGTATGTTATTACCTAACACTGAAAGCAAAGTAGGTATTCTTTCAAGAAAGCACACAAAGGTAACTCTGGTGGGCAGCCTTCAGAGACAGGCAGTCAGATGTGACCCATAGCACAGAGTTCCTAGGTCACTGCAGAGCAGTTTGCATTCTAAGTGCCAGACTTACAACCCGTTTTTAACCTAACTCTCCAGGAGAGCCAGCACCATGCACAGGCAGAGGTGATGTGAGCCCCAATCCATAGGCACTGGTGCTAATGTGTCCTTTTCCTGTCACCTGTCCTACTGTAAATGTGTGTAAACCCAAAGCTCAAGGTTGTGACCCAGAGGCTTCATGCTAAGGGCAAACAGAACACGAACTGGAAGCCGATGATGCTGAGCAGCGCTGGGGCTTTGTAAGGACTCTGCTGTGGCAACTGGCCAACTCTCTCTCAGAATTCAGTGGTCACCTACAGTGACAGGCACTCCCTTTCCACTGAATCTTTCATTACAATAAAATCTGCTGGGTGTGTTTCCAATGTTTGTGATAGAGAACTTTTTTTAATAAACCTGCCATTTAACCCAGGCTGGCTGTGCTCTTCTGCTACTGCTGTCTTCTTGTTTCTCTGCCAAAATGCAGAGTGGAAGTGAAAAAACCTTCCTTCTAGAAGAAGCTGGGATTTGACCTAGAGGTCACACACTTGACACACTACATTTATCAGATACTTGTGGCATATCAGTTTCAGATCCCATGTGCCTGGTATTGTACTATGCTCCTCTCATCTGCAAAGACAAAATAACCCAGTCAGACTGCACAGGTTTTGCACTCACCAGAAGCAAAAGGCCTTTGTGCACATGATCAATAGGTTTCCTGGGATGTGCATCTCTACTTTGGGGGCTCCTGCTCAGACTGTTTCTTTTGTCATGGTCTACTTAGTTGCTTCAGAGGGCTTTACTATGGGTAGTACTCTTTATTGGACAAGGAGTGGTATGTAGTCACTAGAGATGAGAAAAAGGCAGAGGTGCTTAACACCTTTGCCTCAATTTTCAATAGCAAGGCAGATTGTCCTCAGGACAGCTGGTCTCCTGAGCTGGTAGGTGGGGTCAGGGAGCAGAGGGAGCAGAGCAGCCTCCCTATAATCCAGGAGGAAGCATTTAGGGACTTGTTGAGCCTCTTAGATCCTCATTAGTCCATGGGACCAGATGGAATCCATCCTAGGGTGATGAGAGAGCTGGCAGATGAGACCTCATTGCTCTCTACAACTACCTGAAAGGAGGTTGTAGCCAGGTGGGGTTGGTGTCTTCTCCCAGGCAACCAGGGACAGAGGAGAGCACAGCCTCAAGCTGTGCCAGGGCAGGTTTAGGCTGGATGTTAGTTCTTCACAGCAAGAGTGATTGGCATTTGAATGGGCTGCCCAGAGCGGTGGTGGAGTCACCATTCCTAGAGGTGTTTAAAAGGAGACTGGATGAGACACTTCGTGTCATGGTTTAGTTAATTAGAAGGTGTTAGGTAATAGGTTGGACTCAATGACCTTGAAGGTCAACCTGGTTAATTCTGTGATAGTTGAACTATGGAGCGGTAAAGCCAGAAGGAACAAACATACATCTTATTGCCTGTAAGTCCTCACTAATTAGGTATTAATTGAAAAGACAGTTGTTAACTGTTTTCCTGATTTGATCCTAGACTGAAAACAAACAGCACAGAACACAAAGAACAGAGAAGAATTCAAATTATTCAGAACAATTTGCTCTTGAGCAAATCCTAGAATGGGCCTGCTCTGCAGACTGCCATTAAAATGAGTGGGTTTGGGAGAGCTGAGGTTGCTCTGTGCCTGTCTGAATGGGCAGAAGCAACAGTTGACAAACAGCATCTCACACTTTCCTTTTAGGAGCACTGGCAGCTCCAGGAGGTCTCCTTCCTCCTTCCCCAGCTGCCCTTTCCTTCCTGCACTGCCTCCCCTCTTCTGCCAGCTGTACAAATCCAGTTATTTATGAGGCCAGAAGAAGAATAACATGAGAAGTATTTCTAATCCAAACCAGTTCACATATGGCTTTAACACAGTCCCAACAGACAGTTGTGTCAATACAAGTGAAGAGGTGACACAGGGACAAGAGCAAGCAGCAGGGCAGGCTCACATGGAGAGGGCAGGACCTCTGCATGCTGGCTTTGCCAACAAAGAAACCCTAGCACGAAGTTTCAACTTCACAGTCAGCTACAGCTCTCTCAAGTGACAGTAAAATCCTTCAAGTCACCTACCACTTTACAACTGCTGCATATACATGGAAAGTGGGTTTGGATGAGTCTGCTCACATGCCATGCCAAGCTGCCATAGCCTGACAAGCAGAAGGTGCTGTTAGCCTTACTACTGCTACCTTCTCCAGCCACCTACAACCTCTGGCTAACTACAAAGTGCAAATCCTTTTGCCAGCTTACTTAGTCTGACACTCTTGAGCTTAGTCACATCTCAAGAGGTCTAAGCCAACTCCAGCACTAAGAAGCTGTGACTTCCACAGGGAGAACTTGAGATGAGATAAAGCATAAGAGACCAGAAGCAGCAGCCACTTGTGCTACACGAGCCCTCCAGAACAAAGAAAATCACAGTTTTGCCCCACCTGGCACGAAGGCAATATGGTAGTCTCATGTGTGAAGGCCTTTTGCATTCAAAGAGTGCTTTCCAAATTTTAAATGCTTGGTTTTCCCCTCCCCCTTATAGTGTTCAGATCTTTAAAACTCAGGGTTTTAATCAATATGTGCTTCCCCTCCAGCTGGGAGGGGAAGCACATATTGATTATGGACTTGATGGGTGGACCACTCGCTGGATAAGGAATTGGCTGGATGGTCGAACCCAGAGAGTGGTGATCAAGGGCACAATGTCCACCTGGAGACCAGTGACAAGTGGTGTCCCTCAGGGGTCAGTGCTGGGACCAGTGCTGTTTAACATCTTTGTCAGTGCCATGGACAGAGGAATGGAGTGCACCCTCAGCAAGTTTGCAGATGACACCAAGCTGTGTGGCACAGTCGACTTGCTAGAGGGCAGGGATGCCATCCAGAGGGACCTGGACAGGCTGGAGAGGTGGGCCCAGGCCAACCTGATGAAATTCAATAAGGCCAAGTGTAAGGTCCTGCACCTGGGTAGGCACAATCCCAAGCACAAATACAGGCTGGGTGGTGAATGGCTGGAGAGCAGCCCTGAGGAAAGGGACCTTGGAGTCTGGGTTGATGAAAAGCTCAACATGAGTCTGCAGTGTGCACATGCA
>VWZE01009700.1:241666-253159 GCA_013396675.1 Eubucco bourcierii
GATCAGAGGGCTGGAGCAGCTCTGCTATGAGGACAGGCTGAGAGAGTTGGGGCTCTTCAGCCTGGAGAAGAGAAGGCTTCGAGGGGACCTGATAGTAGCCTTCCAGTATCTGAAGGGGGCCTACAGGAAGGCTGGGGAAGGATTATTTACAAGGTCCTGCAATGACAGGACAAGGGGCAATGGGTTTAAACTGGCAGAGGGGAGATTTAGACTGGATGTTAGGAGGAATTTCTTTACAGTAAGAGTGGTGAGGCACTGGAACAGGTTGCCCAGGGAGGTTGTGGATGCTCCCTCCCTGGATGTGTTCAAGGCCAGATTGGATGAGGCCTTGAGTAACCTGTACTAGTGGGAGGTGTCCCTGCCTATGGCAGGGGGTTGGAACTAGATGATCCTTGAGGTCCCTTCCAACCCTACCATTCTATGATTCTATGAAAGCAGTGCACCAGTTTTTCACCTGACCTTTAGCATTTGTTGTACCAACTACTTCTAACTGGAGGCCTACAGCACTTCAGGTCTTCATTCTGGTAACCACTGCTTAGAGCAGTGCAACCCTTTACTGGAGTGTCTGGCTGTTGCTGCAGTCACACTGTACTGAACATAAGGCACCACAGTTAACTGGGGGGAGGTGAACACTGAAGTTAAAATCATTTTTATGGTGAGTATTCCTCCATGTGAGCTGTTTTCTGTGCCTCATGGTGTTTGCTGTCAAGCAGCTTGATGGGCTAGCAATAGGTTCCATATCCTATCTGCATGCATGGAGCTGTTCACATTTTCCATCTACAATCACACTTCCTTCCAACGAAATAATGAAGTTGTTAATAATGAAGTCAGAGTGCAAGATTTGCATTGGTAAATATGCTGCTTCTACTTGCAGAGCATAAAAACAAACATGTGACCTTCATAATCTCAAAGCTTTCATGTTAAAAAAAAAAAAACAAAACCCAAACCCAAAACAATCAACCAATCAATCTCTAATTACAACAGTTTGCACAGAACACTTTGAAGTGGATGTGGAAAGCGCATATTTCTTTACTGGCAACAGTCAGCCTTATTTAGAAGTTGCCTCCCCCTGCTAAAAAGAAAGGGAATGTAGCCAATTCAAGCATGCACACTAGGGGAGAGTGCGAGTAGGGAGAGAAGATAATTAAGGCTTGTGCACTGCAAACAGCAAGGGAAGAAATCATTTGGCAAGTAACCCACATTAACACACAGATACCGGTGACAGTCACTTCATGTTGCTTGATTTGCAACTGCATTGCTCTAGAGACACTATGGGAGGAATGAAGCCATTGCAGATTGTTGTGTCATGGAACACCACTGAAGAGGACCTAAAAGAGGTTCTTGAGGGTGTTGGCAATGCCAAGTGCTGTCATAAATCCTTGTGCAGGAATTATAACTGTGAGAATGAGACACAACCTGAGCACTTTTGCATCCCACAGAGTTTTTGTTTGCCTTCCCAAATACAGAAGTAATGCAGTGACTCTTCTCAGTCTTAACTGATGCTACTTAAATCACTTAATTGCAGCTAAGCTTATTTGTGTCAGCTGAATATGTATCCCAATATAATTTTTTTAAAGGAAATTATCTAAATAATGAGCCAAAACATGATAGTGCAAGCTCCCCCGTGCTGCAGCAGCCATCCTCAAGTACTTAGCAAACAGTCATGCTGTAATGTCCCCATTTGATGAGCTCTCACTTTCCATTCTACAAGCAGTATTAATTTCAGCTCCTTTTTAACAACAGCAAACTGATTTGTAATCCTTGCAAAGCAGACAAAAAGCCTACTCTTCAAGCCAGATGGAGAGTCTTGGAAATGACCTCAGTCCTTTTTATGCTTTCCATAAGAATGAGGTAACCACTAGCTGAAGGTGGTTGAGATGTGCAAGCAAAATGTGTAACCTGGGAACTGAGCTGTGTTTGGAAGGCTCAGGCTGCCTTTGATCTTGCCCAGTGCTCAGTACTCCTGTATGTGTGTTTCTTCTGAAGGACCAGGTGCATTTTCACATCAAGACAGCTCTCTCTCAGTGCAGTCACAGTGGAAATGAGGAACTGCTGGTTTCCCCCACCCAGGCACTAAGCTGGCTGAGATCACAGCCCTCCAACTGAAGACTAAATACAGTGAGGAGAGAAAGCAATGCAGGTTTTTTCTACAGGGATGCTATTATTGCCTGATTTACAGTGGGGGAGCACAGCCCTTTGCAATAGTAACAGCTGGAAACACCCAGCCAGCTTAGAATCATAGAATCATAGAATGGTAAGGTTGGAAGGGACCTCAAGGATCATCTAGTTCCAACCCCCTGCCATAGGCAGGGACACCTCCCACTAGTATAGCTCACTCAAGGCCTCATCCAATCTGGCCTTGAACACATCCAGGGAGGGAGCAGCCACAACCTCCCTGGGCAACCTGTTCCAGTGCCTCACCACTCTTACTGTAAAGAACTTCCTCCTAACATCTAGTCTAAATCTCCCCTCTGCCAGTTTAAGCCCATTGCCCCTTGTCCTGTCATTGCAGGACCTTGTAAATAATCCTTCCCCAGCCTTCCTGTAGGCCCCCTTCAGATACTGGAAGGCTACTATCAGGTCCCCTCGAAGCCTTCTCTTCTCCAGGCTGAAGAGCCCCAACTCTCTCAGCCTGTCCTCATAGCAGAGCTGCTCCAGCCCTCTGATCATCTTTGTGGCCCTCCTCTGGACCCGCTCCAACACTTCCATGTCCTTCCTGTGCTGAGGGTTCCAGAACTGCACACAGGACTCCAGGTGGGGTCTGAGGAGAGCAGAGTAAAGGGGCAGAATCACCTCCCTTGCCCTGCTGGCCACGCTTCTCTTGATGCAGCCCAGGACTCGGGTGGCTGTCTGGGCTGCATGTGCACACTGCAGGCTCATGTTGAGCTTTTCATCAACCCAGACTCCAAGGTCCTTTTCCTCAGGGCTGCTCTCCAGCCATTCACCACCCATTGCAGCTTCATTGCATTTGGAAGAGAGGTTCCACAACTGACTCATTTTATGCATCCATTCACTAAAGACCAAGCTGCAAGTTAAATTTATGCATTAAATTTCTCACTGTAGCATCTAATTTCACATACAGTTAAGGGGGCAATAAACAAAATTACATTCCTAAGTACTTGGGAACACACTGATTGATACTCCTGCAACTTATAAAAGGCTTTGTTCCACAAAACCCCAAATGGATCAGATCAACAGAACAGAAAAAGTGGTCAATGCTTAAGTTCAGTTCATTATACACTGTCTCAGACTTCTGTAATCTTATGGCCAAGTGACCACAACAATGCAGGGTTTGCCTCCTGTCTATAAACAAATCAAAAGCAGTTTTCTAACTCAACAGGGTGTTGCATGGTAAGGACAAATCAGCTAAAGACTGAGAAGGTTACATAACACATTAAGGGGGACTCATGATTAACTTGGATTAGCTACTTCTGCCTCTCTGGAAGCACAGAATCACTGCTCACAATGTTCACAGGAACTGCCAGGCTCCTGTTTTAAGTGACAAAACCTCAGATTCCATTGGTTAGAAAGTAGCAATGGTTGCACTTCCATATCCTGGAAGATGATCTATGGGAATGGATTTGGCACAGGTGAGTCTTTTGGGTGACAGGATAGTTCAGGTATTTCACAGGCTGTCAAAGCAAAATCACAGCAGTCTGTTACGGAGTGGTACTGAAGGGAACAAATAAAGAGGGCTCCAGGAAGATGAGATGGTGAGTACTGCTAGGTGGAGTGGTTAATCACTTCTCCTGCAATAGAACCAAACCTCTTTTTCTTGTTGCCTCTAAGATTAGAAGGCACCAGTAGCTGGAGATGTAGGGATGGAGCAAGACATCCCTCTTTACATAAGGCTTCTGCCTATGGACAGCCATTAAAGACAGGCATGGAACAGACTGCAGTTAATGGAGTATCTCTTTCCCTTCTCCTATTCTTGAGATGATGAAGGCTTAGTTGTATTTCCACAGAGACTTTTAGTGTTGGGCCATGCTGTCCTTCCTTCCAAGCCAGCACAGAGCATTCAGGGCAGCACAACAAGCAAATATTGTTCCTTAATTATTAAATAATTAAAAATCCCTAGACCTCTCAATCCACAGATGTGCTCAGGATAGGTGTCAGTTCTGCTTTTCAGGTTCCATCATAGCAGTTTTCGTTCTGTAAGGTACAGAGCTCTGCATCTGCTTCTCTAACAGCAGTCATCTGTCACCACCAAGAGGTGTCTGCACTTCATCTAGGAATGAAGCGTACACTTGTATGTGTCTGTACACAACAGCAGCTGAAAGCCAGCACCTGAGCCACCACTTGAGACTCACTGTAGTTAATTGTTCCTTTGGAACTTGCCTAATAAGGATGTAATATCTCTAGCTTTTGCCTTTTTTTTCCCCCTAAAGAAAGGTATTTTAATAAAATGGAAAAAGCAGGGGAAGCAAAACAAGAAGTGTTTTATGTTCACAGATATCTCACATTACATCTGCTACAAATACTTTATGGGCTAAATGGCAAAACCAAAAGAAAAACAAGACTGACCTTGAGATGTTTCATTATGATTTCATTGCTTCTGGTGGCTTTATTGGGTTTTACCACTTAGCTATTAAAAACATGTGGAAATTATACAGAACCAAGTCAAACTGAGTATCTTAAACCCTAATCTTCCATTTTCTTTTTCCATTGAAATGCTTTAAATAGTTTCTTTCTACGATTTGTGTGGTTTCTTGAAAACAAACTCAAAGCAGAGAGATTTGGGTAGCCTATATGTTGCTGATAGCTTAATCAGTAAACCTATGATATTTGTTTGAGAATAAAACATCCAAGTCCCTCAGGTTTTTTCAACAGAAGGAAGCATTTCTCTGACACAAAACTCTTCCCTAAGCAAATATCTGGGGAGGAAAGCAACAGAACTGTCTGGAAGGTATCAGCCCAGCACTGTGGTTGGAGCTACTTTTATCAGAATGTTCAGAAAGGAAGCCTGCAAAATGTGATGGAATTTCCAACTGTGACTGCTCATTCCCAGTCGTTTTCTCACGGGTGCTGTGCACAGAACTAGTGCACACCTCCATTCCATGCTCTCTGCACAGGTAATCTGCAGAGTAAAGCTCAGAAAAGCTACCAGACATCCTCTGCACCCCAGATTTTTTGTTCATCCCCTCTCTGCAAGAAGATGGGAACAATCTGAAAGACTCACTTGAGTTCTTCCTGCCAGGTTTGGCACTGAGATTCACTGTGGTTCTTCCTACTTACTTTACGAGAAAGGAGGAACAACCAAAGTGAGCCTTCCAGTCCCAAACCCTTTAGGCCGTGGCTTAAAGGGTGCCTCACAGTGCCACAACTCTACTGTCTTCGGCACATCAGTAAACTGCTTTGAGTTTTATCCCACTGCTGTGTTTGAATTAAATGAAACAGAGGCCCACTATGAAGAAGGGGAGATATCTAGAGTGCTGTATAAGTAATTTAAATAAGTTAACTTGAACCCTGTATTAAAAAAAAATACACCCTAAGTAAAGATTAGTTGATTTCTTTGATGGCTGTCCACAAACACACAGTTATATCTTAAGTAACAAAAGCAAAAGACTCATTCATTTCTTGTCTGCAACTGGGAGCTGAAAATACTGCAAATCAGTGGAAACTTTTATCAGCAGCAACATTCTCAGCAATATAATAATCATCTGCTAAAAACAGATTCTGGAACTACCATGGGGAAAACCTGAGATAGCCCTGGACAACTGTGCATTAAACCAGCCTTTGCCTGCCTCAAAATCCTTTAAAGAAGGATTTTATTGATGGCCTGTTTAACATCCTTGGATAGCACTGAATTTTTTTTTATGGAAACACTTTATATTCTGGATTATTAGAACACATTTATCATCCACTGACTGCACATATATCTCACAGCTGGCTGACTTTACAATAGCAGCATGAATCAGAGCTACAGGGCACACCAATATTTTCCTCACTAAAGGAAATGGAGTTCTCTCGGGAGTTTACTCACTGCTCTTCTATTAGCAACATCATAAAGCAATGACAATGATATCCATAAATTATTTCCATTGGAGAATGAAATCTCTTGGAAAAACAAGGCTAAATTCCTATTGTATAAAACTCTCTACATGTTTAGGTTTTTGGGACAACTATTCCCAAACTCAGGAATTAAGATTCACCAATATTACACTATGGAGTGAAATCAATTAACAGGAGATTGGACTACATCACAGAAGCTTTCCAAGAGACTGCTTCCCATCAAACCCATTTGTAAAATGTTCTTAGTACTTTTGTGTAAGCAAAATCTGTAAAACTGTTTGTGGGCTCAGTCAAGTGGGCGACAAACAGCAGCGTAAACCTTAACTGCTCCTCAGGAGACACTGCCAAAAGAGAACAATTCTTAAGTTTTGAACATACCCTTCCAGTCTCCCTCTCCTGTGGGGACCACTGAGGAGCAGAAGAAATGGGAGTGTGGGCAGGAAGACACTTTCTGTTCTCATCTGTTTTCCAGTGCAGGTCCAGAGCCTCACTCCTGAATATACCTAACTTCTGCTACTCCAGACACTCAACCTTTTCAGGAAAGAGCCCAATGTATTCATCTTCCAAAGCAACAGAAGAGGAGGAGGAGGTCATTTGTACTACAGATGTCTTCAGAGAAGGCCTGCCAGCCCAGCTCTTTAGCACCTGCAGGAGTTGGAGGATGCTTTCCCCAGCTGTCCTTTTAAAGGACAATCCTGTAATATTTATGGGAGGAAGCTAAGAAAAATAATCTCCAAGTTCCCAAAGCAGCTATTCTTATGTTCAAATGATTCAACAGATCTTCACCCCAGCATGCCTGTCTGACCCAGAGCTGGCTGCAAGGAGGGTGGTTGGAAACTCCTGGGAGAAGCAGCCCTACAGAGATGCTGCCAGAGCTCTACAGCTGGCAGTTTGATAGGAGCTGCTGCTGTTGTTGCTCCCCCAGGGGAGCACTCTGCAGCCTCCTCCTGCCCCTCCACATCCCTATTCAAATAGTAATCAAAAGTTTTCTTTTAGAGGTTGTTTTCTTAATTATCTCATTGTGTAAAGCATCTCTCTTTCATTAAACATAACACACCCCAAGTAGCAGAGCATACTGTGGCCAGGCCCTCAAGGCAGAGCAGGAGTCCCCTCACCACACCATAATTGTGGTCTACATCCACAGCCCCTCCCTGTCTCCCACCCCCACTGGCATCCCCCACAACTCACCCCTCCTGAGGCTGGGGACTGCTGGTCCTGCTGTTGCTGTGAGAAATCATATCCAATCTCAGAGAAATCTTTCCTCTCCTTTTGCATGGTATCCTTTGCAACGAGGAAACAGGGCCTTGGAAAACAGCAAAGGAACTGCTCGCATGCAAACCACAGATGAACATGAAGCATGTGGAAACAGATACTGAAGAATGAAGGTGCCAACTGAATCACAGAACATATCTGGCTAGAAGAGACCTCCGAGATCATCCAGTCCAGCCCTTCGACCCAGCACTGAAGGGTCAACACTAAACCCCTCAGCACCAGGTCCACACACTGCTTGAACACCTATGGGCATGGTGACTCCAGCACTGCCCTGGGCAGCCCATTCCAACGTTTGAGAACTCTTTCAGTGAAGAAATATTCCCTAACACCCAGCCTGAACCTCCCTTGGTGCAGCTTGTAAACATTTCCCACAGGCCTGCCACTTGTCATCAAGGAGAATGTTTTCAGCTTCAGGCTTTCACTATACACACATCTATTTCGGCCTCAAAATCTTGCAGCTCTTCTCCTCCCTCAGAAGCTTGCAGCTCTTCTCATTCCCAAACCCAAGCAGCTCACAGGAAGAAACTTTCATGAAGGCAATGGTTGTGTTCCACTTCAGCCTTCAAAGCTCTCACTTGAATATCTACTACTACCACCAAGACCTGCATCTGTGGCAGCTGCACCCGGGCCGGGCCCCAGGCCTTGAGGCACCACAGGAGCCCTCCTGTGTGTTGCGGCCTAGGCCCCACAGGCCCCACACTGCCGGGAAAGGCCCTTTAGGAGGCTCATCAAGTGCCTGGAGCACCTGAGCCAGCTGGGGGTGCTCAGCCTGGAGAACAGGAGTCTGAGGGAGACCTTATCCCTCTCTACAACTCTTTGAAGGGAAGTTAGAATTACGGGGGAGCCTCTTTTCAACAGCAACAACCATCTAGAGGAAATGGTTCCAAGCTGCCATTCCAGGCTGGATGTTAGGAAATATTTCTTCATTGAAAGGGTTCTCAAACATTGCAATGAGCTGCTCAGGGCAGTGCTGGAGTCACCATCCCTGGGGGTGTTCAAGCAGCCTGTGGACCCAACACTTAGGGACATGATTTATATTGGGGTCAAGGGTTGGACTGGATAATCTTGGAGGTGTCTTCCAACCATATAGATTCTGTGTTGTCTCCTCTTTGTTCTCTCTCATCAATCTCTCACATGACAGTCAAAAAGCATTCCTCCTGGGGGAGGAGGGTGGTGGTGGAAGCTTTTACTAGGGAAGAAGGATGTCCAAACAGACACCCAAGGGATTCAAGTGAGGTTCAGAGCACCTAATTTCTCACAGCATCACAGTGCAAAGGAGTGAAGTTTAAAGATCATTCAACAGTTCTCCATAAAACCATAAAAATCTACATATTCTCAGCTTGTTCAGGAGTAGAAGACATTTGTTTCACCAAAGTGCAGCAAAGTTTTCACTGGAGACAGCTAACAGATTTGATTTTACATAGCAATCTATCCCCAAATTCAGCTGGAAAGCTGTTTTACTGCTCAGCTGTATAGCTAACATTCTAAAATGTGGGGGTTTACAATTTCTAGTGCAAAGCCTTTATGTTTTTATGGGAAGCAACCTTTCCTTCTATGATTTGTGATGGTGAATTGTCCAAAGTAGGAAATATCAGCTTGAAATTGCTGTCATGTGGGAACCCTAAGGGAGAGTGCAAAACTAGATTTTCTATTTTTCCCTCCAGAAGGAAAAACAGCTGGCAGAAAATTAAGCCAACTGTTGTTTCCAAGTAAATCCTGGAATGCAGCATGCAAAACAACACGTGTTCAACCAGAAATCCTCAAAAGACAACATTCCATGAAGCAGACTGGCTACGTCAGGTGAAGGACATGATAACTAAATCAGCCAGACTGGCTACGTCAGGTGAAGGACATGATAACTAAATCAGCCAGACTGGCTACGTCAGGTGAAGGACATGATAACTAAATCAGCCAGACTGGCTACCTCAGATGAAGGACATCACAGTATCACAATTTCACCAAGGTTGGAAGAGACCTCAAAGCTCATCAAGTCCAACCTGTTAGCACAGCCCTCACGACTAGACCATGGCACCAAGTGCCACGTCCAAACGCGCCTTGAACACCTCCAGGGATGCTGACTCCACCACCTCCCTGGGCATCCCATTCCAGCAGTCAATGACTCTCTCAGGCAAGAACTTTCTCCTCACCTCCAGCCTAAACTTCCCCTGGCACAGCTTCAGACTGTGTCCTCTTGTTCTGCTGCTGCTTGCCTGAGAGAAGAAAGCAACCTCCTCCTGGCTACAACCACCCTTCAGGTAGCTAGAGACAGCAAGAAGGTCTCCCCTGAGCCTCCTCTTCTCCAGGCTAAACAATCCCAGCTCCCTCAGCCTCTCTCCATAGGGCTGTGCTCGAGGCCTCTCCCCAGCCTCGTTGCCCTTCTCTGGACACGCTCAAGCACCTCAATGTCCTTCTTAAATTGAGGGGCTCAGAACTGGACACAGGACTCAAGGTGCAGCCTAACTAGTGCAGGGTACAGAGGAAGGTACATGATAATCCAATCAGTAACTTGCCACCCCAGTACCTCTATAAGTCTTTCTTTGGTTTCCTTATTTTCCATGAACTAAGTAAACTTCTCTTGATGCTTAACAGTTTTCTCCTAAGACACCCCACAGTCACTTTTCTCTTTTGCTTTGTCAGACTCCCTCCTGACTCCCAGTGTGAATGCCACACAAGCTGTGGAAATGTCTAGCATAGATATTAAAGGAGCAGTGTGCTACTCAATCTTCTGGACAGACCTTTGGAGACGTTCATGGAACTGTCACATGGACAAAACAACAGCAAGACAGAAACTTTACCAAACTCTTCAAGGCAGACAGATTTTTTTTTTTTTTTTTTTATATATATTTTCAAAAGAGCAATTTTTTATTTTTTTTTTTTTATATATATATTCACAAGAGCAATTTTTTAATCTTCATACCTTCCTAGAACAGGCATACACTGCAGGCTTTGGCAGCAGAGATAAAATATTACGGGATCCAGCCTTACTTTGTTTTTCTTCTCCAAATATACACATTGATAGAACAGAGGAATAATCGCACCCAGAATTAGTAGTGCTGCTGAATGACCAAAGTGCCTCCTATACTGCTTCACATACAAAACTACTGCAAATATCCATCTTGCCTGGTCAACAACAGCCTGTTTGGGGTGGAGAGAAAGAAAAGCAGCATATACAGGGGTCACTAAAAATGCAGTGACAAAACCAGCATTTGAAGGCATGTGCTCAAAACAGTCCCATATTGTTATTACAGATGGTAGCAGTGAGGGAAGAGAAACAGAAGAAACAAAAGCCAGCTTTTGTGAGCTCCAGAGCAATCCCTTATGATCCTGGGTCTTGTGTAAGATGATTTGGAAGCTTTGGAAAGGCATTCAGGGTCTCTCCCTGGGTAAGGCACTGTAACACGCTGTCTTCCACCAGCCTGGCCCAGCGCCACCACAGCTCCTGCGGAATTCATTGCACGCTTTGCTAAGTGTTCTCTGTGTATCTCTATAGATATGTACACACAGGTCGAGAAGAAATGTTCCATATGCCTCCCTGTGAAACATCAGAGAAACAAAATCCATTACATAAGGGAATGCAGTGTTCAGATCATGCTAAACTTAGCACCTGCTGACATGTGGCTCATGCCCCAAATCCAGTGCATTGATTCAGAAGTTCTATGTATTCTAAGTCTGGAGGTATAAATTATTTTTTCTCACACAAATTCTTTCATATACCCCAGCCAGGAGGTCCAATGTTTGATTTTTCCAAGTAGGTCCTGCCTTTTTCAAGCCTCATCACCTTTCAGAATATTAGCACAATTCCTAGCAGTTCATTTTCCATGACAAAATGATGATTAGGCATAAAACTAAACTTTCTTTTTGTACTGGTCTGAGGCTAATTAGTATATTTTAATAGAGAAAATTACACTATAGGCTGTGAAAGGAAAACATCATGATGTCTACTTCACTCATAGGCTTGCTGAAAAAAAAAAAAATAATTGTTTGGGAACAATAACCAAAACATTAGATAAGTCCGTCTCAGTCTAGCAGCTTCTGGCTCTGGCTCCTCTGCCAATTAATTTTCACTAACCACTTTTCTTCTAACTCCCCTGGCCGAGCCTCCTAATTTACCTTGTGTGTAAGGCAAACCTTGGGGTAAGGTACAGGGGTGGGGAGAAGGTGGAAGGGTGGTTGGGAGCCCCTCCTGGGGTCTCTGATTTCTGGGAGGGG
>VWZE01009700.1:253193-268131 GCA_013396675.1 Eubucco bourcierii
TAAATATTGGAGTTTAGGTCACCAAAAATACAGAGAGGAGTTTCTTGAACCTAATCACCTCCAAATATAAAATGCTTAAGAGATGCATTAAGCAAATCCCCTTTTGGTCTTCTGGAAAAATGTGTATTCTTCAAATATCCTCCTTCCTTCACCTCTTTTGAGAAGAGGTTCAGCTGAAGAGACTGAGTAACTGGCCAAATTGTTTATGGAATACTGAGATACTCATTTCAATTACCAGTCTGCAATCAAAGTCAGCAGCAGTCACAAGCTGTAACAGAGCCTTTCAGTGAATCTGGATGAAGTGAGAAATGAACCCTCAAGAGTTCTCAGCAGTAGTCAAAAGCACAGGCTGTGGTGAGAACTGATTATCCTGGACAAGGTGGCAATCCATCTCCAGAAGTGACTTTAAGCAGATATTCCTTCTGTAAGAAATATGCCCAGTACAGCATTACCCTCCACTCCAAGCAGCCAGTGATTTAAGGTCTGCTTGAGACAGAAGTTCTGATCTTAATGCCACGTTACACAGGTCCTGATGGGTCTGTCTTCCTTTAATGTGTCTGAGTTTTTAAGTCCAGCTCACATGGCCTTTCGCATCACTAAGATTCACAGTTGGGTTTTGTTTTCCATTTTGAACTAGTTGTGTAAAACCAGCCTGAAATACCTTTTCATTTTTCATTAGCAGAATTAGTAAATAACAACCTTTATATTTACCTGTTGTGTTTCCTGTGGCTGTAGGCAGAAGCCACAACGAGCTGCCTCTGACAGAATACAGGCACACACTGACTGCTGCCTTTGACAGAGGAATACATTCTCAAGCCTTCTGGATTCTGCATTTTCTAGGCATGTTTTAGTGGAAGCCTTGGAGTCCAAGGCTCAAACACCTACTTAAACAGCCTGAGAACTGGATAATCATTTAACTAAACTTCAGTTGTTACCTCCCACACGATGTGATGGTGTGAGTTCACATTTTATCTCAGTTCTTCTTCCTCTTGCTCCTCTTCCTCATCCTCCATTTCCTCTTCTGAGTCATCCTTATTCTTAGAACTGTGGCTGAATTCAAGGTTCCCTTCAATATCCAGCACCTGCAAGTGCTGTAGGTTTTGGAAGGTACTTTCCTTCAGTGCTCCAACCGCAATCTTATTAAACCTTTAAACAAACAAGAGAACCTTCCTGTTACAATAAACTCAGGTTTATATCCAGCACAGAAATAAAGAGTTTAGGTGGAAACCATTTCACAAAGTCACTCTTAACTTTCTGTGCTGACCCACAACAGCACTCTAGCAGTGCAGACCCCCCTGAGCGGATAAAAGAGGGGCAAACAGGTACTGAACAGCGAGCAGGCAGATGCAGTGCCTAAGCAAAGCTTGCTGACAGCACTTCCATCACCACAAAACACCCTGCAAGAAAATATTGGCAAACCTGAAGTTTCTCCTATTGATTTCAAGTTCACTGACCAAGCTCTAAAAAACCCTCTGCTATTCTCACCTCGTCTCCCTTCTATTACTGTACTCTGCAAAGGAAAAAAAATAATCATAACCTTGAAACTCCCCCTCCTGAAAACCCTTTCTCTTGGTATTCTACTTACTCCTTCTCAGAGAGGAAAGACCTCTGCCCCATAGCCCACACTCCCAAGTGCAACTTGAATTTTCATCAGATTCTGTACAGGCTACAAGAGTTGGGGCTCTGCAAGCTGGAGAAGAGAAGGCTTCCAGGAGACCTGATAGTAGCCTTCCAGTATCTGAAGGGGGCCTATAGGAAGGTTGGGGAGGGACTATTGACAAGGTCTTGCAATGACAGGACAAGGGGCAATGGGTTTAAACTGGCAGAGGGAAGATTTAGACTGGATGTTAGGAGGAAGTTCTTTACAGTGAGGGTGGTGAGGCACTGGCACAGGTTGCCCAGGGAGGTTGTGGCTGTTCCCTCCCTGAAGGTGTTCAAGGCCAAGTTGGACAAGGTCTTGAGCAACCTGTTCTAGTTGGAGGTGTCCCTGCCTATGGCAGTGGTTTGGAACTAGATGATCCTTGAGGTCCCTTCCAACCTTACCATTCTATGATTCTATCTCTTGACAGTTCCATTCTTCTCCTACAAAACCCAAAATACTGGTACAAAGTATTCCTTTAGAAAGCAAGTAGCAATGCAGTAACCTTTCATCTGTTCTTTGAGTTTCCAAGCATATAAATGAATTAACTTGCCATTTAAGAAGTTCTCCCATACACTACTTAACCTTGAATATGCTTACAATCTTCTTCTGCCTGATATTTCAGATGTGTATCATTGTTCCAGAGTGCTGCAGTGACCAACAGCTTCCCATTAAGAAACACAACTTAGGTGGAGTGGCCTCTAAAATATGTTAGCAAAATAGCTTTGAAATTCCTTTTTCCCCTCTCTGTATAGCAATATAGAATGTGGTCTGTGGTTTCTGGTTGGCATCCAAGCTTTCACTAAAATCTCATAAATGGGAGCAGCTGAATAGACAGACTTCTCTAATTTACACCAGATTTTGTCATTTTATTTGCTTGGTATGGAATAATTCATCCAAAAAGGTATGCTTAGAACTGTGCAGAAGCACAGGAGAGTTGAGCTGCACACAGACAAAATAAGGCCATATTTAGTCTTGTACAGCAGGCAGCCTAGGCTTTTTGAATAGATCCATTGGATCAGCTTAACCAAATATTCTGTAGGGGTTCATAAATTACTCTGAGCGATATTTTCAATAACATTCCATCAGATTAAAGCCAAATACATTACTGGGCCAGATGCTTGCTTCACTTCTTGAGATAGAAATCTCTGCATAAATCAGCTACATTTCTACAAGTTTACAATATATGCAGAAAAGTTAAGGACCTGCCACCTATAAAAACAAAGTCTTCATCCAACTGATGAGGTAAGAAAGAAGCAACAGAGAAGCTTCTATGCTTGGTGACATTACTGTCACGGTTGTAACTCGCCATCTGCTGCTGACAAAGCTACAAGGGAAGGCACACAGCTTCAGGATGAGTCACTGCACACCTCACCAGAGGGAGATTTTGTCAAAACCCAGGGCCAAAAGACACAGGCAAAGCTGCAGTCCTTCAAGTGGACTAGAAACATCTAGCTCCCAGTGGAACAGTGGAGTATGCCATCATGTTAAACAGCCATTTTCCAGAACCTCCAACATGTCTAAGGCATTCCCATAAGCACGGAGAAGAAAGAGTTCATTTTGTATACCCATGTCTGTCCTGAGCTGGTGAACATACACATCACTATCAAACAGAGTTTCTTATTTAGAAGGTTAGAATTGTAAATCTTTCTAAAATTGTGCTGGTTTGAGGCTAATTGGTATATTTTAATGGAGAAAATTATATTATAGGTTGTGAAAAAGAGTGTCTGAGCTCGAGTGTATTATCTTTGTTTTGTATTCTTATTCTTAAACATCTCAGCAACCCTATGAGTGAAGTAGACATCACCATTGTTTTTTTTTTTCTTTTTCACAGTCTATAATATCATTTTCTCCATTAAAATATTCCAATTAGCCTCAAACCAGCACAAAAGTGTAAGTAATTATAAAATGGCTGAAAAAGAAAAAAATCTTGCATGCTTAAGTGGAAACTTGACCTTACCTGAGGTAAATCCCCTTTATATTGGGTGTGGACTCAAAGGCATCCTCTGAAATGGTTGTGATCTTGTTGTTCTGGAGATAGAGATATTCTAGGGACTCTGGCAGGCCTGAGGGGATAGAAGTCAGCTGGTTGCCAGCCATGTCTAGTGACTGCAAGGAAGAGAAAATAACAGGTGAAATAAACAACTTCAAAAAGAGATTTGCTATCAGATGAGCTTCCAAAGGCCAGTTCTACACACACACACACACACACACACACACACTTCCTTTGGGAGTGTATCCACTGACACATACACCCAGGCCTGTAAAAATACACAGACATGTATCTGCACTTTGAAAACCCTCTGTATGGTAGCAGTACAGAGGCAAGATGTTTGTGCAGAGCTTATTCAAGATGTGTTATGTTTGGAAAGGGGCTGCATCTCTCAGATGGTACCCTGATGAGTCTCCCTTCTGCAGAGGCCAGGTAAGTGGCAAATGCTGCATGCAGAGTGGAAACTGCCAATTGTTAGCCAGGCAGAAAGCTGCAACTTGAGTTTGTGGTGGAAAACCTGAAGCGATATGTATTACAGCAGAGGCAATCTGATCTCCCTCTACTTCGCATCAAGGTGAGAGTGGCCGTGACAATTCTGCTGTCTCACACTACTATCTAGCATGGTGACTCCACATGAGACAGCATGCTGGTTTGTCTAGGAGCTCCAACATTTCTCTACCTTTGTCCGCAGGCTGCAGCCCTTATGTGTTTTAAGTGAATTAAAAGCAGACTGAGTTTCAGATATTCATGAGAATGCCCTAGAAGATGCTACTGCAAACACTTCATTAGCTAAGGTTAGTGACTAGTCAGTGTCATCTGGAGACACCTGAACAGACAGAATGCAAAAAGACATCAGGACTGAGGGCCATGATGACTTCTCAGGTTAATTTTACGCAAGGAAATGGATCAAGAGAAGTGTTTTGTTCTCCTGAGCTGCAGCACTTCCACAGCAGGAGGCTGACATACTGGTTACACATTATTCAAATCTACACTTCTGCAAACAGTTGTCATGATTTCAGTGGTTTATTCTCCACATATTCCCAGTCTGGCGGAGCTATGTAAATATCTAGCTTGGCAACTGCAGGCATCCTTGAGTGATACCCACGGAAACAGTGTGGACTGCAGGGTGTGCTGCATACATGCACGATCAGGGTCTTGTGTGATGGTGACCTGGCAAATCCTCTCCAGTGCACCAACACATCAACCAATTGCACAGAAAAGCACTTACTGGTAAAAATGAAACACACACACTGCCATGCAGATGACTAATGAGTGGCAATGCTGTTCCAGAACAAAGCAGCAGCCACCAATGCACTTAATCTCACAGAATTTTAACTTTGGGCTATTAAATCAACCTCATTTAACAGGAGCAGAGTTTGCTGTGGGAAGGTACCACGGAAGGGCCACTGTTTGATTCAGCAATGCATTACAGTATCACAGTTATCACCAGGCTTGACAGTGGAACAAAAGGAATGTGAAGTAGCTCTGAATCAGGCCTTTCCAGAAGGGAAGCTTCTCATTCCAACTAACACTAAAGCTGCCTATTAGGTCTCATGACCCATTTTCGTTTGCAAACAAAAATGAGGCAGATGACAGTACCTACATTCTACCAAGGTGCTGCAGTGAAACAATTGAGCATCTGTCATTCTCCAGCCTCTTCCTTCTAGACCACTTCTGATCTGGGATAAAAGTGCATCTGCCCACCCATGTACATACACACAGCAGGGGCAAATACATGTACGTACACCCAGCAAATGACAAGTGTATCACGAGAGCCAAGGAGCAAATCTACAGCTGATGCAAACCAGCAGCTTTACAGACACGGTTGTTGCACTGTTGATTCACATTCACTGAAGAGCAGCCATTGTTTATTCCCAGAAACAACAGACAGGGAAATCCTCACACAGATAAACACTTGGACAGTCTGAAAATGCTCTGGGGGGCAGTGGGACACATACTTTGTGTCACTTGGCCCTGATGTGCTCTGAGGTGCAGTGACCTAACCAGCTGCACCTTAGCTGCCTGTCATATGACCCAGGTAATTGTTTTCACTGCAGGAAACAGGCTGCTGCCTAGAAGGAAATGCAGACAAATCCTTCAGCCAGCCTAACGATTCTGAAAGGTCACTTTGCACAGCATAAATGTGATTGTTCCTGCCTGCCTTATGGTTTGTGTTTAACTTTCTCCAACAATTAAGCAAATGAGAAGACTGCTGATTGAATCCAGACCTCCTAGCCGCTATCCAGGTGTCTTAGCCAGCTGAGCTGCTAAATCCTACAGCTTGGCCTGTCTGACTCTAAGCTGATGCGGGGGTTTTGAGAATTAAGAGTGGTTTTGTTTATTCATTCCTTCCTCCTGCTGTCTCTCTTCAGAGATGTTATTAAATCTTTTGGGAGACAAGCTATTTGAAAGGCATAAATTTGGTTTTAATGACAACATCCTCTAACATTTATCTGAAAATGTAGGACACGGTTTGGGTTGAGAAAGAGAGATCTTTACATTTCCTAGAATCAGTAGTACATGGTGGAGCACCACCCTGGCCAGCAGTGGGAGGTACCCAGCTCTGGTACAACAGCAAATTGTTTCTGCTTCAAAAACAGAGGATGTAGCACTCACAATGCAAACCAGACCACGAGGCCCAAGCACATCTAGAGCTGGTGCTAAACAAATGAGCTTGGGCAGCCAGAAGAGGACATGGATATTACTAACACAGTTAGGGAAGGGAATGTTTCTACCTGGAGACTGCTGAGCTCTCTCCAAGCTCTTGAATAAATGGAACTTATTTTCAGTTTATTGTTGCTCAAATACAGTTCCCTCAGCTTTGTCATCCCAGACAAAGTCCCTTTTGGGATGATGCTGATCTCATTCTCCTTCAGCTTCAGAACCTGCAGGTTCTTTGGGAAGCCAAAAGGCACAGTGTGGAGATTGTTTCCAGAAAGATCCAAGGACTTGAGTTGCCTCAGTTTACGAAAGGCCTCCCGATGGATCTGGGGACTCTTGAGCTTGTTATAGCTCAGGTTCAGCTCCTCAAGGAAGTAGGTGGTGGCAAAGTCATTCCTGTTGATCTCAGAGATCTGGTTGTGAAGGATCATGAGCGTCTTCACCCGCCGGGGCAGCCCACTGGGGATCTTCTCCAGCATGTTGTTGTACAGGTGGACAGTGTGCAGCTTCTTCAGGCCCTGGAAGGCTAAGGGGTGGATGCCTCGGGCTTTCAGTTTGTTATTGTGGAGCAGAAGATACTCCAGGTTCTTAATTTGGGTCAAGACATCTCTGCCAATCACCTTAATTGCATTCTTCTCCAGGTGGAGGAGGACGATGTTCCGAGGTAACCCACTTGGGATTTGCGAGAGGTTGTTGCTTGACAAATCCAGATACTCCAGACTAGACAATTTCCTTGGGAAAGTAGGAAAGAAAACACTCTGCAGTTAGATTCTGCATGGTGAAACAACAACCAACTTCCCCTAGGACTATACAATCTTTGCTTTAGAGTCTTTTTTACCCAACACAGCCCTCACTGCTGCCCATTTTTTTGTCTCGTGATAGACCAATGTAGACAGTGAAAGAGGTAGCTCCAGGCATCAGGGCTGGGCACTGCTACTGCTCCTCAACCACACTAGCAAGAGAACCTGCTTGAGTCCACAGACATCCAAACTGTCACCAGTTGAGACCCAAGATCAGTTCTGCAGTCTCATGCTGTCTCAGATGATATGGCAGATAGCAGCATATGAGGAATTTCAGCAACCAAAGAGCACAAGATGCCACGGGAGCACCGTTACAACACAGACTTCAGCTCTCAGTTTCACAGAAGGGTAGCCTTGCCGTGACCAATTGTGTCTCTCTGGAAGTGCCTAGTGAAGCTGAAAAGCAGGTCTGCTCTTTAGATGATAAAATACTACTCTTGTGAAAAGCAGAAATGCTAATTCAGTGTCTTAGGCTAAGGCAGTGAACTTCTGCTGACCCTCGAGCATTATGGAAGTGAGTCAGGGCTAGAGCTGCTTTGTGTAAGCTACTGAATCTGGAATCCATGGACTCAGTTGAAGCTAAAATAAATCCTGAGACCAGCCACTTATACCAACTGGATGTGGATCAATGGTATTACATGCCAGGACTGAGGAGCCCTGTATTGCCTTGGATTTCAAGGCAGTTTCTCAGTTCAAATGAGACTTTTCATCTTCATGGCACTACATAACCCACTGCAGATGACTAGGAAGTTTTCAGGACTCGCAAGAACTAATGATGCATTACAGACATTATTTGTTGGTCACTACACTGCTAGTCACAGCTGTCCAAGCATGCTCTAAACCAGCAAGCCTACTATTTGGGCAAAGCACTTCACTGTAATGTCTTCCCAGCCTGGGTACCTCCCAACAGTGCTGTGCTAGGCTGTACAGACAGCAGCACAAGAGCAAGGAGCAATATTCACTCCCTCTGCTGACTGTGCCTGGTGCCTCAGCCATGGCCGCTGTACCCTACAGTCCAAATCTTGAACAGAAATTGTACACCCCTGTGTGAGCTGGAGTGGACATGATGTGGCTGTGGTAAATCACTAAAGGAGGTTTATGGGCCTGGAAAAGCAAAGCAGTTTCATATTGTCAAGTCTAGAGTTCAGAAGAATTAAGTCACAGGAAAGATAGATTCTGTGAGTCAAATGCTTCGGGAGAAAAAGGGCAGCACTCAGCGCAAGCAGAGACACAAATGTTAACTTTCTGCAGCGCTAAGTCTCAGGCTAAACTTAGGACAGCCAAAGGCTATTTCTGTTGCAGGAGTTTGAAGCAAAGCTTTTGCAGCCATCTGGCTATTGAGCAGAACCACTGCATCCCTACCTGCTGCAGTACTCATCTGCAGTGGGGTACAGCTGTGCCAGGAACTCAACTCGCACCTGCGTGTCTGCGACTGTTTGCAAGAGAGCTCCACAGAAACAGAGATGTAATTTTGGTGAAGATTTAGGCCTGACTTCAACATCCAGCAAACTGCCCTTGTCACTGGAGAGTCCCAAGTACCCTCAACTTTGGGCTGATGAGGAAGAACAGAGGCCAGCTTTCAACACTGTTCTAGGTGGTCTTTTCCCAGCAAGCACTTAGTACCTGCTGTGGTTTGATCTGTTCCAATTAGGGAGTGATGCAGTCTGATGCTTTACTCTGCTCTCGTCAGACCCCACCTGGAGTACTGTGTGCAGTTCTGGAACCCTCAGCACAGGAAGGACATGGAAGTGTTGGAGTGGGTCCAGAGGAGGGCCACAAAGATGCTCAGAGGGCTGCAGCAGCTCTCCTATGAGGACAGGCTGAGAGAGTTGGGGCTCTTCAGCCTGGAGAAGAGAAGGCTTCGAGGGGACCTGATAGTAGCCTTCCAGTATCTGAAGGGGGCCTACAGGAAGGCTGGGGAAGGATTATTTACAAGGTCCTGCAATGACAGGACAAGGGGCAATGGGTTTAAACTGGCAGAGGGGAGATTTAGACTGGATGTTAGGAGGAAGTTCTTTACAGTGAGGGTGGTGAGGCACTGGCACAGGTTGCCCAGGGAAGTTGTGGATGCTCCCGCCCTGGAGGTGTTCAAGGCCAGATTGGATGAGGCCTTGAGTAACCTGTACTAGTGGGAGGTGTCCCTGCCTATGGCAGGGGGTTGGAACTAGATGATCCTTGAGGTCCCTTCCAACCTTACCATTCTATGATTCTATGATTCTATGTTCATTGTTGTGTCCTCGGTATAAAAGCATCCTGCAGCATGAAATCAAAGTACCCACCTAGAGCTTTGCTTTTGAATGGCAGCAGCTGAATTTAAGACTTCCCATACAGCAGAGAAATCCACAGGGCTTTTAATAAAGGCATGGGTTACTGTCTGCTTTGTTCAGTCAGTGTACTACTGAACTACTTGGCCAAGAGAAGGGACACACACACACAGAGGTATCAAGTACAGAGCTCAGTCTCACCAGAAGGTTTCATTGTCCATCCCTTCATTACTCAAGTAGTTGTTCTGCAAATACAGCTCCCGCAGACCTGTGAGTTCACTGAAGGCTCCTTTGGGGATCTTCTCTAGCCTGTTGTTCTAGAGATGCCAGAAGCACAAAGTTTGTTATTTGGCATGAAGAAACAGAGAACGTTCACAAACAAAATGTGGCCAGCAGGGCAAGGGAGGGGACTCTGCCCCTCTGCTCTCCTCAGACCCCATCTGGAGTACTGTGTGCAGTTCTGGAGCCCCCAGCACAGGAAGGACATGGAAGTGTTGGAGCAGATCCAGAGGAGGTCACAAAGATGATCAGAGGGCTGCAGCAGCTCTGCTATGAGGACAGACTGACAGAATTTGGGCTCTGCAGCCTGAAGAAGAGAAGGTTTCCAGGAGACCTGATAGCAGCCTTCCAGTATCTGAAGGGGGCCTACAGGAAGGCTGGGGAAGGATTATTTACAAGACCTTGTAATGACAGGACAAGAGGCAATGGGTTTGAACTGGCAGAAGGGAGATTTAGACTGGATGTTAGGAGGAAGTTGTTTGCAGTGAGGGTGGAGAGACACTGGCACAGGTTGCCCAGGGAGGTTGTGGCTGCTCCCTCCCTGGAGGTGTTCAAGGCCAGGTTGGATGAGGCCTTGAGTGACCTGTTCTTGTGGGAGGTGTCCCTGCCTATGGTAGGGAGTTGGAACTAGATGATCCTTGAGGTCCCTTCCAACCTTACCATTCTATGATTCTATGAAAACATGAAACTAAATTCCATGTAGAAAGTCCACACAGAAGGTGTTTCAATTATAGAGAACTAGGAATTGTAAAAGGATACCTGAAACATTTGCACTGGATTTGTTAAGCTTCCCCCAATCCACACATAATAAAGTTATGGTCAGACTGGACTAGACTCATGTGCTAATTAATATAGAGTGGATACTATCACAGTCACTCTTGGCTGAGAGTCTCAATGAACAGTGGGGAAAAAAAAAAAAAAAGAAAAAAAGAAGATATTTTTACATTTAGAGTGCACCTCTGGGGCACTTCTGGTCCAGTCCTGGTTGTCTGTCATTTCTCATTGTCCAGGTTTTTCCCAGCCAAAATACCAAGGTAAAGGCTACTACTGACAGGTGGTGACTTGACAATAAAATGCTCATTTCTCTCTTCAGCTTCCCTGCCCTCAGCACAGCTGGACAGAAGGACAGAATGACAAAGTGCAGTCTTCAAAATCTGAGACCCCCGTGGGAGATAATTATTACCTATAAATGGCCAAAAAATGCAGGGGACCTGTAGCTTCACACTTCACAGAGTAGTTCCAGAAGTCTGTAGGATCAGACTGTTTGCTTTTACTTTTCTCAAAGCTGGAGAAACCTGTTTTCTAGAAGACTTTCATGGGAATTACCAATGAAACCTTCAAGGGAAAAAAGGCTTGGAGACAACACAGAGCTGCCTAAGTCCAGGGGCTGATAGCAGCCTCCAGTCTACAGACATCCAAGGAGCTGTCAACACTAGGAGCATGTGCAACCAGGATTCCCTGCCGCTGCAGCTCTCCCATTGTTAGAGAGGCTGGGATCTCTCACACAGACATGATGAAGTGTTTTTTATCAAAATCAGATGACACAGAATTAAAAATGCTGGAGACTAGCTAATATCACAACTTCTGCTATTGCACTGTGGCTGGAGAAGTTGTAGCAGCAAAAAAACCCCCAAAAATCACGGATCCAAACCTTCCCTGTGTTATCAGAATTGCCAGTTCAGTAGCAAACAAAAAAATCACTGATGCTAGGAAACAGTAGTCTGTGTGTGTGGTGGGTTTAAAGAGCAGACAGAGTGAAGCTCTCGAATGAATTGGAGAAAAAAACCAGAATTGTATTTGCAGAGAGAGTTACAGATAGAAATTACAAAGCAGATACAGAATCCATAAGTGAACCCCCTGAATTTTCCCCCAACCCAAAACTAAATCTACAATCCCCAGTGCTCCAATCCTCCCCCCCCAACCCTCTGTCATCCAAGAGGCCTAAGCACAGCCTCTGGAGGACCCAAACCAGGCCTATCCTTACATGTTTGTCCCAATAATGCAGCTCCTGCCCGACACAAGGCTGGAGGGGGAGGAAAGGAGAACAGGCCTTGCCATGAGCTTATGAAGAGATATCAGAATTATGGGATTGAATAACAATCTTCCAGGCCCCAGAAGACTCTTTTTAACCTTATAACTCTCAACCTGGGATGGTGTGAAAGGAGTCAGTAAGCAAAGCCAGTACACAGTGGGTAGAGCAGCTGCCAGGAAAACCAGAATCACCAGCAGCAAACAGAACTGGATGGGGAGGGGCAGTCCCTGTGTGGCCAGGAGAATGATCTTCCTTTTCGTACTAAAGAATGCATTAATACCATTATATGCAGGAGAGAGACCAACAATGCTGCCACACAAGCATTTGCAATTCACTCCTCTGAAAGCACAGCAACGTATTTTTGATCACTGTAAGCATTTCTGGTGCTTTGCAAAAGCACATTGTTACTTGTGAACAGAAAAGCAAGGACGTGGGAGACAGCAACTGTTGAGGGGAAAGCAGAGGAGATGGACACGGGAGCGTTTCTAAGTGCACCCAACTGGTTTGGCTGTATTGTTTGACTTCCATCCACACACAGTAGATTGGCACAATCCCAAAGGAATACAAAACCTTGTTGCTGTTACCTTCAGGTGTAGTTTATACAGTGCTGGAGGAAGATTCTTTGGAACATACTTCAAGAAATTGCTGGACATGATGAGTATCTCCACATTATTAGAGCCATTGAACATATTGTCAGGTAACCCAGCATCTGAAAGCTTGTTGTTATGCAGATACACAGATCTGTTGGAGGAGAACAAAAGAGAAACAGACTCTGAGATCTGGGGGGTTGTTTGCCAAGAGAAAGCTGCTGAAAAACATATTTCAATCTTTTCTTCTTTCCCTGAGGCAGTTAAGGTTTGTTTTAAAAATGTGCCCTTTGATTTAGCGAGAGATAGAGATGCAAAACCAAATGGTTGGTCCAAATTCTCTCTGAAACTTCAGGCTATTCAAACTCCAAGCCTGCCTGTGAATATGCATTTCACAAGGACCCTTACCTTCTTAACAAGGAACTGAGTCTAGGATCATGCAGTGCTTTGAAACAAAGCATGTCAGTGTGGCGGCCTCATTCCAGAGGGTTTGCACTCATATCTGATTGATAGTTATGTTTAATCTGTATTTGGAATCAAATCTGAGTTTCTTGGGCTTCCAAAACCAACCTGCAGGTCTCTGGAAAAGGCCCTCTCTCACCACTCCACCCTTTCTGCTCCCATCAAGGCTGGAGACACCACAGGTAAGTTTCTTTCCTACTCCGAGACAGGAAGATACCAGCAGATAGCAGCTACCCTCAATCTGGAAGTATTTGGGGCTTTAATGAACATTTGGGATTAATGAAAAGACAGTTTCTTATTTTCCCTTTGTCTTTCCTTGGGATTAAGACAAACACAGTTCCTTCTTTTCCCTTTGTCCTTCTTACTTTCAGCCTTTAGTATCCATAGAAAAGTTTTGCCATTCAGGTTTTGTAAATGGATCTTTTTTTGATTAGGCTCTGATTATCTATCAAACAATGGATCCCTGTGAACTTATTCCTGCATTTCATTGCCTTAGCTGTTAAATGAACTCTTCTGACTCCTTGTTAACAAAAGAATTGACAGGATTTTGCTGACTTGGGTTCCCTCTTCCTTTCCTGTGTTTGCTCCAAGGTGCAGCAGGCAGCTAAAACTGTTGGCAGGTTAAAGCATTACCCAAGTGTGCTTTGTTAACTTGCTCTTGAATTCTCTACCACTTGCAGAGAACTTGGCAACACCTTTCTGAAAGGAAGGAATGGCTCAGTATGGAAACAGATGAGTGTGATCACACACTGCAGGGAGGTCAGAGCCACCCTGAAAATGCTGCCTCACCCTGCACCTCAGCTGCACTTTTAACTTACAAATATTTGCCTTTCTCAAAACGTTGCTTTCCAAATAATCAATCTGAGACCATGAACTCTGCTGGGGGAAAATAAACCAAATGAAACAACAAGGTTTTGATATCAGCAATCTTGGAAACCAATGAGTTACTACTACTCCAAGGAACATTAGCAGTGGTATAGCCCAGAGTGAAAAATCACTTCAGAAAAGTGCAAGAATTTTAATATGAAATGAATCACAGGATGTCAGGAGCTGGAAGGGACTTCAAAAGCTCATCCAGTCCAAGCCCCCTGACAGAGCAGGACTGCCTACACCAGATCACACAAGAACACACCCAGGCAGGTTTTTTAATATCTCCAAAGAGGGAGACTCCACAACCCACCATGGCAGCCTGTTCCAGTGTTCTGTCACCCTCGCAGGGAAGAAATTCCTCCTCATGTTTAAATGAAGCTTCCTATGCCTCACCTTCCACCCACTGCCCCTTGTCCTCTCACCAGGCATCACTGAGCAGAGCCTGACTCCATGCTCCTGGCACTCACCCTTTACATCTTTATAAACATTGATGAGGTCACCTCTCAGTCTCCTCTTCTCCAAGCTAAAGAGCCTCAGCTCCCTCAAAATGCAGCAGTCTCTGCAACTCAGTTTTTAAGGAGGACCACATACAGAGATGCAGTTCTTTCATGGTGAGACACCGCCAGAAAGCAGGCAGTGACTTGGCCTTCTCAGCTACAAGATTAAAAGCCTGGTAAGTACAGAGTAGCCTCAGCTCTCAACGAATGCAGTAGAAATGGAGAATTCTTCAGTTCCCTAGGAGCCCAGCCAGGTTAGCTGTGTGTAACGTCAGAAGCAGGATTTATTCCAAACTATTGTTACTAATTTTGATATTTACCAATCTCAGCACAGACCATAATTTTTAATAATAATAGGTTCTTTGCATGATTATGGAAAGTATTACATAGAGAGAAGTAAACAGGGAATCTAGAACACTTAAGAAATAACTAGGAACAATATAACAAACATTAACTCTTTAGGAAAGAGAATCTTGCAGCCAATATGCAGCTTGCCCTCAAGGAAGACCTGAAAGGCTCCTTTCTGCGAAGGCAGAAGGTACAATAAAATTCAGTTATAGAGAGCCTTATGAATATTTACTCACAAAGTATTACATCAAAGCTCTGATGGTCTGAATCACAAGGCAGAGTACAGCAGAGCACCGCGGGGCAGAGCACAGCAGAGCGACGCGGGGCAGAGCACAGCAGAGCAGAGCAGAGCGCCGTGGGGCAGAGCAGAGCAGAGCGCCGTGGGGCAGAGCAGAGCAGAGCGCCGCGGGGCAGAGCAGAGCAGAGCAGAGCAGAGCGCCGTGGGGCAGGGCAGAGCAGAGCAGAGCAGAGCGCCGTGGGGCAGGGCAGAGCAGAGCAGAGCAGAG
>VWZE01009700.1:272432-297190 GCA_013396675.1 Eubucco bourcierii
GCTGTCTGGGCTGCATGTGCACACTGCAGACTCATGTTAAGCTTTTCATCACCCCAGACTCCAAGGTCCTTTTCCTCAGGGCTGCTCTCAGCCATTCACCACCCAGCCTGGAGTTGTGTTTGGGATTGTGCCTACCCAGGTGCAGGACCTTACACTTGGCCTTATTGAATTTCATCAGGTTGGCCTGGGCCCAACTCTCCAGCCTGTCCAGGTCCCTCTGGATAGCATCCCTGCCCTCTAGCAAGTCGACTGTGCCACACAGCTTGGTGTCATCTGCAAACTTGCTGAGGGTGCACTCGATTCCTCTGTCCATGAAACTGACAAAGGTGTTAAACAGCACTGGTACTTGAAGTACTCCTTCCTCACAAGCCACAGAAGGCTTTTAGTCCATGCTGGCATTTCTTTTCTCAGTGCTAGTTCAATGAAAGTTAATTTAGCTACATCTAATGGGATCCCAAGTGAAGATAAAGCAGCATTAAGATAACCCATGAAACAAGGAGCAAACCACCAGCAAATCCCTGCTCTCCTCCAGACACCACAGTCACTTGATCTGCAGCGATGCGGTCTGAAGCCAACCTGGTTTGTCCTGGGCAGTGCTGTCTAAATTAATGAGTTCTTTCTGTGGGGCCACAACTTCTCACTCTAACTGCTTCTGACATTCGCTGATGGTTGCATTTTCTTTTGGGATCCTTTTCTCTCTGCAGCAAAGCCAGAAAAGCCAAACACTCTGTTGTGTCACACGGGGAAAATTGGAGTGCAAAGTTCTGGAATATTAGTCACAGTCTGGCTTGTTCCTTTTTATGGAGATCTCAACTGCCAAGACTGTTTTATAGAAATGCTACTTGAAAGGGAGACAAGAACACAGTGTTACTGTACTAAGGAATGGGTTCTATTCCCAATCACTCCATACAGAAATCCGTGAACTGATTCTGGATAAATCTTGGCCTGACTGAAGCCTAGAAGTGGCCATATGTATATAAACAAAACACCAAAAGGTCACAGATTTTAAGAGGATAATAAAATATACATACAGACATGCACAGAAATAGAGGAGAGAGACAAAAGGAGGTATGGAATGGCAGGGGCAAGAGACAAAAGAAGCTCTGCCCAAAGTCTTAACTTATATTTTCTTGTGTCACACTAGTTCCTTCTGTAGCAAATATTTGTGGACAATCACTGGGGATAAAGAAAGCCATGATGGGAGCCACACAGATGTAAGGGTATGTGAGAAGTGATTTCATTTCCTAGCCTTGGCAGGAAAGATGTGCTTCTGTCATGACATTCAGTTTGGGTCATTAATAGGAAAGCACTTAGGATCTTCTCAGTTAAAAAGGGAATTCAGCTCCCACCACTGCAGCTAGAAGAAGAAATTCATAACTTGTTTGGTTTCGCTCTGTGTGGGTATCCACAAGAACAGGAGCCAAGGAAACTTGGACAGCTTCTTCCAGATCCTGATGACTAAATACAGGTATCAGGATGGGTTTGTTCACAGATCTTTCACCCAGACTCCTCTGATAAGATGTGCAAGATTCCACATCAGTACTCCACAGCTTATTTGCACACAGGCAGCTACCAAATCTGCATGCAGCTGCTCCAAAGCCTGTTGAAGACAGTGGTCATCTAGAAATGCAGGGGCTCTCTGCACCTCCCTCCATACACAAGGGAAACCTTTCAACAGATGCCCAAATAAATAAATGTCCCAAACACAACAGCGTGTGCACCCTCTGAGTTTTAGCACACTGATTGTCTTGACCTTGTCAAGAGCAGTGTGGGCAGCAGGGCAAGGGAGGGGATTCTGCCCCTTTACTCTACTCTCCTCAGACCCCATCTGGAGTACTGTGTGCAGTTCTGGAGCCCTCAGCACAGAAAGGACATGGAAGTGTTGGAGCAGGTCCAGGAGGCCACGAAGATGATCAGAGGGCTGGAGCAACTCTGCTATGAAGACAAGCTACAAGAGTTGGGGCTCTTCAGCCTGGAGAAGAGAAGGCTTCCAGGAGACCTTAGAGTAGCCTTCCAGTACCTGAAGGGGGCCTACAGGAAGGCTGGGGAGGGATTATTTACAAGATCTTGTAATGACAGGACCAGGAAGAATGGGCTTAAACTGGTAGAGGGGAGATTTAGACTGGATGTTAGGAGGAAGTTCTTTACAGTGAGGGTGGTGAGGCACTGGAACAAGTTGCCCAGGGAGGTTGTGGCTGCTCCCTCCTTGGACGTGGACAAGGCCTTGAGTGAGCTGTACTAGCGGGAGGTGTCCCTGCCTATGGCAGGGGGTTGGAACTAGATAATTTCTGAGGTCCCTTCCAACCTTACCATTCTATGACCTTAGGTGAACCTGTGCTGGGACATCCCCTCAGCACTCTTTTATCTATGTAGGATATCTGTTTTAAAAGAATTGAAGACTTCCTTGTTTAACCCTCAGAACTTGATTGGAAAAGAACTCCGAAAGCCTTGTGAGTCTCTTACCTTATTGTTTGCCAGGTACAAGTAATTCAGATTCTCCAGATGCTCAAATGCTTCCTCTGGCAACCCTTAAAAACAGGAACAATGAATCAGTGACACTGGCACCTTACTGCCCCTACGATTGACAATACCAAAGGGTTGCTCTCTCTCTCTCTCAGAAAAGCTCTTTAATGTGAGATGTGAATATTTTTCATTGCCACTGAAACGACTTGGATCTATTATTGTCTTTGGGTTTGTTTTTTTTTAAGAACCCAGACTGGTAAAAGCAGAGGAAGACCATTACAAAATTCTAAGCATGGGAGGCTTGTGGCCAGCTGCACCAGAAAGGGTTGGGTACAAAGCTTGCTGCATGGTTGATTATCAGTGCTTACATCAACCATCTGACAAGTTTCTGATGTCATCTGTTCATCAATCTGCAAATCATTTTTCATGGAAGGACATCATCTGAGGTTGTTTAAGGATTGGATCAATCTGATCTATGGCCATGATGTTGCCAAAATAACACCAGCATGTGTGTGTCAAAACCCAGCTTTTGTTCTGCTCCCCACAATCCAGATAGCCACGTGGTAACCAGATCAGGAAGCTAACCCAACTGGGAGCTGACCCTCTCTCACAGTTACTAATTTTCAGCTGAGTCACTCCACATCCAGCTGACCACACAAGCACAATTACTGCCACAATGGAAAGGCTGCAAATAACATTTTCACCTGGCACTTAGACAACCACAAGCCAAAGGTGAAGCTACTTCCTATGTCCCAACATATATTGGAAACTCAGCACTGTACTGAAGCTTGTGAAAGAAACACCAAGCCCCAAAGGTAACAATGTCAAGGTTTGAAGTTATTAAGCATCTTCCTTGTGCTATGTCAAGAGTGCTGTGTTTGGGGTCCTGCAGATAGGATGTCCACAATTCTCTGTGAGGGCTGTTCCCTGTCACTGGAGCATTCAGAGCAACTGGGTAGAACAAAAGTTGAAATCAGTTTTCTCTTTTATACCGTATATCCTCCTCCTCTCAGTGTTTACTCCAGTTCCTCCATTTCTTTTGATTTATTTCCTAACCACCTGTCAAGTTTCTCCAGTAAGTGACTTAGCAAGCAAAGTCTGCCTACAAAAACCCAACCAGTTTGAGAATGGTAGAAGCTGCCTTATTTGCAACACAGTTTATTTGTATTTGTACCAAACTGTCCAGGACTGAACTGGACTAAGCTGCACTAACTGACTAGACTGAGCTAAACCAGTGGATTAAGAAACAAGGTCAGTCAGAAGGAATTCATTCAGCATGTAGACATTTCTGGTTCTTAAGTGGTTTGTGTTGATGTGCTTGTGGGACCAGAGGGAGTTTCCTGGATGAGAAGATCTCACGCCACAGAACACAGCGCCGCTGCCAGGACTGCTCCACTGGTTCACTAAGGCTGCATTCTTATACACTGACTATTAGGTTTGAGATGATGAAGTGCCTCCATCATCTGTGTGATGGTCAGAGGAGTGAGGCTCAAACCTAACCACTCCAACCAAAGAGATCTATCACACTGTGGCTTTCCTTACCAGTTGTCACTGGCCTCAGTGCAGCAGTTGGTGTTGTGGAGGCACAAGCTCTGTCCACTTCCCAGCTCTGCTGGCTTACCTTTTGAAGTCAGCCTGTTGTTTTGCAGATTGAGAGTTTCCAGCCTGTAAAGTCGAGCAAGCTCTTCTGGAAAGATTTCTTCTATCTGGTTATTCTAAGAAAATGGAGAGTATTAATCACCAGAAAAGTAACCCAAGAAGGATTCCAATAAACCCAGACTGTGAATTCCAATAAAATTTGGAAGTGAAGCCACCACGTTAAACGACCATCAAGGCTTCTCTCCATAACGAGCCAAACTCAGACTGCAAAATGAAGACATCCAAACCCAGCAGCATTTGAAGATCTGAACCAAGTTTTTGGCTTTTTCCCATCTCCAGCTCATGCACTGGTAATATACCAAGTGTGTGACTGCCTGGCAAGGCAAATAACCCACAGCCAAACCCAGTAGCTGTAGCAAAGCATCTGCGCCAAGGCTGGCACCACGGATTTCCAAGTTCAGGACTTCTGTCATTTATGGGATGGTTTAAGAACAACTCTTTGTGGTCAGGGAGAGTTAAACTGGGTTTGCTATTTCTAGTTCTATTGTCAGGGGGACTGCCATCAGATTATCATTAGCATGCTAGCTCACATTTTGACCACTAATGAGTGATTCTAAGGGACCATCAAGGACTGGAAGCCAGGCCAACACACAGACAGTGACAGCTGCTGCTCCAAAAAGCTCCCTGACTCTTGGCATTAGAGGCAGAAGCCATGGCTAGCACACGCCTGGGACAGCCCATTACAGCTTTTCTAACTATGATGCAAAGCTCTGAACAAAATCTGCACTTCATCCATTGAACAGAACTGGCATACAGAAGCTATTAAACAAAAAGCAGTTGGTTGAGGGCCAAAAAAGGCACTGAAAAACCTGCAAACACTGTCACCACTCAGGAAAGGAATGGTTGTGGGGCTGTCACACTCCAGCCCTGGCCACTTCATCAGCTATTAAGAGTGCAAGTGGGGAAAGGATGTATGCCTGGATGTTGGTCACTGGGATCAATTCACTGATGTCAGAGCAGAGAAACCTGCTGATGGTGCAGGCCAGACTGCTGCCCTGCAGTTTGCATCCCATGCCCTTACAATGCCCTGACAAGACACGATGTCCTCTGCTGCAGGTGTGACATCAGGCTCCTGGCTGCAGGCAGCCCAGCACCAGGTAGTGCTATTCACCACGATGGATGGCTTCAGCCGTGCTGTGTGTGCTCCCTGCAAGGCCCATGTGCTGCAGGGAGAGACGGGGCACTGGTTGGGTCTGAGTCTGGACTGGCACACTGTGTTTATAAGGCTTGAACTAACACGTAGTGATGCCAGAAAAACGCTCACTAACGAAGTAGCTTAGCCCATCCTTTCCAAAGACACCTCAAACTGAAAGGCCTCCACCACAACAAGTAGCTCATAGTTTGGCCAGAAGTTCTTCTCTCGGAGCTGGGAGAGATTTGCTACCTTTTCTCCTCCCTGGATGTGTGCAGAGAGCGGTAGCGCTGGACACCAAGGATCTGCTGAACACCTGAGTCTGCTGCACCTCCTGCTTCCAGGCCAAGCCGAAAAGCCGCGGAAGGAAGCAGGAAGGAGCCAGGTCAGACGAAGGCAAACGCAGGGACCTGCACGACCCGGACGGCTCCCCGGGGGCAACTGTGGGAGCCGGGCAGCCCACGCCGGCCCGGGGCCCCGCGTCGGGGGCTCGGCTCCCTTACCTGCAGGGAGAGGTGGTTGGTCAGCTCCGGCAGCAGCAGCGGGAACTCCTTCAGGTCGATGCCGCCGCAGTCCACGACGCCCNCCGCCGGCGGGCGGGCGGCGGCGCAGCACAGCGCCAGCAACCCCAGCGCCAGCAGCGCCCGGCCGCCGGCGGGCATCGCCCCTGCAAGCCGAGAGGCAGGGTCAGGCCCCGGCGGAACCGGGCCCGGCCCGGCTGAGACCTCCGCACCTCCCGCCCAGCGGGTCCCCGGCTACAGCCGACGACCTGGCAGCATCCACCGCACCGTCCCTGGCTCCTCCAGTTATTTATTGCTTTTTTCATACTGAGCAGTGCCAGACGATCCCGGAGATTTATAGAGGAGGTTATGCAGTGTTATTTGTGTGTAGCTGTTGGTCCTCACAAGTTCTGCACAGGGGAGAAACTTCGGAACACAAACACGGAGTGACTCAGGCTGTCAGGATGCCTCTAGCAGAGGCAACTTGATGTGCATCGAACGATAACAAAATCTCATGGCTACTGAAAACAAAACGGGCTTCCTATTGATTTTGGACAGTGTTAATCTGAACCTTAGAGGTCTGGCTAATGCTCAGGTTTTATCTTTCTGACAGCAGGTTAAAACAATGCAAACAGAAGTTGAGTATCTCCTGGGCCAGCCAGCTGGACCTAATCCAGCCCCTTCGGTCTCATTCATTGCCCTTCTCACATTCAATACACAATGACCTGAAGGAAGAGCTGCTAATGGCTTCTCTTTTATCCTCTCAGCCATTCTACTCAACAGTACAGGCTGATCCGCTAAGGTGAAAAAGGGCAAAGGCTGTACTCTATTCATTTCTGCCAGACCAGATTCCTTCTCTGAATCAGAAACAAGAACGCCAGAGCCAGACTGGCAGCTCTCAGAACTGGCACACCTCCGTCTGCGTCCACATGGTTCTGCTGCTTTCACAGAATCACAGAAACGTTCAGGTTGGAAAAGATCCACAGGATCACCAAGTCCAACCAATACCCCTGCTCTACAAGGTGCACCCTAAACCATATCCCCAAGCACCACATCCAAACCACTTCTAAACACATCTAGGGCTGGTGACTCCACCTTCTCCTTGGGCAGCACATTCCAATGTCTGACCACTCTTGCTGGGAATTTTTTTTCCCCTAGCATCCAGTCTAAACCTGCCCAGTGGCAGCTTGAGGCCATTCCCTCTTGTTCTATCACTAATTACCTGTCAGAAGAGACCAGCACCAACCTCCCCACAACCTGCTTTCAGGTAGCTGTAGACAGCCATAAGGTCTGCCCTCAGCCTCCTTTTTCAAACTAATCATCCCCAGCTCCTCCAGTTGCTTCTCATCAGATTTATTCTCCAGGCCCTTCCCCAGCTTCACTGCCCTCATCTGTACTGACTTCAGCACCTCCACATCTCTCTTGTACTGAGGTGCCCAAAACTGAACACAAAATTCAAGGTGTGTCCTCACCAGAGCCAAGTATCAGAGGACAATCACCTCCCTGCTCCTGCTGGATGCAGCATTTCTAATCCCAGCCAGGATGCCTTTGGCTTTCTTTGCCACCTGGGCACACTGCTGACTCATATTCAGCTGATTGTCAGTTACAACCCCCAGGTCCCTTTCTGCAGAAAGCTTTCCAGCCACACTGCCCCAGGCCTGTAGCATTGCTTGGGGTTGTTGTAGCCCAAGTGCAGGCATTTGGCCTTGTTGAAGCTCACGCCATTAACAGTGGCCTATGGATCCAATCTATCTAAATGCCTCTGCAGATCCTCCCTATCCTCATATGAACCAACCCACTACGACTTCTCACAGACTTTGGGTGCTGCAGAAGCACTGGAGAGATCCTGCTCTCAGTAACAGTCAAACCCCCTGAATAACTTCTCTAAACACTGACATGTACTTGAAGGAATAGGAGAAGGTGGGACCACACGACAGAGCATCCTGCGACACAGATGGTTTTGCTGTGGTCCTGATCCTTGCTATCAACGTGCTGGGCGATTTTTAAGCATTTAATATTAATTGGTTGAGCCCTTCTACCCCGGCCTCACTATTCCACGGGTTCCAAGTCTATGAAAACTGCACAAAATGAAACTAATCTCTTCTGTAAAACATTCCAGAGATCAGAGAGTGTTCCTCATACAGCAGATAGCTATCAATAGTGGGATCAAAATTGGCCACTTGAGTATGCCAACAGTGGATTAGCAAAATCCTTAGGATTTGGTGACCTAATCTCAGAAAACATTTCAGAAATCTTAAAGAAAATAAGCTCAGAAAGTATGACAGATCAGGTCCCTAACAAAGTGTTCTTCCCCATGTATCAGCTTACTCTTAATGATACAACAATCAAACTCCCACCTTCTGTGCAGGTCACAACCAGCCTTGCTGTAAGAAAACCACTACTGTTCCCTCAGAACACAACTGTCACAGCTGCTCTGGAGCTCTCTAGATTTCAGCAGGCTAACCCTTCCACACACAGACCTGAAAAGATGTTTATAAATTAACATCTGACATTTTATCTACTGTACCCTAAAACTTCTGAGGTAACCTCATCCCCTTGTCACCAAGGTGTGCAATGCCTTTGAAGTGAATGCTGCTCTGGTGCCACAGAGAGATGCTTTGGTTATAGAAACATCTGCTTGCATCTGGAATGCAGGCAGTAAACTCAGGCACAATTCTGATTTTCTTTTAGTTGAAGTAACTCACTCCATTTCAACTCATTCCCATGGGTCTGATCCAAAGCCTTATTAAGAAACCTTACTAAAGGAATAGCTCAAACACCCCCCAGAGTCAGTCCTCTTCCCTTCTGTTAGTGGATCAGATCCTTCCACCCAAAGACTGGTTACACTGAAAGCAGCTCAGTGCTTTGTATGGTTGTGTGTCTCTGAGTCAAGGCAGAAGCATCACTGATCTCTTTGCCTTGCTGCCACAGAGCACAGGAAGGCAGAGCCTGGAGAAGGCAGCTGAAGTTTCAGCAGTTACTGCATGCTTCTGTGTGGTTATCTCAACAAACAACAGACTCATGTTCCAAACATCTCATCTCTATTTCTTATTCTCCACACATTCTCACAGGACACACAGACTAAAAAACATCCTCTCCTTCACTATCAACACATTAACTGAGATCATTACACTGAATACCCTTTCCAAAGCTGCAGCTGAAAGCAGGCTGCTGGATGCTGCCTCACAATCCATCTTAAAAAAAAAAAAATAAAAAAAAACCCCAAAAACCAAACCACAGAAGTGCTGAGAAACTCACCTTTGCTGTCAGAAATCAGATGAATGGAGAAGAGCATTTCTCTGGCCCCCACAGGCTCCCTCAGCTCATGCCATGTCAGTTACATGGGCTGAGCTCAGAGTGAGTCTCCCCTTTCCAAGTCAGATCCTTTCCAGATGTGAGCAGCAGGATCAGAGCAACAGGCAACCCTCTACCAACGAGTTTCCTGCACTTCCAACGACATCGGAGAGGAATTTTCCAAAGTCACCATATGGGAAAATGCGAGTAGGAAAGAGGAAGCAGCTATAGTCTGAGCATAAAGAATTGGGGAAGCAACAATCTCCCATTGCTTTTTGTCAACAGGGTTTGCAAGAGCCACAAGGGATACCAAAAGCAAGCATGCTGGAACTGAGAGAGGAGCAGCAGAGGCGGTGTGCACTCGAGCATTTCACTGCGAGACACCAGAGCTGCACCAGCTGTCACCACATCTCCACTTCCCTCTGCAGTCAGCTCAAAATCTGAATTCCAGGTGGGAATGGCCTCCCATTCCCTGGAGATCTGGCTCACATTAGCCAGGAACAGACAAATCAGCAGTTTTTCCTGCATTTCATCTCCCTCCCCTTTAACTCCCCCTGGTTTTCAACCCATCAACTGATCCTGAGAGACCAGGGATTGATAGGCTGAAACTACAGACATTTTAGAGGCAAAGTGCCCAAATCTGATAGAACACCCCTTCTAGCCAAGCTTTCATATCTCCTAAGCTCCATTTCACAGCAGTAAACATGAAAATGACCCTCCAGCAAACACATACAGCTCCAGCCCTGCTCACAATCGGCCCAAAAGCCTCACATCTCCTATTTGCCCCTTTCTGGTGCAGAAGAGGAACAAGCAGTTTGTAGCACAGCACGCTCCAAGTGCAGTAACACTTCCAAGAAAGCAGCACAGTTTTCTGTCACTGACAGTAGAGTTGTTCTTTTTAAATGCAAAGCCACCTGTTTGTGAATGCCCTGCAGGGCTCCATACAGTACCTCTATCAAATTTGCAGAGGGTCTGCCCTCCCCAAGAACACCACCTTCCCGTTGAATTCCAGAGAAGGGAGACCCAAGTTCTTTCCTCTCGACTCCAGCTGAACTCAAGTCTAAAGCAATTAAGTTATTTCCTCCCTCTTTTCTTGCAGGCTCCTATCAACTGGAACTGATCCCCCACTCCGTGCCACGTGTAAGTTTAAAAAGTTAGTGTGGGAAGCATGTCTTTAGTAAAACAAAACCAAAGCAAAGCTGGCTGCTTTCTCTCACTGATTCAGAGATCCAGGATGCATTTGCCTGCTGCTCTTTCCCTATTACAGCACCCTAAGTGCAGGCAGCAAAATCCACAGGGTTTTCAAGGGGGGAGAAAAATACTGTGCCAATTTTGGGGAACCACCACACCTACCCCAGTGTGCAGACAGAGGAAAAAGAGTAGGGTTGCCTGGCTACTGATGCCAGAGTAGCCCACAAGAGAGGGGAAGAGAGTAGGTCCTTGGGCAGATAACTTCTCAGGCGTTTCACTGAGCACCAGGCAGCTGTGGTAGCCAGCACCCCACACAGTACAGCACAGGGCTTTTACAAGAGGCCTGGCACCCAACCTTCTGCACTGGTTCCAGCAGGAAAAAACACCCCAAGATGGTCAAGGACAGACCTTGCTAGCTTGAGCTCATACTTTCCAGATCTCTTGCAGACCTCAGGACATGCCCAGGGCCAAGCTGCAGTATGCAGCACACTCCACTCCACTGCTATAACTGAGACAGCTGGACCACTTACCTAAGCTGCACTCGCCTTGTGGAATCATGTTGGATCAGGACAGCACAGAAGTAACTTCAATCCATGAGACCTGCTCAGTCTGACTTTGCAATTAATGTCACTGTCCTAAAGAGATTTGAGGCTGAATTTAGATGTGGTATGATTAACTCAAATAACAGACACCCCAGTCAAGCAATAACATGACAGAAGACAAATGGTATATGCAGATCTAATGGAGCATGAGCTCCATGAACAGTGTTTGTAGAGGCATCAGTTCACTTGTGATGAGCATGAGGCTTTCAGGAGATTCAGGTTTTACCAGTAGCTTAGAAGGTGATACAATGTTCTTTATTCTCACCTTTATTGATCTGACTTAAAAAAAGACTCTACAGAAAGAGTGGCTTTCCTGAAGTGTCCACTGCTTTGTGCTGATACTATGCCTTTGTTTGAAAGGAGAGAAAAAAGCCCATTAAAATTATTTTAAGCAACTGGCCATCATTTGCTTCAAAAAATGAATAATCAAACCAGAAAGAGTAAAAAGAGTTTTTTGTCTACAAAGCAGGAAGGGAAGTATTTTTCAGACCTAAGAATGCACAGCAGAGCCTGGCCATGAGCCTTCTGGCATTTGTGTCTTGATCTGAATGAACTCTAAGATGTCTGTTCTCCCAGTGGACATGTACTGCTTAAAACATGATAATTAAAAACCCCACAGGACTGCTTTTCATCTACCTGAAAAACAGGATACAGACACAGTGCACTTTGTACTTGCTTTGTATTATCCATGTGCCTGGCTATCCATGCTGTAGCATTATCAGACATTCCTGTCCCTGGATCACAGTACATAACTCACCCAGGGCTGCAGAAAGCCATCTGCTTTTGAGTTAGCAATGAGTCCTTCTGACAGACCCAGGGTAGGGAAGAGCTCACACTGTCACTCCAACAAATTATGCTGCTGTTTATTTAAGTAATAAAGGAATTTGTACCAAGCAGTTGGGGGTGTTTCCAGCATTTGTTCTCCACATGTGGTTTGCTTCCTCAAGTGTTGATTTTTCATAGTTAGAGATTTTTTCCTGCCTTTTATCCACCAGGCTAATTGCATTCTTACTCCCCTCTGTTTAGGAGAGCTGACATCCAGCTCAGTGCTCTATAAAATAGGAAGCAATGCACTTCCTGTTCCAAGAAGGCAACAGTTTAAACTGACCTCAGATGAATTGGACAAATGGGAAATGGACAGATCCAGTCCTGCAATTTTTTGAAAGTTTTGCCATTGGGAGAGGGAAGACTTAGTTAAATCCCTTTGTCCCATCCTCTCACATCCTAAAATGATCCATCAGCCAGGAGATCAGCTCCTTCACCCAGCCACCACAAACCACACCCAGCTGTTCACAGCCTCCTCACCCAAGCACAGGAAACTCTGCTTACTCAAGGGACCCTCACCCAAGCACAGGAAACTCTGCTTACTCAAGGGACCCTCACCCAAGCACATGAAACTCTGCTTACTCAAGGGATCCTCACCCAAGCAAAGGAAAGTCTTTGCTTACCAAAGGGATCCTCACCTGAGCAAATTAATCCCTGCTTAATAAATGGATCTCAGATTACCTTGCACTAGGACATGCTTTACACAAAGCCACCTGCCAGATTCTCCATCTCTTGTAGTTGCAAACACCTGTCTTAGGCAGGCTGGGTCACATCTCCACGGTTATTCAACAGCTAGGCTCAGCCCCAGACAACAAGACAGCTGCAGTAGCTCCACAGCCCCTAGCCTGCCTCATCTGCCTGTAGATCTGCCCTCAGTTATCCACAGAGAGCCATCCTGCCAGTATCCCCAAGGCAGAGTTCCCTTCCTGCTTGTTACTCAGATCCCCACAGGGACTGAGGCAGTACCTTTTCCTTTTTCTGAAGGAAAAGAGCTGTTCTCTGACCCTCAGCTCTTCTTCTCATTACTGATTAGAATTAACTGAGAAAAGCAGCAATCACTTTTCAAAACACATACAGAATCATAGAATGGTTTAGGATAGAAGGGACCTCAAAGATCATCTAGTTTCAACCCCCTTGACATAGGCAGGGACACCTCTCACTAGAACAGGTTGCTCAAGGCCTCATCCAGTCTAGCCTTGAACATCTCCAGGGAGGGAGCATCATATGGCAAATAAAAGTGTCTAAGCCTATGCACTGTACCCATCCCCAAGCAGGCAAAGTATCAGAGTTGAAACACAAAACCCTAGTACAAGCTAAAAGAAAATAAAAATCTGTGCTCCAAACCCCAAACATTTACCCAAATTCCTGCAAGCCACATCTGTTGAGTCAGGCAGCACTCTGCCCACTGGCTCCAACTCCAACAAACCTATTTGCTTCTTTTCTAGCAATGGACTGTGTTTGACTTTGTTTATTTATTATGAAAGTTCTTATCTGAAAGAGCCAGGCAACATTTTACAGAAGAAAAGACAGCCAAGACAAACCTACCAAGCTGGCAGCTCAGGTTGCCAAACGATCACACATTCATCACCACTGGTCAAGAACACCCAACAGCTGCCAAGGACAGCCACTAGGGTCTGGGAAAGAAGAACAACAGCCCCCTCCCCAAGGATTTTCATGTTTAAAGCTGAGATCTCCTCTGATAGGAGTCTGAGAACACCAAACATTTCATCTAGAAGTTCAGGGTTTGTCTTCATTACACAAGGTCTTTGAAACCAAACGTTGCAACTTTGCTGCACTCAGTAACTGGGCACCTCTGGAGGTGCCTAATTCTGCTCTCAAGTGTTCCAAGTTAACAGAATTGCAGTAACATCAGTTTTGTAACAAAATCTCATCTAGCTGCTGAGGATTTGGGCTGGAGGAGGTGCTGCTTGGTCAAGAGCACGACCGAGTGGAAAAGAAAACTTGGTGTAAAGAGATTATAAAATGGTACAAGCTTAGGTAATGCTTTATTGGGGTTATGCAAATATGACTTAATAGAACTTAGAGATGATGCCAGAATCTACCCTGTAACAGATCTTTGCCACTTACTCCTCATGATCAACAGGGCAAATGATTCTGGGCACGTTTGAGGCTATCTTAATTTTCCTTCCAAGGTATCAACACCCAGAAAATAGAGTGGGGCAGGTGGATTTTTGGTCTAATTCGGTCCAGCCATTCTTTTAACCATTCACACTGGATGAGCAGAATCACTGGGTTAAGTCAGCTCACTTTTATGATGGTTTTAGTTAAACCAAGACAGTCTTATGCAGCAGTTCCTCAGTCATGGCCCATGTGTGAATCTGTGAGGTGTGCATCCTGGACTGAGGGGCAGTTCGTGGAGTACCTGCTGACAAAAACATCTGGGGGCAGGTGTCCTTCATGACAACCTGCACAAACCAGTCCACTCAGTGCAGGGACACAAATCCATGGTTACCAATGTGAGCCACAGACACACAGAAGAACAGGAAAAGTATATTTAATTTTCTATTAAACTTCCAACCAGAATGCATTTGCCCCAAACAGAAGTTAAAGCTTTTTACATTACTGATAAGAATTCCCTAAGATCATCACCAGATTTTCTCAGAAAGCAGGGAAAATGTTGGCTCCCACTCCCTCTCTCTTCTCCTAGCGAACCTAATCTTTTTTCAAGGTGAATTATCACCAAATCTTCTGATGCTCAAAGCGACCTTCTAGTTCCTACTTCTGGATATTTTAATGTTTAATTCCAAAGTAGCAACAAGAAAAGCATTTTATAGCAAATTCCTAAAGGCCATTCCAGAAAACCTGTTGTTAGAGATCCCCTTTGTAAGATTTTAGTGTAAGCAGCAGCACTATTTGTTAGAATGCAAGTCTGAAAGCATTTGCATGACCTGCTATTACAGTTTTTTAAAAAGGAAATTTAATTGGTGTCAAACTATTTATAACCTTCTTACTCTCTTCCCAACTAACCTGAACAACACACTGAAATTGTTCATATGGATTAAACTGGAAATTGTCACAAACACCCAGCACGTCCCATTTGTAAGAGTTAGTGCCACGAGCTTAGCCTAAACATTTTTGCCAGAGAGAAACTGATGGAGTTTAAGAGAATTAAGGTCTCTAACCACATAATTTAGGTGAGAGAGGTCCAATCAAACCCATCCTGAATCATACTATTGATAATGTCTAGTTTTATTCTACTTCTTTTTTGTCAAGAATATCAAGTGCTGACTGTTTGAGCTCAATAAAGAGCTCAGAGTTTAGCTTTGCCTGGCTGAAGCTGCAGGTTCTGAAGTTTCATTGCCATGCCCATGTTTCCAGAGATCTTCAATTTGCCTTGAAAGAATGCCTAAAAAGAAAGAAGGATTATATGAATGCAATGCCACACAATGTGCTACCCCAAATGCACCCTTCTAGGTGTCCCCTGTTCTCTGCAGACCCAGCACTTCCCTTCTGGGTCACCTCCAGACTGCCAGAGTTATCAGGGAGCCACACAGCAGAACAGACACTGCCTGTCTTGGATCAACCTTACTTGGGCCAATTCTTTCAGAGAAATTTAAGAACTGTTACTTTGCAGACAGGTCATGGGTATTTATTTAAATGACTTCAACTTAAACCCTTCCAAAACAGACAAGTCACTCCTCCCTATCATCTCCTCTTCACTATACTTACAGTCTGAGGATTCATTTTGCCAGTCATCAGAGCCAAGAGATCGGTGTCAGCCATTGTGATTGTACAATCTGCCTTCTTATCTGTAAGACAGAGTAGATTGTGAAGGTTCAAATAGAGATCAAACAGTAACAGAAGCTGCAGCTCCACAGGACTCTGATGATACTACAGGTTAGAAAAATGGTGCCTGAAGTATTTACAAATAAGAGTCATTCTAAAAGTATCAGCAAGCGATCACCCAATAACCCACAGGCATCTGTGCCGCCTTGGCAGCACAGCCCACCCTAGCACTGAAGAAAGATGGACCTGTCTGAAAGGTGCTAAAGCAAGCTCAGACCTTGAAAAGAAATAATCCCCTGCAACCAGACAGAATGCAAACTGGAGGTTTGTCAAGCTGAAACTTGCCAACATTAAGATAACTCAGGATAAATAATAAATGTGCTTTCCCCCGTGACACTGAAGAATTCATCACTGAAATTCCAGGTATTTCCTGCCCTCCTTCAAGGGGAACACCACGTGTGCTCAAAAACCACTTGTCTGAATTCAGTCAAACCCAGAAATAAGCTGAAATCTCATTCTCATAAGCACTGATACAAGTATCAGTATATGTACCAAAGGGCTAAACCCTGCACACACTGTCTCCTCCACTCTGTTTAGAATCATAGAATGGTAAGGTTGGAAGGGACCTCTCAAAGATCATCTAGTTCCAACCCCCTGCCATAGGCAGGGACACCTCCCACTAGTACAGCTCACTCAAGGCCTCCTCCAACCTGGTCTTGAACACCTCCAGGGAGGTAGCAGCCACAACCTCCCTGGGCAACCTGTGCCAGTGTCTCACCACCCTCACTGCAAAGAACTTCCTCCTAACATCCAGTCTAAATCACCCCTCTGCAAGTTTAAACTCATTGCCCCTTGTCCTGTCGTTGCAAGCCCTTGTCAATAGTCCCTCCCCAGCCTTCCTGTAGGCCCCCTTCAGATACTGGAAGGTTACTATCAGGTCCCCTCAAAGCCTTCTCTCCTCCAGGCTGCAGAGCCCCAACTCTCTCAGCCTGTCCTCATAGCAGAGCTGCTGCAGCCCTCAGAGCATCTTCGTGGCCCTCCTCTGGACCCGCTCCAACACTTCCATGTCCTTCCTGTGCTGAGGGTTCCAGAACTGCACACAGTACTCCAGGTGGGGACTGACAAGAGCAGAGTAAAGTGGCAGAATCACCTCCCTTGGCCTGATGGCCACGCTTCTCTTGATGAAGCCTAGGACTCGGTTGGCTGTCTGGGCTGCATGTGCATTTATTATTAAACTTCACTGTTTGACAGATCTGTTGCATCCAACAGAAAGTGGAGCTGCTTTTTTTGTTGTGGGAACTTAGATCAGTGAATTCCAAATCATATCTCCTGTCATGTTTTCAATTAAAACTCTGTGCTGCATGTTGATGGGCAGTTGAGGTTCTGAGGACAAACTGCTGCCTTTGGCTTTCTGTTTACATGACGCAGGATGCATGAATTCAGATCCAAGACAACATTTTCATGGCAAGGTTACAAGTCCTTTACTCCAATCGTTTTACAGGGTTCCCCACCACCACTCAGGCTGTGTTAAAATGGAATTTGTTTCATTTAGCTGTTGCAGTACTGGAGTCAAGCAAGTTTTATTGCTCAACAAGCTGCAGAGAAGTAACCTGACAGGACAGACCAGCTTATCGCCTACCAACGTCTCCAGCAAAACAACTGAAGAAACAGCCATCAGTTACATTGCTGGCCAAGATGTTAAGGGTTGAAAATAAACTCCCAAGGTTTGAATTTTTGATTTATTTTTTTAAATTCTGATTCTTGTGATAGTCATACAACAGATCTGTCTGGAGTCTCTTAAGAAAACATGTGGCCACAACTCAGAGTAGAAGTTTGTCTGAAACACAGACTAAAGGCATCAGTAATAAGTTTTAAAATGTAGGTATCTCTATACCAGTTCTGCTCAAAGGCACTGTAGCTAAAACAGAACATGAATTTATAATCTTTTCATCACTTCTATGTGCTTTCTGCAATGACATAAGAAAGCAGCACTGACCTGAATTAACTGCCACAGAACCTTTACCATTTTTCACATCTACTACCCAGGTTGCTTCTTTCCCATCAGGACCATCTTTTATTTTGAAGGCAAAGATTCCACCAATTTTCTTGACAAATTGCTCTCCTTCCTGTAATGACCACAGAAGATGCAGATTAGTCATTTACCTCAAAACAACTTAAAAGAAACCCAAGTCAAACAAGACCACTCTCACAAACTCTGACCAGTTGTACTTAAATCCACCAAGAGAAACAATCACCGTGCCAACAGCCTGGTCTGGATGTAAGTCTGACAGAGTCCAATCTCTCCTAAATCACACTTGCAAATAAAGAAACAAACACAAACTTCAGTTTCTTGTGTTAGCTAGCAAGCTCCTCACAGAAAAGCTAAACTTGCCTTTACTGAAACACCCCTCTGTAGGCAGGATGGTCTGGAAAAAGTAATTTCCCATCATGGCACAGCATAGAAAGCCTTCTGACAGCGACATTCAAAGCTGTACTGTTCATAGAAACAAGCATTACAGAAGGACTGATGTCACTTTATTCCCACTGGGTTTCACATATGTTCTGTCACAAATTATAAACTTAGAGGTAAAAGTAGTAGTCAAATACCTCTTGGAGCTTCTTTTCGATCTCTTTGAAGACCAAATTTGACTTGAACCCATCGAGAGCTGCGCTGAGAGGCACAGCCGCAATCCGGCGGGTGCTGAAATGAAAGAGTCCTTCATTAACGCACCCTGCACCACATCTGCAGTGCCCTCATGGCACTGCTAGCAGGGCTAACCCCAGCAGAGACAGCCACACTTGAACACTGCAGCAGTACAGAGTAGTCAGATGATGTTCAAGTGAAGCTTACTCTCTGGTGGGCTTGACAGCCTGCACTACAACTGCACCAAGCACCTAGATGTTTCTGCAGGTGTGGATGGGACACTGTTTATAACAAAAATTAACCATTAATCTTAAACCAGCAAACACTGCTGCCACACCCTGTGTGAAGGGAGCAGCACAGGCACCACCTCAGAGAAATACTGTTATTTTTTTGTAAAACATATTCCCTTGTTGACTCTCAATTCATGTGGTTCTCTTCACTTCTGCCACAAGAGGTACTAAGCATTGCTCATGATTCTCTGGAGCAGTCACCCAGCACGGCCTGATAGCTGCAAGAAGCCTAACTTTGTTTCTGTAGAGGCACCCAGAGCCAAAGTAAGCATAAAAATGTCCAAAGAAACGGGAAATGAGGCTGCAGGGAAGCCAAGTTTAAAATCATCTCTATCTCTTGGCAATGGAGTTCAAAAGAGTGCTTTGATAAAGTGATAGAACCACCTAAAAGACGTTGCTAGAACTCATTTTTGTGGCGCTAACACTACCCTGCGGATGTGCACTACAGCAGCAATAGAAGGCATTGTCTCACCTGAAGATTGATTCTGGTGACAGAGCAAAGCTGTACTAACAGGATATAAAACTGTAAAGTGTTGAAACGAAGCAGAACCACTGAACAGACTGAGTCAGAATGGGTCAAGTCTTGCTGCTGTTTAGCATGATGTGCATTCTTGGCAAAAGCTACCAATTACAGGCTAGATCTGAACCCAGTGGTTAAGTCTGCATGCACTGCTGTGGAAAAAAATGGTGTGAAGTATCTTCTTAAACATGAAATGCCATTACCTTTCCCTTAATTACTCAATACACAACATCATTCAGTTACACAAGCAATGTCTAAACAGATCAGCCACGCTGGGTAGTTCCAAAGTCTGATATACATTAGTGCAGCTCCTTGGCTCAAGGATCTCCCACACACAGGCTTTGGCAGAACTAAGGGGTTTTAAGCCTCTTTCATGCAGCATTGCTAAGATTTCTGTCTTGAGTTGCACCTAAGAATTTAAATCTCTCAATGCTGACAAAGGTGAAATGAGCTGTAGTAAATCAGATTTGATTGACTCAAAAGAAGTATCATCTATCCATACAAGGCTGATCCTGACAGGAGGCTCTCCTTCTAGCAGTATCTCAGGGTTAATGGTGTACAAACAGCAACAGATTCCCTGTTGCACAAAATTACAGTATGTGTAAAGAGAAAGCTAAGCCATTGACAATACTGCATCACCTTTAAGTGTGCCCCCCTCTAATTTATCTGTGCCCCAAGACTCCCTGTCAGGTCTTGAGAGTGCACTTTAAGAGTCTCCTTGAGGAGACAAGCTTTTTCCTGTATCACACCTATTTTCTCTCACAGGTCACTGAGTGACACAACTGTCACTTCTGACACTGTACTACCAAAAGGTAGCACCTTCAAAGTTCAATTGCTTCTCTCATCACCACTTCCACACATAACACTGTCAGCTCCCAGGAACTATGCAGGTCATGCAGACATTAGAAAGATGAGCTGGGATGGAGTATTTCTTTTTGGAAGTCCAGTACAGGACAAATTTCACTGTTCACAGGTTTTTAGAGCAAATGGAAAAAGTATTTGGCATTGAGCTTTAAAACCAAAACCTTAACACTCACAAAGAGGAGCTAATCATTCTAAACAAGGCTGAAAAGTGCAAAAGAAACTGCACATTAAAAAAACAAAACAAAACACACCTTTCCTGAAATTCTACTATATTTACAAATTTTAAGTACTTCCTCTCAATTCCTATCCATCCTAAGATGCAATGGAACTGTAACAGATTACAAGACAGCTTCACTGCGACGCTCTCCCCTCACTACAAAATACGCTACAACCACAAGTGCAAATTCCTTTGCCAGGACTGGACAAGTAACATGCCTGAATTTTAAAGAGTGCTCAGAATACCACATGTAGCACACTCAGCCGAAAGCAATTCTTCAGGAAACCAAACTAGTAACAGTTTTAGCAGTGAAAGCAGCGGGCATCTCCATTCCCTTTGATGTCTTGCTTTCTTTGGCAAGTCTCTAGTTTCAATTAATTCATTTTAGTGTGGCCTGTTTTGTTCTTGGAAGGGTTGGTGAGNACAGGAAATCACATGAGCCATTTTTATGGTCAGTCAGCTCTTTTCCTGTTAAATACATTGGGAGTTGTAAGACACTAAGTTATAATCTCCATACACACCTGTAGACACACAACAGTTCCAACTGCTGAGCAAGTTCTAGCTTACAGAGCAATTTCTTCCTTGCACGGAGGCAGGGAATAATTCTAACAAAAACAGATTTTGAAACGCAAAGATATGGGAGCAGAGTCAGCGCAAAGTGAGCTGTTTGCACCACTGAACCCGCAAGTGAAGGTTTCCAAGGCCGCTATAACCAAGACCCACAAGCCAACGCTGAATGTGCATTTCCATTCAGCAAGGCCTTTTCGTGCTCTGCAGAGGGGACTCCTAAAGATGGCTCTTTTATAAGCTACTTCAGTACACAAGGCGCTTCCCTTGGCGGGAGGTCTGCGAGGCGCAGAGGGCAGCCCCTCAGCTGCCCCCACGTCCTCGCCCGGGGCATTACGCTGCGGACCGGGCCCGTCCAGTCTGGCCCGAGCGCGGCGTTAGGCCGCAGCGCCGCGGGCTGTCTCACCTGGCCGCTCCGGGGAAGCCCATGCCGTAGAGCGTCACCACCACGGCCCCGCCGAGGCCCAGGTTGTGCTGCAGCGCGACCTTTGCCCCGGGGACCTGCCTCCGCCCGGCCAGGCCGCGCAGATGCCAGCAGAGCTCGACGCACTGCGCCAGGCCTGAAAAATCGAGCACAGAGCGCAGCTGGTTAAAGGAGGAAAGCGGCGGCAGGTACATCCCACGGAACTCCCTCCCTGACAAGACAGAGGTGCACACAACAGAGAGGAGCTGAAGGAGTTCGCTCGTGGCTGCTCGGATACCTAGACACGTTCTCCTGGGAGGCCTCAGATGAAGGAGAATCCTTTTTCAGCACAGCCCTCATTTCCAGGCTTACCTTCAGTCTCCCCTGACTTTATCAGCTGGTTCTGCAATTATGCTCCAGTTCCATCACATACGCCATTCTTCCCCCACATCATCCACAGAACTCCATCCTTTTCTCACCCTCTCCCCTAGGCAGCTGTGTAGGCCCTTGGGCAAGGCAGGGGAAGAGTTTACCTTTTATGAACCCAGTCTCACACAGTGCCAAATGAAACAGGGCAACGTTCTACAACTCCAATGACAGAGGAGAATTAACAGGTTTCAAGGTTTCATTTAAATTCTCTCAGGCTCAAGGAGAATGTGTGTGATGGTACATCCTGCCCTGGAATGGTTTGGAACTTTAAGACTACTTCTTGCAATGACAGGATGAGGGGCAATGGGTTTAAACTGGTAGAGGGGAAATTGAAACTGGATATTAGGAGGAAATTCTTTCCAGTGAGGGTGGTGAGGCACTGGCACAGGTTGCCCAGGGAGGCTGTGGCTGCTCCCTCCCTGGAGGTGTTCAAGGCCAGGTTGGACAAGGCCTTGAGTGAGCTGTACTAGTGGGAGCTGTCCCTGCCTATGGCAGGGGGTTGGAACTAGATTATCTTTGAGGTCCCTTCCAACCTTACCATTCTATGATTCTATGACTACTCACATGACACCTGACTGGCACACAGCCAGCCTCAAGAATGTTTAACAGTGAAATTAAACTAAGTAGTCTGTAGATGTGTCATTAATAACTTTTCTCCCCCATCCCATGGCATGAATAGCAGCAGTTGCCTCTACGTTTATCACTGTGCAACTGCCAGAAGTTTCACACAAACTTAGCAATGCAACATTGCAATCTTGTTACACACAACCATGGTCTGCAAAGTTTTTCTTCCCAAGTTTCCTAACACTTTGCCCTCCTACACTGGCTGCAGATTAGCTGTTACAGCTGCTAGTTTAAGGCTTCGTGTTTTACAAAGTTTCTTCTCCAGTTTTCTGCCAACTTCTCATTTTTAAAGGAGGAAGGTGAATTACCTTCACAAACCCCAACAGATTTTATCCAAGAGCCATCTCATTTGGAAGCAATTGCAGCAGTTTAAAGAAAACAACAAAGAGGAAAGCCTGTGTTGCTGGGAAACAGTGACTAACAGCTTCTGTTGTAAACATCAGATAAATATTTTGACATCCAAGGCTTAACACAAATACCTTTCACTGGAGTTAACAAGGGTACAGGCTATTCAGATGCAGCAAAAATCTCCAAAAAAAAAAATATTAAAAGATGACAACATCTGAAAGTTTGAATGACTACTTTCAAAAGAAGTTGTGCTATTCAGCAGTTATGTTGAAAACAAGTTGAGCTGTTCCTCAGATTACTTTAATAACAACAACAGGAAAACAAGCACCTTAAAATTAAGTAAGTGCTAATGATGCAATTTACACTCCAACTCTTTTGGTTTGAGCAATCCTATCTGGCCAACCTGCCCTAATGATTGCCATAGCTGAAAATGAGAATCAGCTGCAGGCTGCCTCACAGTCCTACAAAGCTCTCGTGTTTCACACAGGCAAACACAACTAGGGAATACCTGCCTGCTCCAGAGCAGTCCCACACCTAGCTGCCACAACAAAACAAAATGGTTCTACATACCTGTGGCTCCAAGTGGATGTCCCTTTGAAATTAAGCCACCACTGGGATTGATGACCCACTTGCCTCCATAAGTGTTGTCTCCTCTGTCAATCAAGTCACCTGCTTTTCCTAAAAAACACCATTTACAAAACTGAGCCTTTTTTGGTTTTCAGGGATTTTTTTAATTCTTTAAGTTGCTTACCAAAGATGTCAGCCAAAAACTAAGAAATACTACACACCACTGATTCTATCAAGAGCAGACTGGAATTAGCCAAGCTACTGTAACCTGTACTAGTGGGAGGTGTCCCTGCCTATGGCAGGGGGTTGGAATTAGATGATCCTTGAGGTCCCTTCCAATCTTACCATTCTACGATTCTACGATACAGTAATAAGCTTTGCTCATACTACTGGAGAAAGCAGAACACAGAAAAGTAGTAAAAGAGTTAGTGTTTGATACAAAGGTTTCTTCCAATTTGCTGTTGTGCTGCTTTGTTGATATACAGGATTATGAGCTAATCAATAGAATGAAACTGTTCATTGTTTCAGGAATGAAGCTGCACTGACAGCTGTGCTTTTGCTAAGAGGGGTCAGTTATATTTTGTGACCCCCTAGGAAACAGAGCTTGTGGTAAACACCAAGTTGAGCATAAGCCCTTGCCACAAAGGTCAATGGTACCCTGTGCTGCATTAAGACATTAAGATAGTAAATAAACCCACTCATCTGATTAATGCTTGGCATTGCTTAGCTTCCCAGACTATTCATTCCCATGCCTTCCGCTCACAGTTCTCCATTTTAACCCATCCCCTACTCCTTTATTCTTTACCAGCTTCTTCAGCTCACATTATTAACACTGGAGTCTGCTACATCTCCTGTATTTATAACTAACTTCTGCCACTGAATGCGAACACCAGGTTAGCCTTGCATATCTAAATCCACAACGTGGCTTACGCCATTTCACTAATCTCCCTGTCCAATTAGTAGCATTCCATGCTACGTTTCATGTAGTATTGAGGTCAGAGTGACTGCAGGGTGCTGAGAATTGCACTATTCAATTACCATACACAAGATATTAGTCAAATAGAGAAGTATCATCAGGATTCTTCTGTATCTTCAATTAAGGGAATGAAGCTGAAGTACTGAAAATCTGTCAAACATTTACCATTTCTACTGCAAATACCAATAAAACACAGCAAAGAAGACAGTAAAAAGCAAACATTCAAAGGCAAATGTCTGAGGATCTTCAAACACAGGAAAAGCCTTCCCGAAGAACTACAGACTCCTGTTTGAGTGAAAAAGCTTAGACTTGATCCAATGCACCATCTAGTGATAGAGTAGGATATCTTCTCAGCATTAAAACAAATTAAGGAAAATATTACATCAAATGATTATTAATGAAAAGCAAGAATTCACTTAGAGGTTAAATAGATCATACACTAAAGTAAAAGCTCGATGCATTATTTACTTCAAACAAAAGCAGGAAGTTCCTGCTGACTGGAGGAGGGCAAACATAACACCCATCTTCAAGAAGGGAAAAAAGGATGACCCTGGGAACTACAGAGCAGTCAGCCTCACCTCTGTGCCTGGCAAGATCATGGAGCAGATCCTGCTGAAAGTTCTGCTAAGGCAAATGGAAAACAAACCAGAGGTGATTGGTGGGAATCAGCAATGGCTGCACCAAGGGCAGATCTTGCCTGACAAATTTAGTGGCTTTTTATGATGAAGTCACAGCGACAGTGGACAAGGGAAGGGCAACTGATGGCATCTACCTGGACCTGAGTAAAGCATTTGACTCTGTCCCACATGACATCCTGGTCCCAAACTGGAAAAACATGGACAGGATGTGTGGAGCACTGCTGGGTAAGGAATTGGCTGGATGGTGGCACACAGAGA
>VWZE01009700.1:297917-343354 GCA_013396675.1 Eubucco bourcierii
TTCAAGGCCAGGTTGGACGAGGCCTTGAGTGAGCTGTACTAGTGGGAGGTGTCCCTGCCTATGGCAGGGGGTTGGAGCTAGATGATCCTTGAGGTCCCTTCCAACCTTACCATTCTATGATTCTAAAAACCCCTTCAGGAGAAATTTTAGTGGTTTGACTTACACAGAACTAAACTCCACTGCCATTTAACTTGTAAATCCACTCACTTCAATGAAACTAATCTGGACAGGCTGAGCTTTGCTATACAGGTGGCTTTAGAGGCATGTTCACAACTTGCCAACAACTCCGTATTTCTAAAGGCAAAGATGTTTCAGTAACCTTTGACACAAGTTGAAAAAAACCCAAACCTTCTATAGGCAATTTTTGTCCCACTTATATTTTCAATGGAAATACAAATACAGAGGAAAATCTTGAGGTAAGCAAGCATATAGCCCTGAAAAACAGGCTTGATATCGAGAAAGACCACAAGAGTCCTTTATTTCCTTGCTCTGCTTGCTTAAATGAGTCTTCATGCTATTAGTTAGTTGTGTGATTTCGGGTAGTCCTCCAACACTTCCATTTGCCTTCTGTGTTTGTTCAGAAAGCACAGCAACACACTCATGTGCCAAACCAATGCCAGAGTCTGCAGGTCCTCCTTATGTTACACAAGTGGTAACTTGCTGTTTCCTCTTAGAAAGCTAGCTACAGTGACTTTCAAAGACAGAATTCATACAATACCAGGTTGGAAGGGACCTCAAGGATCATCTAGATAGGTCTTTCCATTAGAAAACTCAAAGTTCTAATTGCATGAGCAGATAAAAATATCTTTATAATGCTTTCCATTTTAATAAATCAAAGATCTGCATTGATGCTGTTACCTTCTGGACAGAGTCCCAGGGCTTCATAGGTAATGAACTCATTCACTGAGAAGCAGTCATGAAGTTCAATCACATCAACATCTGAAGGCTTCAGGTTTGCTTTTTCAAAACATTTTTCAGCAGCTCTTTTAGTCATGTCATAGCCAACCTGGAAGCCAAAGAGACTGTACACTAAGTATCATTAAAGAAACAGAGCTAACAGTTTCAGCTCTACACTTTTAATTGTGCTTCTGTACATCCCAGAAGTGACAGTAACCTACAGGAGGTGGTGTGTTTCTGTACATCCCAGAAGTGACAGTAACCTATAGGTGGCATTCTAATTTGTTTTTGAGTATTACATATCTACACTTTTAATTGTGCTTCTGTACATTCCAGAAGTGACAGTAACCTACAGGAGGTGGTGTGTTTCTGTACATCCCAGAAGTGACAGTAACCTATAGGTGGCATTCTAATTTGTTTTTGAGTATTACATATCACAGAGTTTAATATTCATGCAGTATTGTATAGAAAGAACTAATTCATCTGCAGTCTCATTGCTGGCAAAGCAAAACTTTCCTGGGGAATATCTTTCATTTTCTCACACTTGATCACATGTCAAATTGCTCCTTTGCATGACTCATATCAACAGCACTGAAGCAAATCCTCAGCCTGTGGTGCTCCCTTTTCCTATCAGTCATCTGACCAGAGGTATACTGGAAAAGCAAAGAGAACCTGACTGCAGCAGACACTATTGGGTATTCTAAAGGTTTGACTTACATCCAATTATTTGAATCAATTTGCTGTGGGATCCAAACTTTGTACTTCTAATTAAGCAAGTAATTGAGACTATACCAAACAGGGTATTTCACCTTCAGTATTACACAAATATAAGTAAGACTGTTTGAAGTTTCATTAGTCTTTCAAGCAGAAAAACTGAAGTAAAACTTTTGTTGCTTTCAAGCTGTCTAGCAGCAGCAGCAAAAACAACATCAGGATCAATAATAGTAATAGCCTTTAAATATCTTCTTAAAACCAAGGGAACTGGTAGCCTGTTTATAAAATTCTGTTATTCCACAATCATGCTTCCTGCACCTGCCCAAATAAAGACACTTTTACATTCATCACTAAGCACCCTTTGTTTGCTTCCTGACACAGAAATGCCTACAGCATCATTAGGGCTTGCAGGTACTAAAGCAATCAAACCCTGAGGGGTAGGAGGGAATGCAGACTTACGAACCTACCATCTTCAAACAACTGCTGTCCTGAAATGTGCTTGGATAATCAGTAGCCATCTCCTGGGCTAGAATTTCCACAGCTTTTGGTTGCAGTTCATACCTTTTCACAAACTCCTCGTTAGCCAAAATTGCAGCTGCAGCACCATTGGATGTGGGGCTGATTGAGAGGAAAAAAAAACAGTAACACCATCATTCTACATCAGTCATGTCAGCCTTCAGAGAATTATCTTCCATTACATACTAAAAGAAGGACCAGTGAAAAACCACTTTCTTTGGCTGATGCCACTGAAACTACAAATCTCATCAGTGTTAGCTGGACAGTTTTAGTAATACTTGTTGTGCTGGTTTGAGGCTAATTAGAATATTTTAATAGAGAAAAAAAATTACACTATAGGCTGTGAAAGGAAAACATGGTGATGCCTATTTCAATCATAGGCTTGCTGAAAAAATTGTTTGGGAAAAACAACATAAACACAGCTAAGGTATTCTCTGTCTGTCTCTCTCTGGGGACACAGCACAGTGTCTGGGGCAGTCTAGCAGCTTCTGGCTCTGGTTCCTCTGCAGATAAATTTTCACTAACTTCTCTTCTAACCTACCCTGGCCCATCCTCCTAATTCACCTTGTGTGTAAGGTAAACCTTGGGGTAAGGTACAGGGGTGGGGAGAAGGTGGAAGGGTGGTTGGGAGCCCCTCCTGGGGTCTCTGATTTCTGGGAGGGGAGTTGTGTTTCTGTATTCCCTTTAACTTGTCTATGTCTGTAACTATTCCTGTTGGAACTGTTCCTGGTTGGAACTAGATGATCCTTAAGGTCCCTTCCAACCTTACCATTCTATGATTCTATAGTGTATATCTCTGCTTGTACATTGTGCTGAGCTGTAAATAGAGCTTCAGTCCTTAACTTCCATCTGGCTGAGTTCTAGTCTGGCTCATTTTACAACGTGTGGGGGGTGGGGAACTCCCAAACCCTCACACTTGTAGGAGAGTTTTGCAAAGCACAACAGCAAAACAGAAATGTACCATTCACATTTTTCACTTTCCAAACAAAACAAAAACATCCAAGTTTCTGCTTGGCTATCAACATCGCTAACAAGAAGTCTTCCAGGGGAGCATAGGAAAGACTGAAGAGGAGCATTAACACTGCACATCTGTAAAATATTCAGGATGATGCAGGAGCCCCAAAGCACAATAAGGTGCCTCAGGTATTGTGTTGTCAACAAGTCCCCAGGCAGTGCTTGGTGAAGGCAGTGATCCTGCATTGGTTTTGTTTACAGAAAGTTTTACTTAAAATAATCTGTAATTTTCAATTTACACACAGAGCTTTTTTTAAATAGCTGCCTTACCATATTAGCCTTAACACCAGGATTTATTTCACAATACCAAGTCCTCTCCTTACCAGCATTGTAACACAGTCAAGAAATCAAAAATCTTGCGAGACTGCAGAACCTCCTCCAAGGAGTACTCCTTCTGGAACTGGGAATACCTAAGGAGAACACACAGCTGCACCTTAGTTCTACACAGCCCTTAGCAGCAGACATGCTAATACCACATTATTAGATAGCTACAGCACTGTTTCTACAAAGGCACTGGATACAGAATTTATAGCGGGTATGATTCTCAATCCCTATTTTGCGCAAAGTGTTTGTAAAAATCATACTTGGCTCTGCACAAGTTTAATAGCAATTTATGCTCAACATAGAGGCTGAGTAAGCTACTCACGGGTTGTTAGTTGAGTGGTTGTGATTCTTCCATGCAATTTTTGCAAAGTATTCTGGGTTTGTACCTTGAAAAGGAAAGAAAAAAAATACTGTGCTGAAATACATTGTTTACCCAAACAGTGCTAGCATAGCATTATGGATATTGTGTCATAAAAACCTGATCTTTGCAAGCATCTTTACAAGATGCTCACTTATCAAGGCCCTTACAGCTCAACTTAGGTCTAACAATTAGATAAAGACTACTAAATGTGGCTAAGTTTTAGCTAGCAGAGTATTGTAGCTGGATATTTATGTATATCTAAACAGATATACATTGATAGATAGCAGAGTATTGTAGCTGGATATTTATGTATATCTATACAGATATATAGTGATAGAGAGATGGCAGAGTATTGCAGCTGGATATTTATATATACCTATACAGATATATATTGATAGAGAGATAGCAGAGTATTGCAGCTGGATATTTATGTATATCTATACAGATACATATTGATAGAGAGATAGCAGAGTATTGCAGCTGGATATTTATGTATATCTATACAGATATATATTGATAGAGAGATAGCAGAGTATTGCAGCTGGATATTTATATATATCTATACAGATATATATTGATAGAGAGATAGCAGAGTATTGCAGCTGGATATTTATGTATATCTATATAGATACACATTGATAGAGAGACAGCAAAGTACTGTAGCTGGATATTTATATATACATCTACACAGATATATATTGATAGACAGCAGAGTGTTGTAGCTGGATATTTATATATACATCTATACAGATACATATTGATAGGTAGCAGAGTATTGTAGCTGGATATTTATATATACATCTATACAGATACATATTGATAGAGAGATAGCAGAGTATTGTAGCTGGATATTTATGTATATCTATATAGATACACATTGATAGAGAGACAGCAAAGTACTGTAGCTGGATATTTATATATACATCTACACAGATATATATTGATAGACAGCAGAGTGTTGTAGCTGGATATTTATATATACATCTATACAGATACATATTGATAGGTAGCAGAGTATTGTAGCTGGATATTTATATATACATCTATACAGATACATATTGATAGAGAGATAGCAGAGTATTGTAGCTGGATATTTATGTATATCTATATAGATACACATTGATAGAGAGACAGCAAAGTACTGTAGCTGGATATTTATATATACATCTACACAGATATATATTGATAGACAGCAGAGTGTTGTAGCTGGATATTTATATATACATCTATACAGATACATATTGATAGGTAGCAGAGTATTGTAGCTGGATATTTATATATATCTATACAGATACATATTGATAGGTAGCAGAGTACTGTAGCTGGATATTTATATATATCTATACAGATATATATTGATAGGTAGAAGAGTATTGTAGCTGGATATTTATGTATATATCTATACAGATATATATTGATGGAGAGATAGCAAGAGTGTTGTAGCTGGATATTTATGTATATCTATACAGATATATATTGAGAGGTGGCAGAGTATTGTAGTTGGATATTTATATATATCTATACAGATACATATTGATAGATAGATAGATAGCAGAGTATTGTAGCTGGATATTTATATATACATCTATACAGATACATATTGATAGGTAGCAGAGTATTGTAGCTGGATATTTATATATACATCTATACAGATACATATTGATAGAGAGATAGCAGAGTATTGTAGCTGGATATTTATGTATATCTATACAGATACATATTGATAGAGAGACAGCAAAGTACTGTAGCTGGATATTTATATATACATCTATACAGATATATATTGATAGATAGCAGAGTATTGCAGCTGGATATTTATATATACATCTATACAGATATATATTGATAGATAGCAGAGTACTGTAGTTGGATATTTATATATACATCTATACAGATATATATTGATAGATAGCAGAGTACTGTAGTTGGATATTTATATATACATCTACACAGATATATATTGATAGACAGCAGAGTGTTGTAGCTGGATATTTAACACTTACTAACACAAAAATACAGGTAATAACTGCATTTCATTTGAGGCATTATTATGTTGCTGAAACCTGAATGCTCATTTTTCTGTCAGTGCAAAACAGCTGCAGTTGAAATATTGGGAGTCAAAGTCTCAAGCTGTTCCAGGTACTTGTCCAAGTGCAACAAAAGATACCTCAACAGGTCAGCCTTGAGGCAATTCCCTTGCAGTACTTGGGTAAAAGGAAGGCCACAGAATGCTGTAATGTTGTAGAAAGAGAAGCCAAATCCGTGTTTTGTTAAATTAATTCATTAAGAGAGGATAGAGAAAGGTTGCACTCTAACATACCATATTTCTCCATATGTTCTTTCCCAGCACTGGCAAACATCTGAGGTGCTACTGGAGCACTTGCTAAGCCATATTTACTGATCATAATTTCCAAATGTTTGTCCATTGGATTAGTTCTGTCTGAAAACTAATAAGAGAAATATTTACCAAGCAAATCATCATTTCCTTTTTTTACACTACCACCACAAGTGTCCCATGGATTTCAAGCAAACCCAAGGTTTTTCTGGTATTTTAACAGTTCCACTGGACAGTGCGTGGCACTTCTGTGACACATTTTGAAGCATTCTTATTCTTTCTCACAGTTGGAGAACTATATGAGCAGGAAATGCTTAATATTATGATCACTGCAACAATTCAAAGCAAGGGTCACTCCTGTGTGAATTCTATCACAGACAATTTTTTCATTGAGGACTTCAGGTGTTTTTCCCCTCAGCTTAAACTGTTGTGGTTAATATAGTCCCACATTATGGAATTACCAACGCATTCCTGTCTTCAGAGGATCACAGGATGTTAGGGGTTGGAAGGGACCTCTGCAGATCTTCCAATCCAGACTCCTTGCTAGGGCAGGGCCATAGAATCTAGTGTAAATCGCACAGGAACACATCCAGACAGGGCTGGAAAAGTTCCAGAGAAAAAGACTCCACAACATCTCTGGGCAGCCTGTGCCAGTGCTCTGTCATCCTTACAGTCAAGAAGTTCTTCTCATGTTGAGGTGCAACTTCCTGTATTGTAGTTTCCATCCTTTGCCCCTTGTCCTAACCCAGGGCACAAGCGAGCAGAGGCTGTCCCTGTCCCTTCCTACCTGACCCCCAGATCTCAGATATTTACAGACACTGATCTACAGCCTTCTCTGCAGACTAACCAGCCCCAGGGCTCTCAGCCTCTCCTTATCAGGCAGTGCTACAGTCCCCTCAGCACCCTTGTAGCCCTCTCTTGGACTCTCTCCAGTTTACCCCTATCCCTCTTGAACTCGGGAGCCCAGAACTTGATGGAATATTCCAGGTGGAACCTCACTAGGGCAGAGCAGAGGGGAAGGAAAGCCTCCCTCAATCTGCTGGACACATGAAACGTTATAAAGCATGTTAAAGAAAACTGTAACAACAGATTGGAGTGAGTAAAACTCAACATTTCTTACCCAAACCTCTCCTGTTCAAGAGGGACAGGGATCTACTGGAGAGAGTCCGAGGGAGGGCTACAAGGATGCTGAAGGGACTGCAGCACTGCCTGAGGAGGAGAGCCCTAGGGTTGGTTAGTCTGCAGAGGAGAAGGCTGAGATAAGATCTAATCAATGTCTATAAATATCTAAGGGATGGGGGTCAGGAAGGAAGGGACAGGGACAGCCTCTGCTCACTGTGCCCTGGGATAGGACAAGGGGCAAAGGATGGGAACTACAATACAGGAAGTTGAACCTCAACATGAGAAGAACTTCTTGACTGTAAGGATGACAGAGCACTGGCACAGGCTGCCCAGAGATGTTGTGGAGCCTTCTTCTCTGGAACTTTTCCAGCCCTGTCTGGATGTGTTCCTGTGCAATTTGCACTAGATTCTGTGGCTCTGCCCTAGCAAGGGGTCTGAATTGGAAGATCTGCAGAGGTCCCTTCCAACCCCTAACATCCTGTGATCTTCTGAAGATAGGAATGGATTGGTAATTCTATAATGTGGGACTATATTAACCACAGCAGTGGTTAATCCTAGGATAGGACAAGGGGCAAGGGATGGAAACTACAGCACAGGAAGTTTCACCTCAACATGAGAAAGAATTTCTTTATTGTAAGGATGACAAGAACACTGAACAGGCTCCCCAGAAAGGCTGTGGTGTCTCCTTCTCTAGAGACTTTCAAGACCCACCTGGATGCGTTCCTGTGCGACCTGCACTTGATTCTATGATCCTGCTCTGGCAGGAGGGTTGGACTGGAAGATCTGCAGAGCTCCTTTCCAACCCCTGACATCCTGTGATCTACAGCAAGACCTTAAAGCAGCTGGTCTTCATGAGAACTCTCCTCAGAGTCTAAGGAGTGCATTTCATCTGGGAATGAAACATCTGAAGTGTTTCAGACACTTACACCTGAAGCAAGAGGTCCTTTTGCCATCCTCTCAAAGCCAAGTGCCAGGACACAGTCTGCCAAACCTGAAAGCAACGTTTGTGGCTGTTGAAAACACTATGCAATTACAAATGACATTATGTACTAACAGTTATTCAATTACAAGAAATATACGTGAACAACTACCAGCTGCTCTTTCTCTTTTCTTCATGGGTGTGAAATTGGGGTGGGAATGGCACTGATACAAACATACTGACACTGAAGAGTGAGAGATAACTGCAGGGTTTAGGTTTAAACTGTTTGACAGAAATTATCTTAGATGACCAAGCACTTATGTCTCTTAGAATCACCACACAGAACCTTATTACAGTTTTCATTACAGACATATCAGCATTTAAGTGAAAGAAAGGATCAAACCCCACAAAGGAACCGTAGAAACAGGAGACACTCATCTGGCAGTTCAAAGCAGCCTGTCACAAGGCTTTGCCATTTCCCCTCCCATCTAAAATTGAGTTAAATACTTGCATTAACTTCAAGTTAAAAATGAAAGGAAGAAAAAAGAAAAAAAAAGAAGCTAGGCTTTCTAGCAGATTCTTCTCTCCTTTTTATCCCACAGTCTGGTGTCTTGCACTACTACAATGCAACTTGTTCTGCACTACTCCCAACAATCCTTCCAGTGAAAGCTTAACTGGCTCACTACTTGTGACACAGGAAGGGACGTTCATACCCACACACACTGGGGCACAGGCCTAGTCACTCAGCTGCACAATAAAGCTCTACTTCATAGTGAGTCCTGCTCCTGGGTGCTTGGTTTTCATAGAATCACAGAATGGTAAGGTTGGAAGGGACCTCAAGCATCATCTAGTTCCAACTCCCTGCCACAGGCAGGGACACCTCCCACTAGTACAGGTTACTCAAGGCCTCGTCCAACCTGGCCTTGAACCCCTCCAGGGAGGGAGCAGCCACAACCTCCCTGGGCAACCTGTTCCAGTGCCTCTCCACCTTCACTGTAAAGAACTTCCTCCTAACACCTAGTCTTTCTACTTGTATCTACAACTGACAAACCTTCTCAGCTGAGGGAGTCAGAAAACACATCTTTGTCTGTGGTGACAGAACATTTACAACTCAGAGTACTAACGTGTTCATTAGTTCCATGCTTCACCCAAGTCCTATTTATAGAAATAGAGAATTCCTATTACCCAGCCCCAGAGTAAGACAGCTCACCTCCTTCCACTAGCTGTCTGGCCATGAACAAAGCAGTTGACCCAGTAGCACAGTTGTTGTTAACATTGATGATGGGAATGCCAGTCAAGCCCAAGCTATGGTAGATGGCCCGCTGTCCACAGGTGGAGTCACCTTTAAACAGAGACACAATACAAAAATGAGGCACACATCCAAACTGCCCTAGCAAAGAAACCCCAGCATGCATGAGCAATGCCACAGCTTCAACTGGCAGCTTGAGTTTTTGCACTGTGTGCTGGTTTAAAGCTAATTGGAATATTTTAATGGAGAAAATAATATTATTGGCTGTGAAAGGAAAACAATGGTGATGCCTGCTTCACTCATAGGCTTGCTGAGATGTTCAAGAATAAGAACATAAACATAGATAAGGCACAGAGTCCCAGACTTTCTAGCTTCTTCCTCTCTGCCAACTAACCTCACTACCCACTTTCCTTCTAAGCCCCCTGGCCAATCCTCCAAACTCACCTTGCATGTAAGCCAAACCCTGGGGTAAGGTACAGGGGTGGGGAGAAGGTGGAAGGGTGGTTGGGAGCCCCTCCTGGGGACTTCGATTTCTGGGAGCGGAGTTGTGTTTCTGTATTACCTTTAACTTGCATATTTCTGTAACTATTCCTGTCTATAGTGTCTATCTCTGCTTGTACATTGTGTTGAGCTGTAAATAGAGCTTCAGTCCTCAACTTCCAGCCAGCTGAGTCTAGTCTGGGTGATCTTACAAAGTGTGTAGGGGGCAGGGAACTCCCAAACCTTCACATACTGGTATCCTTAGTGCATCTCTCAAAAATCCATGCTACAAGAGCCTTAGAAACAAGATGAAAACACCTGAATTTTAAAGCACTTTAATACACTTCTTTTGCACCACAGCAATAAACGCACCACCTGGTCTTGCTCAAAGACATCTGCAAGACAATTTTATGCAAGTCTTTCCATAGCTGTGACTAGAACTGGAAGTTCCACAAATGAACAGAGAGAACACTGTGGTCACTAATAAAAATAATTTTTGAGACAGTTCTACAAATTGACACAATTAAATATTAAAACCTGAAGTTGAGAGGCATGCCCCTCTGCACCAAGGGGGATCCCTTCATGCTCCACCCCGGAGCCCAGGGTGATCTCTTCATGCTCTACCCACAGAGGTGGATAAACTTCATCCACAGTGATGCTTGCAAATGTCACAGATGTTACAGCCCAACCAAATAACATTACTTACCATAAACATAACCCACGCATGCCTGCTTCACCTCTGAATAAGGAATCCCAGCATCAGCTAAAGCCTTCTGGCCTGAATTAAAAAAAAAAGGTATTTCACAAGTTACAAAAATGTTGCAAAGTTGAAGGGCAAAAAAGAAAAAAAAACAAAAAACCAACAAAAAACCCCCCACAACAACAACAACCAAAAAAACCCAAACCAGCAATTCTCACAAGCACGAGAAGCAAATCCAGAGGACTCTGTATGGTTTGTGCACTCACAAGAGAGATGCAAAAATTCCTTCTGATATGATGTAAAGGGTTAATACAGTTTTGAATCTTAATTCACACAAGGGCAATTCTGCCCTATTTTGACTTCTGAACAAGCTTCTCTACCATAACATTTCTTGCAGTCAGTTCTGTGCTCATGCCCAGAGGTTGCTTGTCCCAGTGAAAGTATATTTGGATAATACAGGTAGGTGTGACATTATTTAAGCGTCCTATTCCATTTCATGCTGCCCTTGTGATTTCAGTGCTAGAAGGCAGCCTCTTGAAGAGGTCAGCTATGGGTTTTGTGAAAGTGTTCTTTTGTATCAGTTGTTCTATTACAGTTGTGAAGGGACAAAGTTAACACAAAGATTAACTGTAAGATTTGAAGTAAGTGTCAGCAATCAAACTGAATTCTTCCTTATTACATTACCTGCCTCCTTAGCCATGTCAGGATAGTCAATGCTGTTCTCCTGAGGCTTTGCAAACTGACAAAAATAAACAAACAAGAACAAATCCCAGGTGAGATTTAGCACAGCATTTGCTCAGATTAGTATATTTTAAAGTTTCATATTTAACTTAGAAACAGGTTTGTGAACAATCAGTTTTAAACAACTCAAGCTATTGTATTTAACTGACCTAAAAGTGCAAACAAAATCTGCACAACTTGACCCTGCCACTGCTAGGCCCTGTGATGGCTAAAAACAAAAACCAGTGCAGGTTTATGGAAGCTGAGGACCAATTCTGCTCAAGTCTTAAAGAAAATCCATGACTAGGATGGAGATGGGCAGAAAGCCTGTGGAAAGCTTGTGGATGGGGCAGAGAATTACTCACTTTCACCAGTTCACAACATATGACAGAGTCTTCACCCAGGCTTTGATAAGTACTGCCCTTCCATTTTATTCTGTTATATTTCTATTTGTAACAAAAAAATCACTTGTACTTTGTGCAGAACTTAATTCTACATAAGCCTTCCTACAACATAATGAGGTGGAACCAGGTTGAAGTGCTGTACCCCTTACCAGTAGGGTAGAGATGGCACTTCGGTTCTTTGTAGCCTGACTCATCGAAGTCCACCAGCAAATGCATTTTTACATCATGAACAGGAAGTGTCACTACTCAAAACTAAAAAACCCTTGTAGTAACTACTCCTGGTTCTACAAGTTACTTGGTGATCACTGTTAGTATATCACAGATAATTTGCTGCCGCCTTGTGCTTACCTCCAGCAACCCCAGTCTTTCACAACCCTTGGCTGTGCTTTCTGCAAGGCCTGAATTCAGACAGACACCCTTCACAGTGAAGGTCGTTTGGAAAAATCAGCAAATTGATGACTGTACAAGTCTGTCAGAGGGCTAGCGAAGGGGGGAAACTGCTAACTGTGAACTGGTAACTGGGATGACCCCCTCCTGAAAATGGGAGGCATGGTCTGTGGAACAGACAGCTGCACACACAGGAGAGATGGCACATTGTTTGGAGACTGTGTTAGCAGATGTTACATCATTGTGATTAAAAAAAGAGAAAGGACACAATCCTGAAAGAATTCATAACCACTGAATCATTGAAACTCGAAATGACCTCTAAGATCATCAAGTCCAACTGCCAGCCCAACAATCATCACACCCACTAAACCATGCCCAAAGTGCCATCTCTACACAATTTTTGAACACCTGCAGGGATGGTGATTCCACCACTTCTCTGGGCAGCCTGTTCCAATGCTTGATGAGACCTACAGTAAAGAACTGTTTCCCAATATACAATCTAAACCTCCTCTGGTGCAACTTGAGGCCAGTTCCTTTGGTCCTATTGCTGCTTACTTGGAAGAAGAGACCAACACCAGCCTTACTCCAACCTCGCACTTCAGGGAATTGTAGAAAGCAGTGAGATCTCCCCAGGCATCCCTTTCTCCAGGCTAAACAAACTCAGCTCCCTCAGTGTCTCCTAGGAAGACTCTTTCTCCAAACCCTTCGCTACCTTTGCTACACCATGCTCCAGCAATCCAGCATCTTTCTTACAAAACAAAACGCTTCAGGTGCAGTACGGAGTCTGACAACTATTATCTGTCTGTGCCCTCCTCCGGCACACTGCAAAGGAATTTAAAGCAATGTCTAGTAGCTTCCAAAACTACATTCTGTGATGCAGTCCAATAAACAAAACTAATAGAATTAAGTCTTAACCTTTTACTTCTCCCCTCATCACATCACATGGTGGGAAAACAGCCATGCAGCTACAAAAAGTTATTTAAAAAGTAAAGGGGAGTTTTAACTACTCTGGCAAACATCAAGGTCGTCTTAAATTTCATCCACTGAAGTTAGAACAGGTTCCTTTAGTTTTTGCTCCTCTTCGAAAACGTGCCACGTGTGAGCCCTGTGCTGGCACCCGAATGACTGCTGCAGGAACACGTCTAGAGAGCATCCCTAGGGCACCTGCTACCGCCCAGGTCCCCCAAAGCAAAGAGACGACCCTTTGCCCGCAGGCTGCGGTGACACAAGAGGCACACTGGCCGCGGCGAATCTGGTGTGTCGACCTCCGCAGTTTCAAAAGGTCTAGTCGGGCCAGAGAGACACACCGACCGAAGATGAACTTTGCGCGGAGCGGCAGGCCCGGCCTGCAGCGCTCTTCTCTGCGTGCGGGATGTGTGAGGGGCCTTAGGTGAGGGGAGGCAGCGCCCGGCTCCCGCAGAGCCGCGCCCGGCACCCCTCAGCCGCGGGCAGCGACCCCGAGAGGGACTGTCTGAACAGCAGACGCCTCAGAGACGAGACGCGCCCGGGCAGATCCTGCCACACAAAACGGGCGCCAAGCTTCGCTGTGCCCAGCCGCACGGCCTCAGCGTGCAGGCGGTGCTGAGGAGGCGACCAGTCCCGTACCTTGGTCATACCAACGCCCACCACGAACACCCGGCGCTGCATGACGGCGGTGGCGGGCGCCTGCGCACCCCTCCTGCTCCTGCTCCTGCTCCTGCTCCTGCTCCTGCTCCTGCTCCTGCTCCTCCTGCTGCTCCTGCTGCTTCCCTCCGTCCGAGGCGCCACCGAGACCCCCTCCGCGGGTAGCGGCGAGAGGCAGTAGAGCGAGGGACCAGGCGCGGCGGGAGGTGGGGCACCGACGGCCTTCCCGCCCCCTCTTCTTAAAGGCGCAGCGCTCCCCAGCGTCGGCCGCGGAGGCCCGGCCCCGCTCTGCTCGTCCAGAGGCGGCGAAGCCCGGTCAGCGGCGTCATGATGCGGCTGGGGCGGGCGGGGCGGCAGTTGCTGCGTTGGGGTCTCGGTGGGCCCCCTGCGTCCGCCCCTCGGCGGGGAGCGGAGGTGCTGGTGGGCAAGGCCGGCGGGGAGAGCAGCGGTGAGTGAGGCGGGGCCTTCCTGCAGCCCGCGGGGGGCTAGGGTTAGGCCCCGGCGCTGCTGGTGCGTCCGTGGAGCTGCCAGCCTAAGCCTGTTTTTCTGGTGCTGCAGGGCAGGGGCCACTCGGTCTACTTGGTTTACCAATCGCTGGCAAAACCACACCGGCTCCTAGCTTGGCGCAGCTGGCACGCTGTGTGCCCCAGCCCGTCCCTTGACCACAGCTCTGCCAGGCCTGGCAGCCCCCTAGGCAGGTCCTGGAAACACTCGAGCTGTCCCTGCAGCTCCGCCCGGACACCTGGTACCGGTCCCAGGGCGGCCGAATCGTCCCTTGCACTTACACCCTCGTAGCCCAGAAGCCTGATCTCTTGGTAGAGTTCCAGAATAGGCAGCTTGTTCATAGTCTCTTTGCTTTAACCCAGGCCTTGGTACTTTCCTCAGGAACACAGCTGCCAAATAAATAGCTAGAAGTCTTCTTTGCTTTTATTTTTAAAGATTTCTATACAGGAGATCGCCACATGAGCAGCTCTCAGATTTTTCTGGCACCAGTAGTGACAGTGCTAAGAGTAGTACTGGAGGAGGGTCTGTCTGTGCCTTCTCACACGTAGGTCACTAAGCAATGTGAGTTCTGATTCAGAATGTCAGTGGGATTGCTTTCTGGCAAGGGAAACTTAACCAAGATCTTAGGAACAGCTCCTGGTAATTTTACCGGTCACTACACATGAATGTAATACCTGAACTGTGACTTGGCTGTGTTTGCTGGTGCCTTCTGGTACCTGTGGCTGTTCCTAAGTGACATGTCTTGTTCACTAACCAGCCATTGGAAAAGGAAGACAGAGGCCCAGCAGGACAGAAGATGTTCTATGCATCCGTGCACCTACAGCAGCGTCTTGCAAGTTTAAGTCCAGGGAAGCAAGCAGAAGGCCAGCCAAAGAAACAGCAGAGTTACTTTTTCTGTCCAGAGCACACAGAAACCACTGGATAATAATTTACAAGTGAAAGGGAGGAGAAGGTAGATGTTGTGATCTTATATTTCTGCTTGGACTTAGGAACCGAGAGTAAAATCCTTTGCACTGATGAGCTTTTTAACTTTAAATTCAGTGGAGCTGCAATTTCAAAACACTTCAGAAACATGAACTGAGAGGGAGCAGTTTGTGCTGTTGTCATACAAACAGCAAGCCCAAGAAGATGGTTTTCATCATTGAGGAGTATACCTGGACTGTACAATTTAAAAAATGAGTAACATTTGAAACAGAAACCTGAGGTGGATCATTTGGGATTTTCTTGTTTGGGTTTTTTCCCCCCATGCCTGCAGTTCTAAGATATATTCTTACCTGTCATGTTCATCTTTTAAAATCTGCTTATTTGATACTATTTGCACTGCTGTTGGCTTGCTGCATAACTGGGTTTTGTAGATGTGGTCTCCCACCCCCACCTTGAAAATTGACTGATGGTTTTAGAACATACTTTATATGCGTTTCCAGGAAAGAGAAGATGCAGCACATGCAGCTGCTGTTCGCAGTTGAGTTGCTGTGTCAGAATTAAATGAAGTGTAACTGAAATTGTCTCTATCACTAAGGTATTGCTGAAATCCTAATGAGCCGACCCCACGCCAGAAATTCATTGGGAAAAGTATTTGTGAATGAAGTGAGTATGGGCCTGTGGAAGTGTTTGGAGTCACAAGCACTAACCAAATGCAACAGATAGTTGGGGGAAATCAGAAACAAAAGCTTAACAGCTTGCTGATGGTCAGTGGGAGACTGCACTGGGGCAGGGCAGGTTAGCCTGCAGAGAAAGCTGTCTGTGCTGTGGGAGCGGCAGATGTGGACTGGACAGACACTGGAACTATTTAAGTCAGCTTAACTCAGATCCAAGTTAATCTCTTCACTTGCATAATCTCAACAAAAACACACTTACTGTCAGACCTTAGCAGATGAGCTGTTGAAGGTCGATACATCTAGACAAAGTCTGGCTCATGCCTGGGCAGGGAGTCTGAGGTATAGCAAGGCTTGATCTCTAAAAGGAAGATGAGGAAACATATCATTCTGAGGCTGTCCAGGAGGGGTCCTGCTGGCTTCCACACACGATTTCCAGGAAATACCTGTCAGCTGCAGGGAAAAATGAAATAAATTTTCACCATAGATTAGGAGCTGGCTCTAACTTCAGTGTCTACATCCGCATGTTTCAAGTTTTAATAGCTTTGTTTGTACTCCCTCCCTCACAGCTGTTCAGTGCTCTGGAACAGCTCCGCTTTGATAACCAGGTTCGTGTGGTGGTGTTCAAGAGCGAGGTGAAAGGTGTATTTTGTGCTGGTAAGTGACAAAGGCTTTGCAGACTGCTGTTAAAAAAATCTGACAGACTCTGTGATGGAGCAGAAAAGCATCTGGAATTGCCTGCTAAAAGGGAACTGGGCTGGCTTCTGTGTAACAAATGAGACTTCTGAAATGTCTGTCCCAGATTCTAACCATTTTCTCCTCTCTTTAGGTGCAGACTTAAAGGAACGGGCACAGATGGATGATGCAGAAGTTGGACACTTTGTTAAAAGGCTGAGAAATCTGATGGATGAGATAGGTAAATGATTATTGCAGCTAGGAAATGTGTCCTAGCCTGCCTGTGCAGAGACATCTGGAAATGCTGCAGAAGGGAAAGGATGCTAGCCCCAGCAGGTTGTCCATTTAGGACAGCTTCCCAAATGGTTCCAGCTTGTGCCTGACACAAAGATCTGGCTAGAATTAAACACCAGCTGTCCTGCTGCCCCTCCACACTGCCTTTCCAGTGCTGAGGAGCAGCACACAAATGTGTAGTGCCTGCTGTAACAAAGGTCACTAGAGACAGTTCTGTGTAATCCATAGGAGACAGTGCTGGACAAAGTGAGCTGTGCTGCTTCTCCAACTTCAAATACATGCTCAGAAGCACTCATGATATGGCAGCAACCTAAGAGAATGCATTTGGATCTTTGGATTTGCTGAATAGATTTGTTGGAATTCCCAAGGTTTTGAACCAACAACTCTTCCACCTTCAGCCCCTTTTTCTTCGAGAAACAGACTTCTTCGATTGATTTTCTTCCCCTATTTATGAATTATTCTGCTCTTACTAGAGGGGAGTGTCAAAGTGGAATCTGACTACACTGCCAATCACAACTGTAGCAATTAAAAAGCAGACAACAACATGATTACCCTGTCTCAAAACGCACAGCAGCAGCTGGGGGTGGGGGGTTGGAGTACTCACAACAGAACCAGCATGTCTAGAGCCCACTTCCAGCTCCCTGAGTATTAAAAATGCTTCTTATCAGCTCCTCTCTGGGTACCTCAGGATCAGCATTTACCAAGGTCAGAAGCCTGGGCTAGCAACAGCACTAGAAGAGCTACTTCTTGTAACAGTGACTGTGAAGCGAGTCCTTGTTGTTTAACTTGTTGCTGCTAACTGACTGTTCAAGCTGGACATTCACATCGGAACTTGCAAGGAGACAACTCACCCTGGGTTGTGTTGCAGTGCTTTGTGAATACAAAGAAGCGAAGACAGGTTCTATTGTTTAGAGACAGCCAGAAAGTTTGTGGTAGGAGAAAATGGATTCTTTAAAGCTTCAGAACATGAGCATTTAAGTTTCAGCTGTCAGTGGAGCAGATGTGCTGGCACAGAATTGTCTAATGTGTGGTGTCTCCTCCAGCTGCCCTGCCTGTGCCCACCATTGCTGCAATAGATGGTTATGCGCTGGGTGGCGGACTAGAGCTGGCGTTGGCTTGTGACCTTCGAGTGGCAGGTTTGTGTGCTGCTTAATACAGGAATGTTGCTGGAATCAATGACTGCTTTAAAGAGAATTTGCATGCATGATAGCTGAGCTAATGGAATCCAGCAGGCTCAGTGAGGAACTTCCACAGCTCAGGAAAGGAGTGGATTTGTCCAGAAATTGTGACATTTGGTTACTATTGCAAAAGCTGTTTCCTTACTTAAAAAACAAAGGCTATTTTTAGACAAGATTCCACAAACCTATTGTGAAAATTTAATACAGTCATTATAGTGTAATATTGGATCAGCATTCTGGCTAGATCCAACCCTCTTTTCTTAAATCAATTTGGACTGGAAGACTTCCTTAGCCTGGAGCTAAGAATGAGGGGACACAGCCTCAAACTGCACATGGGGAGGTTTAGGCTGGATGTTAGGAAGAAGTTTTTGGCAGAAACAGTGACTGGCCATTGGAAAGGGCTGCCCAGGGAGGTAGTGGAGTCCCCAAACCTGGAAGTGTTTTTAAAAAAAAGACTGGATGTGGCACTTGGTGCTACGGTTTAGTTGATTAGATAACGTTGGTGATAGGTTTGACTCTATCTCAAAGGTCTTTTCCAACGTCATTCATTCTTGTAACATTGTTTTTTGCAGATGAAATGTCTCCATCAGTGGTAAGCAGCCATACTGTACATCCCTCTGCTGATCTGAGGTGGACATTGAGCACTTGACATTTCTGCTGGTACCTAAGAAGTAATCATACTTCTTAGGTACCAGCAGAAATGGAGTTCCAGTCCAGTATTGACACTTTGTAGTTTTTTTTCAATATGGAAAACTTGCAGCTGTACAGATCCAAAAGTACCTAAACTTTTTTTTTTTTTTTTTTTTTTTTTTAATAGCTTCATCAGCTAAAATGGGCCTTATTGAGACCACAAGGGGGCTTCTTCCTGGAGCAGGTAACCCTTACTAAATTTTCTGCCTCTTACTCCTCAGCTGCATAGGGAATATTTTGCCCATTAGGGCATTGGAAGTGTTTTGCATGTGAGTTGGAATTAGCATTTTACCCAAGAGATCTATCAAAGAAGTTCTGTTCTAAGACCTGTCTCAGGCTTGCTCTGAATTTAATAAAGTCCTTTTACACATTTTCCTCTTTATCAGTATACTCAAAGTGATCCTGAAGCCTTTCAGGTGCCTTGCAAAACATGAACATATTCAGCTAGTAGTTCTTAAGGAAACCCATGAGCCCTTTACTTTTCAAGCCTCCTTGTTATGTAAGGAGACAAAATACTCTTTGAGGGGGAATCTCTCAGCAACATAAAATGTTTGCTGTTGTCCTAAGGTGGAACCCAGCGCCTGCCCAGAATCGTTGGAATAGGCCTTGCCAAGGAACTGATTTTCACTGGGAGGCAGATTGATGGACAAGAAGCCCTCTCAATGGGGTTAGTTAACCACACAGTGCCTCAAAACAGCGAGGGAGATGCAGCTTACCAGAGGGCACTGGCTTTGGCTAAAGAGATCCTCCCTCAGGTGAGTGTGCGATTCGTGTGGTCAGTGTAAAGAAGGCATTTCTGCTGTCCTTAAAAGAAAGCAAACAAGCAATTACAATTCCTTTCTGTGAGGTGTTCAAGAGTTGCTCCCTGATGTTTAAATCTCTGTGAATGGACTTTCTGTAGGAACAAATTCACAGAATGGTAAGGTTGGAAGAGACCTCAAGGATCATCTAGTTCCAACCCCCTGCCATAGGCAGGGACACCTCCCACTAGTACAGCTCACTCAAGGCCTCATCCAACCTGGCCTTGAACACCTCCAGGGAGGGAGCAGCCACAACGTCCCTGGGCAACCTGTTCCAGTGCCTCACCACCCTCACTGCAAAGAACTTCCTCCTAACATCCAGTCTAAATCACCCCTCTGCAAGTTTAAACTCATTGCCCCTTGTCCTGTCCTTGCAAGCCCTTGTCAATAGTCCCTCCCCAGCCTTCCTGTAGGCCCCCTTCAGATACTGGAAGGCTACTCTAAGGTCTCCTGGAAGCCTTCTCCTCTCCAGGCTGCAGAGTCCCAACTCTCTCAGCCTGACCTCATAGTAGAGCTGCTGCAGCCCTCTGATCATCCTCATGGCCTCCTCTGGACCCGCTCCAACACTTCCATGTCCTTCCTGTGCTGAGGGCTCCAGAACTGCACACAGGACTCCAGGTGGGGTCTGAGGAGAGCAGAGTAAAGGGGCAGAATCCCCTCCCTTGCCCTGCTGGCCACGCTGCTCTTGCTGCAGCCCAGGACTCGGTTGCTGTCTGGGCTGCATGTGCACACTGCAGGCTCATGTTGAGCTTTTCATCAACCCAGACCCCAAGGTCCTTTTCTCAGGGCTGCTCTCCAGCCCTGTTTGCATCCAGCTGCTGCTTACCCCACATGACAGTTTCAACCTCCAGCTGTGGTGCTGCAGGACACACTGAAACCCTGTATTAACTGTAGAGAACACCAAATACTTACCAACTGAATGCACGTTTCTGTAGGCTGAAGGGCTTTTTGGGGCTGGGGTAAGGATACACCACCGCTTGGGAACTGCTTGCTGTGGTTTCATTTTGTTGTGTGGTTTCTTTTTTAATAAAGGCTCCGTTTGCTGTGAAAATGGGAAAACTGGCAATAAACAGAGGAATGGAGGTAAATTTTGTTTTAATACTGAGGTGATTGAAGCAGACAGCGTGGCTCTTAAAAATTACTACAGTAAAAAGATGAGTTAAAATCCTTGTTTAGACAAGGCACTTAAAGCTCCTTCGGGGGGGTAAAATCTTTAAGGACAAAATGAACACAGCAGGACTTTTTCTCTGCAGATGCTAACACTGTAGGTCTACCACAGGAGTGAAGGTCATTCCTGTGAGTGTGCATTGATCTGAGGGCTGGACTTCAGATCAGTCTCACTCTTCCCTCTCATTCCCAGGTTGACATTGCATCAGGGATGGCCATTGAGGGGATGTGTTACGCCCAGGTAGGTTCTCCTAAAGGGAACAGCTGGATATTTTCCAAAGCCAGGTACTATGCATCCTCTTCCGATTTTCTCTCTCTGAGGGAATGCTAACAGCTAAATCTACAGCTCTCAGAACACACTTGAGTGCAGTTCTAGATAAAACTTGTGATGGGTAGCTGCCTCTCTCAGCCTGCCTGGGACCAAAGTCCTTCCTTAAACAGCTTCCTGTCTGCAATTGTATATTCTTAGTTTCAACACTATGTGAATTATAGGATGGGCTTTGAGTGGGTTTGATTTTAACAAATTAAAACTCAGGCCCCTCCTGTAGTCATTCTTTAGGACAAGTTTGGAAAGCATGGACCTTTCTCAATTAACAGAGCAACTGAGTGCTGTGCCTCTTGGTATATTTTAGGATGGTAAAATACTACATTTCTGGAAAGCTGTTTTCCTTAAACAGCTTTCTGGTCCATGATGTTTGTCTTTGATGTTTCACTTGGGATTCCCACTACAATCTGGTCTGTTTTCCTAAGTGCAAAACATGGAAGGTAGAACTTAACGTAGCATAGAAAAAAAAGCAATCAGGCTTAGACTGCTACTGCCAAAGTAGTCAGCACTTGAAGCCACATCAGACTTGTCCCCAGCAAACAGCATTTTCTTGTTTTAATGTAGAACATTCCCACAAGAGACCGCCAGGAAGGGATGGCTGCCTTCAGGGAGAAGCGGCCGCCTCGCTTCACCGGCAAATAACACTTTCTGCCTTCCCCTTGGCTTCATGCAGCTCAAGGAGGACTGACAAGGACCCACTGATTTCTTAGGATGATTTTTATGACTGCCCTCTTTGTACTTATCTCTGTGCCTTGGACTGCCTTTCAGAATACTCCACTGGGTCAGTTTGCTGTAAGAATTCACAAATAAAGATCTAACTTTGTAGAGCTGATCTTTGCCATGTGCACTCATCTTCAGTCAGCACTTATGACTCTCAAAGAGATGTCAGGTCAGGGGTAGGGAAGGAGTTTTGGCTCACCATAAACAAAATAAAGCAACCACAAAACAGGCTGAAAACATGCTGCATCTAAACACAGAGAGAAAACAAAAAAATAGCCCACCCCACTCCGCAGAGCATGTCAGCTTACAAAGAAAGAAAACCTTCCTAACCTTGCTTCTTTTTATCACTGCTTTCCCAACTACTCAGAGCAAACAGCATTCATGCAGAGCCATGGCATTTGCCCCCAGAGCTGTTTGGAACAGCACAAAACACTGAGCTGCCACCCCAGTGACTGAACTCACAGCCCTCTGCTCTCAGTCCCTGAAGAAAATGCAGGGCCTGAATGTGCACAGAGGTGTAGCCACCCAGACAGTTTGGCCATGTTACCTCTGTCCCATCACCCATTTTGCCCTGTGAAGTCATTTTTTCCCTCTGCTTAGAGGTTCTCCAGCACTGAGACAGGCCAGACCATTTAGCTCTATGGCATCTTACTTTCCTAGTATAGAGCTTTCAAGCAAAAGTGCATTGGTACAGTTAAGAGAAACCTGGGTTTATCAAAATACACTTAGAAAATCTCTTACCATGTTGCAACTGGAGGGCACTTCATGTCTGGAAGCAAAATAGTGTTACACTTGTACCAGAAGTTAACTGAGAGTCCTGTGGGTGAGGTAACCTTACCACATCATACCTGTGCAAGTTTCCTGTGTAAAGATCTGCAAAGGTAAAGCAGAGTCAGGATCTTCAGCCTTCAAAAAAAGACAACACAGGCCCCAGGTGAAATACAAAGGGTTTAAAATTGCTTCTAGAATTACTCTACCCTGGCAGCTGCACAGGAATGTGAAGAGACCTTCCTGTAACTGGCACCTGCAAGTAAATTTAGTGGATTTAGACCTTGTATGCATTCATACTTTTAAGCTAAAAAGAATTCTCTTTGTTTTGCCTGAAGCATTTGGAACAAAGCAAAAAGAGCATGGAAAAATCATTTACAATCTGCCTGCTGGTTGCAGAGCTTCACAAAATGACATCTTCACCAGCTGGCCTGATGCCACTATCACATTCATTTTGTGCTGCATGGAGATTATTTTTTTGCCCCACAGTCCTAGTTGGGATGCTTTGGCAAGTTCTCCTCTTACTAGGAGAAACCACTGCTGGAAGGAGAGCTGCCATCTTTATGTCAAAATCTTGCAGCAATTGATTTATCTTCATTCTAGTAACAGCAGTTTTGACAAGCTTTGTGCTCCATCTCTGCTATGAAGTTTCCACTATGTGAGGTCCCACAGCAGATGTCAAGGGCATTAGGCAAAGGCCTGCAAGACCATTTGTCATACTTGAAACCACCTTCGTAACTCAAAGCTACAATCAATTTACCTTTGACTCAGGAAAACTGTGCATAACCAGCTCCACACATAAAAAAGTGATGCTAGCCAAAATTAGATCTTCGCACAACAAGCAATGAGACAACATTGATTCAGTTCCTGCTGTGGAGAGTACACAGTAACTATTGAAGCTCAGAAGTGATGCTTTTATTTGAAGGATAGAAGTTGGGAGAGGGAAGGAGGTAAAAATAGTAAAATATACTCATCATGAAGAAGCCATCCCCACTGGTAAGCTACCAAAGAAGTTTTCTTTTGAAACTCAGTTACCAATCTATTTACAGGAGAGTCTCTGCGTATCAGTCAGTTGCCGTGGAAATAAGGAAACTAACCAGATAAACAAAGCCAAGCCCTCAACTGAAACTGAATTTGAACGGACATGCAGTTTGCTTCCCTCACTTGTACTTTCTCAGGCACCTGTATGCAGTGCAAGGGAAACCCACAGGTAACCAAGAGAGGAGTTGGTACAACAGATCTTTATGTAAAAGTTCACACTCCACAAAACAAGGCAATTGACACAGATCTTACAGGGAACATTGGGCAGCAGTTTGCACTGTGATGGCTGGGAAATAGAATTCACTGCACAATACTGAAGGAGTATTTACAGAAAACAGAGCAATCATTAGTCTCTTATAAATAAGGTGACCAAATATCCTGGGCCTCCTACCAAGACATGCTATCCCCTTCATGATGAAGACAAGTGAGTGTTTTGCTCTAATGAGCCTTCTCCTTTCCCTATCAGTATTCTGAAAATAAAAGAGATTACCACACACAACCAAACGCAGTCAAGCATCAACAAACCCCCATTACCACATTTAAAATCTCAAGCTTATTTGATCCTTTTAGCAGTGGGTCTCCTTTTCATCATGTTTCTATTGCTTTATTTTAGCAGGTTTCCCCCTTTCCCTGATGCAATGTTGGTCCTCACCTCAGTGAGAGCAGGGAGGACTCAGGAGAGCTGTACTGCAGAAAGGATTGTTCTAGCAGGAAGAAAAACGAAGGAACACAGCTTGCAGGCCAAAAGAAGTTGTGTTTAGAAGGGTTATGAGAGAAGGGACATTCTGGTCACCTTAGTTACAAGTCTCACTGTACCTGCATGCATGCACTCTTGTTTTAATCTGCAGAAGTGTTGAATCTCACAACCACACAATTCTAGTCAAACACCAAACTGCACCAGTGGTATGAACGGCAATTGTAGGGGTGGAAGAACTCTCTCCCAGCAGTCACAACCCGAGGTGTTCCTAGGAGTCCTTCTCCAGCTGTGCACATTGATCTGTACAAGTCCCATCTCTCCATAGCCAGCAGCAATCCTGCAGGTGTGACCAGCTCAAGCAGTGACCCTTTCCACGTCGCAGCTGCGGTTGCCATTAAAGTGGACGTTCACCAAAGGTTCTGGGTACCACAACTGTCGGCAAATCACTTTAATGGTGACCACTATGTTACGAGTTACTCCAACTACACACACACCAGAAGGGATTACTACAGAGACAAGACTTCAAGCTCCTCTACCTGCAGCTTCAGTTTGGTTTGCTTGGTGGCTGTTTCCTGCAGGGGGGCGGTCTCCCGTGGCGCGTGATGTGCTTCTCCAGGCTGTCCAGGATGGCAATGGCAATCCTCTGCACGTGTGGATCCGTCTGGACGTTCTCCTTGATGTTGTATAAATGCTGCAAACCACCCTCTTCAATTAACATGCTGCAGTACCTGGCAGCTGGAATAGGATTGGAAAATGGCAATTAGCAAAACGTAGCAGTTACCTAGGGTCAGTGTGAACACGGATTCAACTCGCCTTCACCTCCTAGAGCAGGCAGCATTTAGGACACTCCCTAAAGCGTCTGCACTTTAACGAGTGACAAAAGAGTTGTTTGGACAGGACATCAACTGTCATCAGGTCTGTTTCCACATCTGTCTTAGCTGACTGGAAACTGCCTTCTACTATGCACCATGTTCTTTCTGCCTCTGCCTCCTCTACAGCCATTTAAAGCAACATCCAGAAACATTAAGAAATGGGAATTAGAAGCACCGTAGTCTCTCTAAAGCATCCAGGTTAAAACACCACCTCTACCAAAACTTCAGTACACAACAGCTACCAAAAACTGCTAGCAGACACATCAGGCTTGTTGAACTTGTTCCTTCCAGAACAAGAATAGCTGAATGCTATTTCTAAGCTTTACCTAGTTACAGTTTGCTCTGCATTGCCTTTGCAGGATAAAATTCCACTTCTTTTTCCACCCTCGGTCCTGATTTTTCAAAACTCAAAGCACCCCCACACCAGCTCTGGTGTTGCTATGTGCAGGGAGCAGCTATATAAAGAGACAAATGTTTAATTAATGTGCAAGCTTCAGGAGTTGATACCAGAAGGTCAGGATGATTGGAATGCAATCCACAGAGCATTACCTCAGAGGTGCCCAATTTCACCATTCAGTGAGGCAACACCAGAGCTGTTCAGTGTTGACATGAAGCATTTCACTGGGGATCACATTTACTGCCATGCTAGTAGTATTTTTATTAGGTTACTCTTTGAGGTGGACGTGATATGGAGAAGCAGCAAAAGGAGGAAAAAAATGAACAAGAAAAAAAAAAAAATCAATCTCATTAATTCCATATTACTTTTCATCTTCATCTAAATGAGGAGGCCAAAACAAAATGCTTCTCTTCTCCAGGGCAAAAAGCCTGCTTGGTGACAAACATCAAAAGATGAAGATTTCATCCCAAATTAAACACAATTTCCCTCAGAGCAGGTAATTGTGTTTTCTACCAAATGTTTGGTTTCCCTGCAATCTTCTCCAGAAGCATTTGGCATCAACTACTCTCAGAACTAAGCTTGATCTCAAATCAGGAGCATGCTCTCCAAATAATTCCAGGCTCTCCTTTCTACAGAGCAGCACAAACCTCTGTGGCATGCTGAAAAGCTTAAAAAGAAACACCAAAAATAAACAGAACAAAACAGGACCATGCTAAGTTAACAGGGCTGAGGCACAAAACAAAGCTACAGGGGCTTAATCAAAACTGCTACCTACAATGTGAGCAGTGGAACAGCTTTGTCACACCAGGTCTGCTTCAACATGGGTGAAGTCCTCACAGCTCCCTGGACAGTGTACCCTGTCTCAGCACATATGAAGCTCTACAAAGAGCAGGACACCAGTACTTCATCTGTAGTTCTATATTATGCCATGTATATTGTTTGGTGCTGAACAGATGTAGAAACAGTGATTCATGGGACAGGGATAAACAAATACTCTGCTGTCAAGAAGATTAACAAACTGGCAGAGTAGATACTTCTAATACTGGAGAGGAAAGCTGTTTTCTATCTGGCAGATCACACCAAATATATCTGTGGTACCAACAGAGAGCACTAAAAGCCAGGAAGCTTTGACCATTCTTCCACTCAAGTGTGCTCAGGGGATTTTTTTTCTTTCCCCATCTCATGCTCTCAAATCATTCTACAAACAAGACACTGGTGTTCTCATTTTGCAGATGGGGAAAGAGATTATGAAACTGAGCTTCCTCTCACAGCAAGTTATGGCCAAAAGGTGATTAGAGACACGGATTACCTACAACTTCTGTTCTGATAGCAAGAGACAGCTACCTGCTGCAATCACTGCTCTTAATTTAAAATACATTTGGTGCCCATTATTAATATTTCTGAATAAATTATCCTATGCAAGCCAAATCTGTCCTTAACCCATGTCCACTTTCTGCAATGAATAACGTTCATTTAACACTAACTCTTCAGTAAATAAAAAGGACAGAAAGAAATTTTATTACTCTTTTTTCCTGTCCCATTTAGTCAAACCTTAAGTGCCACTCCTCCAGATGAGTGAATACCCAAGGAGTTGTACTTTTTCCCACTTCATGCTGGTGAATAACATGCTAAGAAGCAAGAATTTTAAGGGTAATGCAATTTAATACATACGATTTTTACTGCAGACATGCTGCATGGCCCACACAGCCCACAACTGGACACCAGGTGTCATGAAACAGCCAAGTAGAGGGAAAAAGGGATTGAAAGACCTGTGAAAAAAGGGAGAGGAACAGCAACTCACTTTACTACTAGGTGTTATCTCCTCAAAGGTCATGCGTTGTCCACTCAGCTACAGATTTAACTGGGAAGGGGGCTTGATAAACAAGTTTTAGATGCATCAGGGAAGCCTTTTTATGTACTTCTTTGGTCTCAAGCTTCCTTATCTAGGACAGATAGTGCTAACCTGATGCTAGCCTGTATAACCTTGCTGGTTAATCTTTGTGTCTAAGTCTCCTAGGCAGGCAGGCAGCAGAACACCTTTAACAGAGAAGCAGCAGAACTCACTGGATAAGGACTTGGCTGAATGGTCGCACAAAGAGAGTGGTAATCAACAGCACAATGTCCACCTGGAGACCAGTGCCAAGTGGTGTCCTTCAGGGGTCAGTGCTGCTTTTGTCAGTGACATGGACATATCTTTGTCAGTGCCATGGACAGAGGAATCAGTGCACCCTCAGCAAGTTTGCAGATGACACCAAGCTGTGTGGCACAGTCGACTTGCTAGAGGGCAGGGATCCATCCAGAGGGACCTGGACAGGCTGGAGAGGTGGGCCTAGGCCAACCTCATGAAATTCAACAAGGCCAAGTGTAAGGTCCTGCACCTGGGTAGGCACAATCCCAAGCACAAATCCAGGCTGGGTGGGGAATGGTTGAGAGCAGCCCTGAGGAAAAGGACCTGGGGGTCTGGGTTGATAAAAATCTCAACATGAGCCTGCTCAAGAGCAGTGTGGGCAGCAGGGAAAGGGAGGGGATTCTGCCCCTTTACTCTGCTCTCCTCAGACCCCACCTGGAGTCCTCTGTGCAGTTCTGGAGCCCCCAGCACAGGAAGGACATGGAAATGTTGGAGCGGGTCCAGAGGAGGCCACAAAGATGATCAGAGGGCTGGAGCAGCTCTGCTATGAGGACAGGCTGATAGAATTTATGCTCTGCAGCCTGAAGAAGAGAAGGCTTCCAGGAGACCTTAGAGTAGCCTTCCAGTATCTGAAGGGGGCTACAGGAAGGCTGGGGAGGGACTATTGACAAGGTCTTGCAAGGACAGGACAAGGGGCAATGGGCTTAAACTGACAGAGGGGAGATTTAGACTGGATGTTAGGAGGAAGTTGTTTGCAGTGAGGGTGGTGAGACACTGGCACAGGTTGCCCAGGGAGGTTGTGGCTGCTCCCTCCCTGGAGGTGTTCAAGGCCAGGTTGGACGAGGCCTTGAGTGAGCTGTACTAGTGGGAGGTGTCCCTGCCTATGGCAGGGGGTTGGAACTAGATGATCCTTGAGGTCCCTTCCAACCTTACCATTCTGTGATTCTATGATTCTATTACAAAACAGCTTTAACAGAAAAACAACATTATATTTTTCCTTTTACAGGAGCATCTAATCTTCGTTGGTCACACAGGGAAAAGTCACATGCTGTATACTTTCAGCCAATAGGTCTTTTTCCACCAGACAAAACCATGTCTGGCTAGCAGCTCACTCACTTTGGGAACAAGTTTTAAGTCTATCTCAGTTTAGCTTTCTAACTCTAAATGAAGACAATAGTTACCTGTAAGCCACCATCTCACATTCTGGAGTTGGCCAATTCAAAATGGCAGAATGCTGCAAAATACAGAACCAAAAAGACTCACTGTTAAATACAAACATTGACCAAAACATGAAAGAGTATGACAAAATTCACCATCATTTCCATACCAGCTGTTCCAGGAGGGATGTCCTCTGGCTGCGACTTAATGTCCAGGCCTGCTCTCCTCGAGATATCAAGTGAGCAATAATCCCTGCTGCAAAGTAGCTAACTTCCACCTCCACACTGTGCAGTAATTTACTGATGTGGTCTATAAAGTCCTTCCACATCAGTTCAGAATGGAGCTCTTTAACTTCAGCTATGTTATTCTGGAAGGAGAGAAAACAAACAACAAAAGATATCAACAGAAAGAAATCCCCAGGAGGGAGAGAAACAAAATTAGAGTAACACTGTGTAACTTGTCCTAAGAGATAGGACGAGATCTTCACATATCCAAATGACCACCAGATCTCAAAATGCTACTTCTGCTTTTGAAAGCTTCCCTGGCTACTGCAGGAATTTGCCTCAAAACAAAGAGGTTCTCCTAAGTCATTTTAGGCCACTAGCATGCAGATTACATCAGCTTAAAGGCTAACCACAGTTGCAGTCAACTTCAGTAGTGCACAATTCAGGATTCCCACTGGGTTTCAGCCTACTTTTTTCATTTGGACTCATCTGAAGCTTCCCTCATTGCTCTGTCTTTTCTTGCTCGTTGTAACCACCAAATTCAATCTAACTACTGCTTCTGGAGAACTGGTAACATTGGGCCAAAAAACATCACTTGTTAATAATGCACAGGAGAAACATTAAAGAGCAACGAGGCAAATTTCCAGATTAACATGGTAGGAAAAAGTAATTTAAAAAAAAAAAAAAGTTCAATCTTAAGAAACATATTTAAGGCTTTTTTTTTTTTTTTTTTTTTTTTTTTTTTCACCCAAAGCTCAAAANGAAAAGACTGTAGGGAAAAAAAAAAAAAAGAAATAAAGCATAGGTAACCATCTCTGTTCATAACTGAATGAATGCCAGTTCTAACGTGATGTTGACAGTCCAGCACCAAAAGCTGTACTCCTCACCTCTAAGACTCTCATGAAAAGTTCTAGCCCTTGGTTTTCAATGAAATGCCGACACGTCGTTGGAGATTCATCAGTGAGGTTCCAAAGTGCACTCAGAGTGAACTTGAGGGTGGTATCTACAAGATTCTGATTTGTTTTCTGTTTAACTATTTGCAGAAGTTGCTGAAAAACAAAACAAAAAGCCCTTCCCAGTGATGATTGTGTATCAAAACAATGCATTAGCTCCTCTGCTGCTTTCTGCACTGCCCAGAGTGATGCATGCAGAGTAAAGACCTACTTGTTTAGGGTCACTCTACACACAAGAAACCAGCTAGTAAACCTTTCACCTGCTCTTTGAATGTGGTTGGCTGCTAGAGGAACTCCTCTGTTCTCACTATCATAACATGGGCAGCACTTGGAAAGCACAAAGCCATCCACAGACCTCTGGACACCACATGAACACTGAGAGCACCAACCGTTTACTCCACGCGTTCCCTTTTGGAACATCTTTTGTCTCACACAATGCATTTCCAACCAAGAGATTTCTGGTTTACTATTTTAATTTGTCAAGTTTTTCCACTTCAGCTCCTTTTCAGCTGTGCTAACACATCTCCTTGCCACTGTCTCTGGTGCCATGCCTAACAAATTCTATGGGATTTTCTCTCCTAAAGAGCTCTCAAATTCACACAGGTTAATGTGCCCTTAGAATCCTACCTCCTTAAGTTTACTCTGTACCTTCAGGAATACTGTTGGCATGACCAGCTGGAGAGGATGCTATTTCTGAGCATCAGGGAAGTGTTTGACTTACCCTAACAATGAAAAGTTCTGCTCCAAGCTGAGCCGTTTGCTCTGTTGAAAGCTGCCAAACAAATAAAACCACATCAATGACTTTCTGAGACTTTAGAAATGTTACCTTAGCTCAAAGTGTTACCTTAGCTCCATACCTTTGCAGCAAGAATGGAAATTATGGCTACAGCCATCCTCTGCATGTTTTGATCTTCATGATTGCACAGCCACTGCATAACAAGTTTGGCTGCTTCAAACCTGGAAGTTAGAAATAAACTTAATTTTCAGAGGTACTGTAACTCTTAGGAAGATGTACTCAGATAACATATCAGGCAGAAATTCACACAAAACAAAAGAAACTGGAAGAAGCATGCCTTGCATCAAAACATGCAGAAATAGAGAGTGAAATTACAAGTATTGCACAAGCCTCAGTCAGCTTTGAGTTGTTTGCTTAGGGTCTCTTAATCTAATTAAGATCCTGGGCTGCATCAAGAGCAGTGTGGGCAGCAGGGCAAGGGAGGGGATTCTGCCCCTTTACTCTGCTCTCCTCAGACCCCACCTGGAGTCTTGTGTGCAGTTCTGGAGCCCTCAGCACAGGAAGGGCATGGAACTGTTGGAGTGGGTCCAGAGGAAGCCACAAAGATGCTCAGAGGGCTGCAGCAGCTCTGGTCTGAGGACAGGCTGAGAGAGTTTGGGCTCTGCAGCCTGGAGAAGAGAAGGCTTCCAGGAGACCTTAGAGTAGCCTTCCAGTATCTGAAGGGGGCCTACAGGAAGGCTAGGGAGGGACTATTTACAAGGACTTGCAATGACAGGACAAGGGGCAATGGGTTTAAACTGGCAGAGGGGAGATTTAAACTGGATGTTAGGAGGAAGTTCTTTACAGTCTGGGTGGTAAGGCACTGGCACAGGTTGCCCAGGGAGGTTGTGGCTGCTCCCTCCCTGGAGGTGTTCAAGGCCAGGCTGGATGAGGCCTTGAGTGACCTGCACTAGTGGGAGGTGTCCCTGCCTATGGCAGGGGGTTGGAACTGGATGATCCTTGAGGACCCTTCCAACCTTACTATTCTATGATTCTGTGAATTATCCATCAAAGTGCATAGGAACTTCTTCCAAAGAGGGAAGAAAAATCTGGCATGGTCTTCTGAAACATCACACCAACACACTTCAAAGCATTTGGGCAAAGTATTTAAGCAGAAAAAAAATCTTTGCAAAAAGCAGTACCACGTCTCTCCAGAGGAATCTTGGCTTCTATCACACACAGGTGATGCAAACTCCACCTTTATACCTTGCAGACCTACATTCAGCTGTCAATTACAGGCCCAAAGCAATGCAGGCCTGGGGTGACTGATGCTGAGCAAAACAGAGCAGAGACAAACCTTCTGAAGGAACAGACAACAAAAAGAAAAACCTTCTGCCATACTAGAACCGATTGTAGCTGAGGCAGAAAACTTGCCTGTTAAAGGGGACGTCCTGGAGGATCCTGTCACTGCAGAGTGAAAGCAGGCAATTCTTCTGCAGCTGCGAGACATCAGAGAGTCACTTTGTCAGACACACACAGATCCAAATGCTGATCATATTGCTGAAGGGCACTGAGGTGTGGATCTTACCAAAGGTATCTCCATGAGACAGGGAGCGAAGACATTTCACCTCTTACCTGTTGGTGATTTGGGAAGTGCTCCATGGCCTTCAGGAGCAAGTGGGTGACATCGGCCAGGAGGCGCACAGGCATGCCTGCTGCCAGGTCCTGCTTGGTCAGGTTAAAGACACATGCACTTGCTGCTAACTGCACAGGCAGGTTCAGGGGGTGGTTTCTCATTCCAATAACCACAAGCTGAAATGCAAGAGTTTGGCCCAAGTTAGTGACTTAGACATTTTGTGTTCATCCCCCAAGAGCATAGAATCATAGAATCATAGAATGGTAAGGTTGGAAGGGACCTCAAGGATCATCTAGTTCCAACCCCCTGCCATAGGCAGGGACACCTCCCACTAGTACAGGTTACTCAAGGCCTCATCCAATCTGGCCTTGAACACATCCAGGGAGGGAGCATCCACAACCTCCCTGGGCAACCTGTTCCAGTGCCTCACCACCCTTACTGTAAAGAACTTCCTCCTAACATCTAGTCTAAATCTCCCCTCTGCCAGTTTAAACCCATTGCCCCTTGTCCTGTCATTGCAGGACCTTGTAAATAATCCTTCCCCAGCCTTCCTGTAGGCCCCCTTCAGATACTGGAAGGCTACTATCAGGTCCCCTCGAAGCCTTCTCTTCTCCAGGCTGAAGAGCCCCAACTCCCTCAGCCTGTCCTCATAGGAGAGCTGCTCCAGCCCTCTGATCATCTTTGTGGCCCTCCTCTGGACCCGCTCCAACACTTCCATGTCCTTCCTGTGCTGAGGGTTCCAGAACTGCACACAGTACTCCAGGTGGGGTCTGACGAGAGCAGAGTAAAGGGGCAGAATCACCTCCCTTGCTCTGCTGGCCACGCTTCTCTTGATGCAGCCTAGGACTCGGTTGGCTGTCTGGGCTGCATGTGCACACTGCAGACTCATGTTGAGCTTTTCATCAACCCAGACTCCAAGGTCCTTTTCCTCAGGGCTGCTCTCCAGCCATTCACCACCCAGCCTGTATTTGTGCTTGGGATTGTGCCTACCCAGGTGCAGGACCTTACACTTGGCCTTATTGAATTTCATCAGGTTGGCCTGGGCCCAACTCTCCAGCCTGTCCAGGTCCCTCTGGATGGCATCCCTGCCCTCTAGCAAGTCGACTGTGCCACACAGCTTGGTGTCATCTGCAAACTTGCTGAGGGTGCACTCCATTCCTCTGTCCATGTCACTGACAAAGATGTTAAACAGCACTGGTCCCAGCACTGACCCCTGAGGGACACCACTTGTCACTGGTCTCCAGGTGGACATTGTGCCGTTGATCGCCACTCTCTGGGTTCGACCATCCAGCCAATTCCTTATCCAGCGAGTGGTCCATCCATCAAGTCCATGCTTTTCCAGTTTGGTGACCAGGATGTCATGTGGGACAGAGTCAAATGCTTTACTCAGGTCCAGGTAGATGACATCAGCTGCCTTTCCCTTGTCCACTGTCGCTGTGACTTCATCATAGAAAGCCACTAAATTTGTCAGGCAAGATCTGCCCTTGGTGAAGCCATGCTGGTTCCCACCAATCACCTCTGCTTTGTTTTCCATTTGCCTTAGCAGGACTTTCAGCAGGATCTGCTCCATGATCTTGCCAGGCACAGAGGTGAGGCTGACTGGTCTGTAGTTTCCAGGGTCATTCTTTTTACCCTTCTTGAAGATGGGTGTTATGTTTGCCCTGCCACTGCTGCTAGAACTCCCAACAATGACTCACAGCACCCAGCTTCTGCCTCCCTTTTCCTGAAGTGAAAATTCCATCTGGTCTGATTTTAACTCTCAGAAGGAACACTTCCTTCTGCTCAATGATTCAAAACTGACAGCTCCTATCTCTCTCAAGTCCTTTTGCACTGCTATCAACAGCTTCTCAAAGGAGAAGCTGCACAGAACTCAAGAGATTCCTAGAAAGATCCAGAGCTCACTTTACACACTAGGAGCAGAATCACCAAACTCTTTCAGAGGAGAATGAGGTGGGACAGAGTTTCTGCAGTGTAATGGTAACCACACAGTGACTTGCTGTTTGGTGACTAGCCATTTCAGATCACACCCCAGGCTGCTGGCTCAGGATACATTTTGCATGGCTTCCTCCTGAATTACACTCTTGGCCCTGTATGTTGGCTGTGATCTCATCTAAGAAGATGACTTTCTTGTTGGCTATTGACTGCAAAAGTCTTTTTGATAGTAAAGCCAGCACATTCAAGGTCACTTGCTCAACATCAATGAAAACAAGAAAAACAAACATCATCTGTCTCACTGATGCCTCTTTTTACCATCACAGTAAAAATGATCCCATCTCTGACATTCTAAACACAGAATGTCAACGCCTTGGATGGATTTCTATGGAAGTTCCTAGGATTTTTTCAAGTTAGAGCCCAATGGAATACACTGATATTCATACCATGATATATAATAACTTGCTATCATACCAGAAGGTGGTCATGGAGAGAAATATCACTGAATTCCTTCCTTGTTATTACTGTTGTGTAAGCACCAACAGAAGGTACTGATGTAACTGGGAAATAAGACTAGATGGACCTTTGAGTTAATGACAGAATTCAGCACCCAAAGAAAGCTTTGTATTATATTCAAAATTACATTAAAAAAATTAACTTCATGCTATTTAATTTAGATACTATTAGTCCAGCAGGATTTTACCTGAAAAAAAAAAAACAAACCAAAACACCACTACAGAGCATCTTCTACATTATCACTGTCTAAAAAGCTGTTCTTTTTTCATCCAAAATTACTGTGCTGGTTTGAGGTTAATTGGAATATTTTAATAGAGAAAATTATAGGCTGTAAAAAGGGAAAACATGGTGATGTTTACTTCACTCAGTAGGCTTGCTGAGATGTTTAAGAAAATAACTCAAAAAACACAGATAGCACAGTGAGTCTCTGGGGCACAGCGTCTTGGTCTAGAAGCTTCTAGTTTTTTCTCTGCTCTGCTGAGTAACCTCACTAACTACTTTTCTTCTAACCCCCCCGGCTGATCCTCCAAGCTCACCTTGTGTGTAAGGCAAACCTTCAGGTAAGGTATAGGGGTGGGGAGAAGGTGGAAGGGTGGTTGGGAGCCCCTCCTGGGGTCTCTGANCCAAAAACCAACAACAAAATCACCACAAAACCACCAAACAAAACAAAAACAAAACAAAACAAAAAAACCCACACCACAACAAAACAACAACAACAACAAAAAAACAAACCAAAAAAACCTACCAAAAAAACCACAACCTAAAAAACAGTAATAAAAATCTCCAAAGCTTATCAAATAAATGCCATGAGGGTTTTGGGGATGAGCTCAGTTTAAAGAACACATGGCAAAAGTGAGTTCTTTTACCTTTAGAATTTCAGGCTTTGTTTTTTCCATGACATGTGTGAGGCTGAACAAATGGAAGAGTGCCTCTCTCACAAAGAAGGCTCGCTCGCTGTAGCGCTTCAGCGCCTCAGAAATCTGAGTTTCGTTGGCTTCCCCTGACACCTGTGAACAGAGCAATCATCTTTAGCTCAAGGTGACATCGATTTTTACTTAAAATAATTTGTTCTTAGAAAGTGCAAAGCTGCACTTTCAAAAGCAGTGATATTTTTAGCCAAATCCTTCAGTAAGCAACTGATGCCTTTATGCGGACAAATAACTCACAACTATAGAACATTCCAACGTTCTTCATGAAGAATAATCCATGTTTTAAGACAAAATCAGGCTTCAGGCACCTCCTAAGCAGAGCTGTATGAAACCACTAAGTAGAAGTAGCATTTCACTACTAACAAGAGCTGTTTATGTGGCAGCGAATGCCTGAAAGCACTGTGCACAAGTGAACACTCTGTCAAATGCAGCTGACAAACTGATGAAGGTGGTATTTTGGCTAGAATTCTGGAGGCTTTAGCTCTAACAATAAAGAAAATATTTCTATTCTTTGTCTTCACCAAGCTCCCTGCAAGCTGTAACAGTACCAATAGATTTGCAGCACTACACTCATAGATTCATAGAATGGTTTGGATTGCAAGGCACCTTAAAAATCATCCAGTTCCAAACCTCCTGCCGTGGGTCATCTCCCACTGAACCAGGCTGCCCAAGGCCTCATCCAGCCTGGCCTTAACACCTCCAGGGAGGGGGCATCCACGATCATCTTCCAGCTTAAACCCCTTCACTCTTGTCCTATCACTACAAACCCTTGTGTTAAGGAACCTATGCAAAAGAATGCTCAAAATCAGACTTCAAACACACATGAAAACCAACCAATGAGCTAACACAAGCCAAGGTTGCATTGGAAACTGAGTTGCTGCTGAGATGAAGTTTAGAATGCTACCAGTCAGCTGCCAATTTTTCCACTTCCCAATCTGCTGCAGTTTCCATTTGACTGTATTTTACCTGCTTGCTAAGTGTCACCTGCCTAAGTGTAGAGGGCTTGCTCCTCAAGCCCTACTGCTCAATGAAATGTTGCTGCAGTCATTGTTTTTTAAAGGGAAGCACACAGAACTTCTCCATAATTTGCCACACAAGGAAAAGCAAAAGTTCAGGGATCCAAGTGCCACATTCTATGAATCTTGTGCTGTACAGAGCTACATCCTTTGAAACTGCTCCATCAGGAACGTAAGGCAGCCTTGAGAGAACTGACAGTGACTTGGATTTTGCTTTATATTCTCTAATGATTAGAGGAGGGCTATCATATCTACTGACAGGTTTTGAAGCCAGTTATACACTATATGAAGAATTTCCACCTGGCTTCATGTTCTCAACTCTCATGTCTGCCCAATGTTCACTCCATCATCAAACTTTGCAGGACTGCTGTAAGGACAGCAATTTACCTCTGCTGCCTCCCCGACTGCTCTGCCTTGTTTATTCTTTAGCAGTATCTAGACTAAGCAGATTAATAATTCAGTACAGTCACTAAAAAAAAATTTCAGGCCACATACAACAACAAAAGGTAAAACCACTCAGTTTGCTGCCTACAGTCTCTTCTTGACAACTGTGCTTTAAAAGGAAAGAAGAAAGAACTACAAAGTGCTTTTGGTTAACTGCACTGCTACGGTTCCATCACTAGAACCTTCTTCCTCCTTGCCTTTTTGTAGCACAGCCACTGGTGTGAAGCATGCACTGGCAAGAGCAAGGATTTGTTTCATCCCAAACATGAGGTGTCAGTTCCTGATGCTGTACATCATTGCACCAAAGAGGACCTTGCTTTCCCCACCAATGTATTTTGACATTCATAGAATCACAGAATCATAGAATGGTAAGGTTGGAAGGGACCTCAAGGATCATCTAGTTCCAACCCCCTGCCATAGGCAGGGACACCTCCCACTAGTACAGGTTACTCAAGGCCTCATCCAATCTGGCCTTGAACACATCCAGGGAGGGAGCATCCACAACCTCCCTGGGCAACCTGTTCCAGTGCCTCACCACCCTTACTGTAAAGAACTTCCTCCTAACATCCAGTCTAAATCTCCCCTCTGCCAGTTTAAGCGCATTGCCCCTTGTCCTGTCATTGCAGGACCTTGTAAATAATTCATTCACATTCATATACATCACTATAAGCTGTGACAACCAAGCATGCAAGAGACCCAGCCAGTAACAGCTGTAGAAAGTTCCAGGGGAAAAAAAATGATTATATAATTATATAGTTGTGTTATCTCACTTGCCTAAAACAAGAGCATTCTGAACTTCAAAACAGAAGTGCAAACCTGAACTTGCATAGGAGGCAGATTAAACCACGGGTACATTATCCACACTCTTCCCCATTTCATCTGCTGTTTCTACCATCCTCATGGCACAGTAGAAAACTAAACTCAAAGGTGATATAACACTGAACTGGCATGTCTAAAACAACTCTTTTTTCTGTATTTCTGACCCCTTCCCAGAAAGGACAGGGTAAGTAAGGCTCATTCTCCAGCATGTGCATGCATGTTCTACAGCACAGGGCACGGGGTTTTGTTGTCTGGCACTGAAAGATAAATAAATGCACTTCTGCCAGCACTGTCTCATCCTCAGGGGCTGAGTACTTTAGGAGTTGCTCAAGAACAGGAAATAGTTGCTTCTTACATGTTCATCACCAAGAGATCTTTCCAAGTGGGTAGAACTATTGTAATCGGAAAGAGAAATGGTGATGGAGTACAAGAACAGCTCTGTTATTACATGTTATTCTATCTGCTGTGTTAATTGTGAACTGTTCAATGATTATGCAAATTGTACCTCCACCTCTTACACACTGCTGCCTCATGCTAGACGTTGCGCTGAAATCCAGAAAACATTATTCCAGTGACTGACTTCAGACTGGCTCTTTTAGATCTCCTATGCTAAGGCTCACTGAAAAGGCAAAGGAGAGAGATGTTTTTTACAACAGTATCATGTAAATCGCGCACTTTCTGTGGCAGGATTAAGAATCTGACACAAAGGTAGCAATTACGATTAACAGCTAAAAAAAAACCAACCAAAAAACAATCTACAGCTGCCTCCTGAGGCGCCCACATACATTTGTTACACATTACCAGTTCTATTTTTCCTGCACGTTGCCATTTTTCAGTAAAATTAATTGCCCCACTTAACCTTTAGGTTTCCTTCTCCAGTCAGGAACTCGGAGTAGCCAGCATCAGTAGCCAACAGTCCTACAAACTGCATGGTGGGGCGCTGCTGGATGAAGGCTTCCACGGCTTTATCCGTAACGTGCTTCCGGCCAGAAATGTCCAGAGACACCAGGTTGGGCAAGATATCCTTTTGTTCCAGCAAACGCAGAGCTATGTCTGATGTGAACTGTTTGTCATCTGAAATGTCAAGGTGGTTTAGGTATTGGAGTTCTCTGATAACATCCAGAATCTGGGTGGTGGTCATTTTCAAGCATTTCAGGTGATGCATGGTCAAGGACTTGAGCCGGTCTTTGCAGGTAAGAAGCGCTGTTATGTCAGTGACAGAGGTGTTTGATATATCCAGACTTTCTAACCTAGGGAGGGAAGCAACATCTGCCAAGTCCTCGTTGTAGAACAGAACATTGGTGATACTCAGTGCACGCAGCCCAGACAGCTGGCAGAAGCACCTCTCGTACGGGTCTTCCAAAGACAGAGTCAGTGAGTTCAGCACGAGGCATTGCAGGTTTTGTTGGATCCATTTATTGCTGCCAAGTCCACTTATAATGTCTGTGATGGTGATATCTGCATTCACCCCAGTGGCATCGAGTTCCACCAGCTTGTGATGGCAGAAGGCTTTCCGGAAGGCCACGGCAGAGATCTTTGCCTTGCGGATGCAGGCTCGCTTCAGGCGCATCTGGGTGCCCCGGAAGATTCCCACGGTCCCATCATTCAGCAGCCCTGATGGGAAACAGCATTAGTGCTCGGGCCCAGGCTTGCACAGCATCACTAACCTAAGGTTGCAAAGTATTAACAAAAGGACATTCATGGCCAAGTGGAAATTCATTATCGGGGATCACTGTACCACTGATCCCAAAAGCCAGTGCTGCAGATTCCACTTAGATGATGATGATGTCACTTCAAGAAGATAATAGACTGGAGCCCTTATTTACAAGAAAGATATGGACGTGCTGGAACATGTCCAGACAAGGGCCACAATGATGATCAGAGGGCTGGAGATCCTCTCCCACAAGGACAGGCTGAGAGAGTTGGGGTTATTCAGTCTGGAGAAGAGAAGCCTCTCAGGAGACCTAATTGTAGCCTTCCAGTATCTGAAGGGGGGCTACAAGAAAGCTGGGAGGGACTTTCTAGGGTGTTGGGTAGTGATAGGACTGGGGGAAATGGATCCAAGCTGGAGGAGGAGAGATTTAGATCAGATGTTAGGAAGAAGTTCTTCAGCATGAGGGTGGTGAGACACTGGAACAGGCTGCCCTGGGATGTTTTTAAGGCCAGGCTGGATGTGGCTCTGGGCAACCTGATCTAGTGTGAGGTGTCTTTGCCCATGGCAGGGGGTTTGGAACTTTATGATCCTTGAGGTCCCTTCCAACCCTGACAATTCTGTGATAAATGCAGATGCAGTACATGCACAGTACCTGTTTGATTCCAATATGGAACACACAAACAAAATATGGATACATTAAAAAACAAAAAAATCCAGACTGCTGCCTGCATTTTCTGGATTTCCTGAATGAACTGCTTAGAAAGGTGCTAAGAACACAACTTCTGAGAGGTCTTCCTTGGTCACAGTTTCAGTAACATTAAGAAAGCACCATCAGTCAATGACCAGTTCTCATCTTGCTTTAGCTCAATCGAGTAATTCAGCATTTCACCCAATTCCTAAGTAGGACCAATACACTAAACTAAGCTAATTAAGTTCTTCTCCATATCCCTCATGAAGAGGGTAGGAGTGTTGCTCAGAAACAAGCTGAATGTGAGAAAGAACCTAAGGAGTGATTCAAATTGGAGAAAGAGGAGGACAAGAAGTGGGTGGGAAGGAAAGAAAGACAGCAATGAACAAAGAAAATTCAACCAGCTTGCTTGAGATCACTTGTTTTTTGCAAGAAGACTGCCCAAGTAGTCTGGCATTCTCGCTGGCATACTAGCAACATTCTAATTGAAACAATGCATTTCTTTCCATGCACAGGATTATCCCAAGCACACTGAACACACCAGGATTTCTTATTTGTACCCTATCAACAGGACTAGCGCTTTACAAGAAGCTAGATGAGGAGGGCATAGCTGTGCAAGCTGAGTAGGAAGAAGGTGTTATTCCAGTTTCACTCTGGAGGGTTATTAATGCCACCACTCCTGGGCCTTATCTCCAGTCTCCAAGAATACTGAACACAGAAAAGAAACTGAAAATGCAACACGTTTTAATGAAAACATCATTTCAGGCACAGCCTGAAGCCTCGAGTTAGCAGTTGCCTCTGTGACAAAGCCTAACGAATATTAAGAGTATCGCTGTAAAGAGCAAATGGTTGAGGAGTTTCTGACCAAGCAGCCAGGGTATTCCTCTGCTGCAGAGAAAGCAAATGTAGGGGTGAAGCACTGGGTACCCAGCAGAAAAGGTCAGTGCAATAAGTGGAATTTGGTTCAAGAGATGGCAGCCCTCTCCTCAAAACACGCTGGCAGAGAGTATGACAAGCCAGCACCTACAAGGTAGGAACTTCAGATGTTTAAAGTGCCTGTGCGACTGACTTCTTTCAAACAAATGAGCCTTCTTCAACACAGGCCTGGAAGAGATGAGAAACCATTTTGATGAAAGCCAGAAGATTTCCTAGCTTAATCACAAGGACACGCAGTAAAGAAAATTTAGTTTGTTGCCCTGTGATATTGAAATATTTGAGTGAAGTTAGTAGTAGAAGAATCAAAGAAATCTTTTCTTTCAAGTGACTGCAAGAAGATCTAATAAAAAAAGTTCACTCGAAGGAACATTAAATTATAACCACAGACCCAAGGGAAGGGAACCACAGACCCAAGGGAAGGGAACCACAGACCCAAGGGAAGGGAACCACAGACCCAAGGGAAGGGAACCACAGACCCAAGGGAAGGGAACCACAGACCCTCTGTTTAGAACCAGAGGCAACACTCAGCTGAAGCAGTGGCAAAGTGACAGTAACTGAAATCCTCTACAAAGAGAGTAAGGAACAGAGTTTTTGACACCAGAGCTGCAGCCTCCCCACTCCAGTCATGCATCTGCACTGGTGTCCCCTCCCACCCCCAAATGGCTGTTACCGTGGAACGCCATCGTCCGCAGCAGCCGATCAGCCACTTCTTGAGGGAACATTCCTGGCTCCTGCAAGCAGAGCGTCCCATCCTGCCTCTCCGTGCAGAACTTCTCTAGGTTGGCAGTCAGGAAATTCAAACAGATATCAAGCAAAGAGTAAGGAGAAGCTTCCTCCTGTCATATGCAAAACACAACAAAACAGAGGAGAGTTAGTCCAGTCATTTCATGGGGCTTCCATTGGTCTCTCCTGGGAGAGGATAGGTAAAGCTTTCTTTTTTGTTGGTCTGATTCTCACTGCAACAGGTAAATATTACATAAGGAGACATAAACCATACAAAGTCAGGTCACACAAGCCGATGGGCAGTGCCCTTCCCCACTCATCCCTAAAGCCACATTCAGCCTGGTCTGTTGTGCTTGAGCCCTGCTTGCATTCACAGAGGAGGAAAAATAATTTGTGGTAGGATCATTTGAATGCATGAAGTCTACTAGGAATTCATCAAAATAGACCAAAATAAGATTTTAAGTCAGATTTTACTTCTTGATTTAAACTATTTCTTTTTCAGTGAAGTCAATCCCATATTACAAGTTTACTACCAACCTACATAAGAAATGCAAGAAAGTTTATTACCTTCCTGTGAGCAATTTCTGACACTGAAAAGGGTAGCTACAGCTCAGATCAAAAAGGAAACTCTAAAATAACTACTTTAGTTCCCAATTTTGTGCAGTAATAAAGTAACAACTATTACAGTATTCCTTCTGGTTACTGAAACCAGTTTCCTCCTCTTTATGCTAAGCACCTGAAAATCACCCTGGGTACAAAGGACCAGGCAGGACATGAACTTGAACGTTCCCTTCAGAGATTGAGACTGTATTGATTGACACAGGATAGTCTCTGAGGATTTTTCTGCTGTGGCTAATAATAGCCTACTGTTTCCAGTCACACACATTCATCAACATCAAGAATGACTCCAGTGCTGTGAATCACTCCAGCAACACAGAGGGCAGGCCAAGTGACTGGTACACACTCCCCCCAGACAACTCTGGGAATAACAGCATCAACTGGTGCCAGATCTCATCTGCAGGAAAAAAAAAAAATTATCTTGCCTTTTCTGCTGAAAGTTCTGCAGAAATTCACCTCTCTCTCCTGGCTCATTTCACTTCTGCTGCTTCATTTGCCCAATATGCTCACCAAGGAAGCAGAGAAATATACCAAAGTAGAAGAAATAAAAAGAAAAATTATCTTCTAAGAGTTATTTCTGTAAAGTGCACCTGAGGCTGTTTAGTCTGGAGAAGACTGAGAGGAGATCTGATCAATGTGTACAAATACCTGAGAGGTGGGTGTTAAGTGCATGAGGGCAATCTCTTTTTGGCGGTCAGCAGCACTAAGCCAAGGAGCAACAGCTACAAACTGGACCAGAGAAGGTTTCACCTCAACATACGGAGAAAGTGCTTTACAGTGAATGTGACACAGCACTGAAACAGGCTGGCCAGGGTGGTTGTGGAGTCTCCATCCCTGGAGACTTTCAAACCCACCTAGATGCATTCCTGTGTGAACTACCCTAGGGGATGCTTCTTTTGGTAGAGGGGTTGGACTGGATGATCTCTGGAGGTCCCTTCCAGCTTCTAAGGTTATGTGATTCTATTTGAAGCCTGGGAGGTACCACATTAGGGCAAAGATGGAATGGAGCTATCTTTAATGAGTCAGGTATTGACGACAGTAGGAGACACAGTGTAATAGCTCCTGAAGACTTAGGTACAGGTTTGAAAACTAGAAACTCCAAACTACTCCAATCTTGCAGCTTCCAACTCCTTTGACCTCGTTTTGCCAAGTGCTTAACTTTTACTACTTTTTTTAAAGCCTGATTATTACATCTTACTGTTGAAGCAACAAGGAGTTACTTTGTGATGCTGCTTGCTCACATCACCAGAAAACAATAGCTTTAGCTGCTCCCAGTCTTAACCCAATATGAAGAGGAAGAACAGAATTGAGAACTATGAACACCTTTTGTTTCTCTAGAATGTGCAGCAATGCCTGAAGTACTTCTAAAGAGGCAAAACATCCAATTATTTTAAAACAGTTTATTTTTTAAATGACAGGAAAACTTTTCCTTTTTAACCTGAAATTCATACACATACCCAGGACTCATATGACACAAATCAACAGTCCTTGCTCAAAGGAATATTGAAATTATTCCCACTGAAGTAAAGATATCCTCATCTCCCAACAGTGCTTCCAATTTGCTGGTTAAATATAACAAAAGCAGAAGCTTGGCTGTCTTCAGTCTTCCTGGCACTGTTCCAAGATTTCTGCCAGAAAAGCTAAAACACTTTTTATATATATAAAGTGAGCAAACTCCACAAAGAATTTTTAGCCTTGCAGATAGGCTGCTAGCATATGACTCAGAAAGCTTCTTTTTTTTTTTTTTTTCCAGCCAGTACCTCAAATCTGTAATTTGGAGAAGATGTTTTAACTGTCATAAAAAAGCAATCCCTTTCAAAGCCCATACAGGACATCTCCATACAATAAAAAAAAAAAAAAAAAAACAAACAAACAAACAAAAAAAAAAACCCAAAACAAAACAAACAATCCACAAGCAAGGATCAATTACACTTGCAAACAGCAGAGAATCTTTTGTATTAACTCCACTTCAACCAGCTAGAGAAGACCTCTGTAGTGTTTCTTCAGCTTGTTGCCAGAAGGTTGAAGAAACACTTAAGGAAGGCTCCTGAGGTAAGCTGGGCAGAGGCTGGGCACTGTTATCTGCATCTAATAAAGTCCCTTGACAGGCATCATAAAAACAGTTTCCTACAATGACTCCTACTGAAAGAGAACAGTTTGAATGCAGTCTATAAACCTTTTATGTGAGCCAGCGGCATTCCTTTTTTCAGCTTCTCTTTACTTAAGGACAACAGTTAAAGACCTTGCAGTAAAAGTGTTCTGTTGTGTTCAAGCCCTTGGCAGATGAGGATTAAAGTGGTTCCTTCCTCTAGCTGTGATCTGGATGTCATCTTGGAAACAAACCCAGCACTTCTTTTCAGCTTGGTGCACCTTCTGGTTGCAACAGTCTGATGAGACACTGTCAATGTGTGTCAGCCACAGCACAGCCTTTCTTTTTGTCTTTAATGAAGACCACCCTGCAATACCTGAGTAGAACTTCTATTATGTACAGTAGACATCTTCACAGCCATCTTAATTATCTGGCATTTCCATGTAACCTCAGTTTCTTTCATTGTACCAATCAATTCAGTGGTCAGAAAAAAACCCAACATATATATATATATACACACACACATATATATATATATACACACACACACATATATATATATATACACACACACACACATATATATACACACACACATATATATACACACACACATATATACACACACACACATATATACACACACACACATATATACACACACACACATATATACACACACACACATATACACACACACATATATACACACACACATATATACACACACACACATATATACACACACACACACATATATACACACACACA
>VWZE01009700.1:343746-443279 GCA_013396675.1 Eubucco bourcierii
ACACACATATACACATATATATATATATACACATATATATATATATACACAAATAAATTCCCCAGAAGGCAGAATTGCATAGGACATGCACAAGCCCAGGTGACTTCCTCAGTGAAAACACAGATTAGAAGAGTGACACACCTAAAATCACCCAGGTTATGAACAGTACAAAAGGCAGAGTAACTGCATTTAGATGAGCTTTTGAAACCTTACTGACACTAATTCCTTTTAAAAGGTAGCTTTAAAAGTGCCCAGTTTATCCAAGGCAAACAAAGTATCCAAGAGGGTGTTGGGAATAAACTGCCTGGCTGCTGGCACCTAACAGTAACCCAAGCCATTAGTGAAGTGAAATGGAATACCTGCTTCAACGTGATGGCACCCAGTGAGCTCATAGCTCACACACTGCTGCAACTCTCTACCTTCCACAGCTTGTTTTAAAAACTCCTTGAATGCAATGTTGCTGGAAACTATTTAATCTGTATTTCAATAAGCAGATAAAGGGGAAATTTTTTAAAATTAGCTTCAAGAGACATATTAAAGTAGCTGGAACAAATCAGCAAACCTGTCCAGTTCTGGAGCCCCTATTACAAGAAAGATCTGGATGTGGTGGAACATACCCTGGGAAGGGCCATGAGGATGATCAGAAGGCTGGAGCACCTCTCCTATGAGGACAGACTGAGAGCTGGGGTTGTTCAGTTTGGAGAAGAGAAGGCTCTGAGGAGACCTTCTTGTGGTCTTTCAGTATCTGAAAGGGGCTACAAGAAAGCTGGAGAGGGACTTTCTAGGGTGTTGGGTAGCAATAAGACTGGTTGAATGGATCCAACCTAGAAGAGGGCAGATTTAGATTAGACATTAGGAAGAAGTTCGTCAGCATGAGGGTGGTGAGACACTGGAGCAACTTGCCCAGGGAGGTGGTAGAAGCCTCATCCCTGGATGTTTTTAAGGCCAGGTTGGATGTGGTTCTGGGCAACCCGAGCTAGCGTGAAGTGTCCCTGCCCATGGCATAGGGAGCAGAACTGGATGCTCCTTGAGGTCCCTTCCAGGTCTGACAGTTATGTGAGCGTATGAAATCTGATGCCCAAATTATGCCTAGATTAAGTGGCTGTGAGTATAAAACTCTGTTCCTTGAGGAAGCATCACCACACAATCACCCATTTACACAGTAACTAAAACAGAGACAGGCTGAACTGATCCTTTCCATCAGGAATATCAATCCATCTTTGCACGAAAAATAAATTCCACTGCTGTGGTGGCCTTGTGCACTACAGGGGCTTGTGATCCTACCAACTCCAGCCTTAAACATTGATTCCTTTTGGCTTCGTGTCTCACTCACTAGAAATCAAACCTTTTTTAACATAGATAGCAGGGGGTTGTGTTTTATTTCCCCCTCAGTAAACCATATAAAGTACTAGAAGACAACTACTCATTTCAGCTCTAAAAGAATCACTTCTATGATGTACTCCCCAATTTTTATACCTGACTGCAGACTCAGTATGACAAAATCCAGAGGTGGAAGGTCTCCACGCAGTTCCATCTCAAAGAAGGCAATGTGATACAGGATGAGGGATTTTCTGCTGCTCTCAACAGGTCAGTAGGAAAGTAAAATGTAATTTAGAGCCTCAGTCTTTGCTGCTAGTCACACCATGTGTCTAACTGTTTTCCTCCTCTCCACAGTCCCAAAACTTTACTTATTTTAAACACATATTCTTAAGAAGATCAAGAAACAGCGACTCAAGTAATGGTCATCAAAACTCTTCCACACGCCTAGCAAAGGCAAGGCAGTAAAAAATGGACAATTCCACAACCTAGTTTATGAAGAATGCTTATGTTTTGAAGAAAGCTGAAGGCTGGATTACACTCAGAAACAAAATCTAAAATAAAACTACTCCATCAGAAGCGGGGACATACTGATTAAAGCTGTTGTTGATACAAAGTTGGCAGGGATCATACGAGGTCTGAAATTAAATAGTGCCACATTAAACTGTAGTGAGGCCATCTATTTCAGGATCAATATGAAAAACTCCAGATATGAGTTAAGCAAGGAGAAATGAGTGGAGAGAAGAACCTGAATGGTTTACTTAACCACAAGAAAACAGTGTGAGGCAGCCAAAGGAGGCAACGGGAGAAGCATTATGCCACCTTTCAAGACACACGGCAATCTCATAAGGCTATTTCTATTAAGAGATACCTGCACCATTTCAGTTTGAACATAACAGCTACCAGAATGCTCGGGGGGGAGGAGGGGAAATCATGTTGGGAGTAGGAAAAAATAACCCTGCCTTTCTTAGCTGTGCAGATCAAGAGCTGAGAGATATAAACGCTAACTATAAATACAGTACTGTGAATAAAAGCTACAGATGGGGAAAAAATCTACTGAGGTGAAGCACAGGCACACAGCATCGAGTGGGCACAAAAATGCCACGAATTCAAATTTTGCCACAAACGTAGACGTCAGTAGATCTAAAAATCAGACAATGATGTTCTATCCTAGTCTGCTGAATAGGACAGCAGGACAAAAGGGACCTACTTTTAAAATAAAGTTTATCAGGGGATTAAATGAAATTAAGCTTTCAAAAACGAGAGACGAGCGCAGATAACCCAGGTTGTTTCTGCCGGTCCTTTAAAAGCAAATATGCACACTCATCTCAGAGAGGCAAGCAAAGCAGCACCCATCGGCCGTGCTCCGAGGCCTGCCTGCAACAGACGGGCAGGGTACAGTACACAGGGCAGCGAGGCCCAGGCGCCGCGCATGCCGCAGACCCTCGCTTCCAGGGCCACGGCTCTCTCCAGACAGCCCCCACACAAAGCACACTAGGGCTGCACTGCGCCCAGGCCCCGAGGAAGGCACAGGCGGTCTCCCCGTCCTGCCCTGCCCTGCCCTTCACGCCAGCCGACGAGCGCTGCCCGACGAGCAGCCCCCTGCTCCCGTGTGGCGGGAAGCCGCCGCTCCGCGGCCCCACTAGGTGCTGCTGAGAGGAGCCGGCTAGCGGCAGCTAGGCCAGGCCGGCCGTCACCCTCTGGTGATACCGGGCACATGGAAAAGGGCTGCAGCTGCCCCTTCGCATCGCGCCGGGATCCAGCCTCCCCTCGGTTGGGTCTCGATCGTCCTTTTACATAATCGGCAGGGCGACAGCCGCGACGGTTACACAACAGCGAGGGGGGCGAGAGCTGCCGGCCCGGCTCCGTGTGCATGAGGGGACGAAGCCGCCGCGACCCCCACAGGGTCGCTCACAGCTCTGCCCCTCAGCAGCAGCGGCGACAGGCGTAGGAAGGAGGGTGCGCAGCGGGGCCAGCTCCGGCCAACGACCTCACCTGCGTGAGGGAGCGGGACCCGAGGCGCCGCCATCGCGGCCCCTTCCCCTCATCTGCCCTCGCCCGGCCGCTGTCACCCTGGGGCAGGGGGCTGCCTGCCCGACAGTCCAGTCCAGTCCAGTCCACCCCATCCCCATCTCCATCTCCATCTCCATCTCCTCGGCCCGGCGTTGCCCGCGGCGCTCAACTCACCATCGTGGGCGCTGGGTGCCGGCGGCGAGCGCCCAGCGAGCCGGGTCCCGGCAGCCTTACTCCTTCTTTTTTTTTTCTTTTCTTTCCTTTTTTTTTTTTTTTTTAATTTTTTTTTAACCCTTCCCCCCCGTTTTTTCACCCCTCCCGACCTGGAAGTGAATCTGCCTCAGCCGGCCGGGAAGCAGCACTGAGCCCGCCTCCCTTAAAGGGGCCGCGCCGAACACACGCCGCCTGCGCCCGGGGAGTCCAGGCATAGGGCTGAGACGCGTCAAGTGTCGGGAGAAGCGGCTGCACCTCGACGAACCGCATTGGCTTGCCGTGTTACGGTGTGAGACGTTCCCTGATGCCAAGTCACTTTCCACTGAAACATGTTGCCCAGGGAGGTTGTGGCTGCTCCCTCCCTGGAGGTGTTCAAGGCCTTGAGTGACCTGTACTAGCGGGAGGTGTCCCTGCCTATGGGCAGGGGGTTGGAACTAGATGATCCTTGAGGTCACTTCCAACCTTACCATTCTATGATTCTATGATTTTGGAGCAGGGACGAAGCAACGCGAAGCTTCCCAGCGAGTCTATCCCAGCAGCAGTAGCTGTATGGCACTTCCTTGCCTTTGGGAATTTAGCATCAGCTTCACGGTTGGTGCTTAAAGATAAACCTCCGTAATTTCAATGTTTCCTGCTCAAACTGGTTTATTTGGGCAGCGTGAGCAGTAATCTGCTCCAGTACAATAGGGTTTGCTACCTGCTTCGAGGGTGGAGAGGAGAGGAGCTTTGCCATAAGCTTTCACACAAAATAACTGCAGGTTTCAGATACAGTAGCAGTGAGGAAAACCTGCCTCCCAACAGATATATGTTATATAATGTATTGTTTGTTGGTAAAGAGAATGCAGTTCCCTTTTGTTTCAGGATACAAAGTAAAGAGTGAGGCTGAAGTAAAACAAAATCATAAAGACTACTGTCAAACCTTCTGAAGCATTGCTGATTCTGTATACAGCAGCTTTGAATAACAGTTGTTTGCAAACCAGCAAAACAAACATTAAGGACAACTGCTGAAAGAATTTTTGTTTCCATCATTACAAGATGACAAAATATTCTACAATTGTGATTATCAACCACAATTCTATCTGTTTGGGGACCACAACCACAATTCTGTTTAGGGACCACATAGCAATGATGGTTAGTTATAGCTCAAAGTCTTTAGAGTATGATGTTGCTGTACAGAAAGCAAATTATGTGCTCAGGGTCTAACAAGAACAGAATCAAAAGTCCTTGTTTTCTGAATCTGACCACATAAAATCTAATTTCTTTAGAATAAATAATTTATGTAATTATGGACACAAGTTATCTTAGACTAAAGAGGAGCTGTTATTCTTAGTCCATTACACATTTCTTCCACCTCCTAATGTCTTTTGGAGCTTCCAGACTGTTCTTTCCATGCCTATTAACAAATGCATTCATTCATTCCTATTACTATCACCAGATGTCCTGTCTTTGCCTTCTTTTTCTCATTCCATCTGGATTTACCATCTATCATCTTTGCTGCTGCCTAGACTCAGACAGCTAAAACTTTGAAGCAATAGCTTGATTCCCTACTCTCAGTGCCTCTTCTTGGTCTGCCCCACTGTACTTGAGAGCTGAAGCAGCAAGAGAAGCCTCACTGCACCACACTCTTACTACAGAGAGGCCGTATGGTTGAACTGGCACTGACTCAGTGTTGGCACCAGAAACGGCAGAGACAAAATCCCAGGAAGAACAGACTCGAAGAGTTTTTACTGAGCCTGTGCAAACTGAAAGTTTTCAAAGCCAGGCTTTCAGAGAAACAGTATTGCTGGTACAAAGGTAGTCCCTCTACCACAGGCCTTCTCCAGAACACAGGACACAAAAATTCTCGGGTAGCAGACAGCAGAGGCCAAACTAGGTGGATCTTACCGGCCCTCTCACAAGCATCTCCGTGGGTTTGGTGAATATCGTTTGAAAAGCAAGATTTTAATTTGACGTGGACAATGTATATGAACTCCAAGCCGCAACACTGAGACGTTGGAGGGAAATATTTCAAACTTCCAGCAGGTGACGCCACCAGTTTGGCCAGCAATGGTTCTCCGGGCGCCTATGCCCAAGATTAAATCGAGTTTTACTCACTCCCCAAAGCTTGGCAAGCCGGCAGTATGTTACCACAATAACTTGGGAAAAAAACACTCTTAAGTAGTCTTTACAATTAATTTTAACTGTTCTTTGAAATTAATTTTAAATCTAAGGAATTTGTCATGTACATTTATAATGTAGAATGGTAGGTTTGGGTTGGAGGGCAACTTTAAAGGTCATCTTGCTCAACCCTTCTGCAGTCAGCAGGAACATCTTCAGCTACAGCAGGCTGCTCAGAGCTCTGTTCAACCTGGCCTTGAATTTTTCCAGGGATGGGGCATCTACCATGTCTGGGCAACCTGGGCCAGTGTTTCACCACGCATCATAAAATATTTCTTCCTTATAGTTAGTCTAAATCTCTTCTCTTTTAGTTTAAAACTATCACCTCTTCTGCTGATGCAACAGAACCTGCTAAAAATACTGACCCCATCTTGTTTGTAGCCCATTTTAAGTACCAAAAGGCTGCTGAAAGGTCTCCCCTGGAGCCTTCAGGGTAAGTAACCCCAACTCTCAGCCTTTCTTCATAGAAGAGGTACTTCAGCCCTTTGACTGTTTGCATGGACCTCCTCTGGACCTGCTCTAGCAGATTCATATTCTTCTCATACTGAGGCCTCCAGAGCTGGATGCAGTGCTCCAGATGAGGTCTTAAAGAACGTGTGCTCAATTTGTGCTCAAAAGTACTGGAATTGGTTAGTGTGCCATGTTTTGTGTAAGCACTCCAACATCACAGCTGGCTTCGATTCACCCATAACTGAAGTTTGTGGTGTGCAGTTAATTCTTTACCAGTCTCCAGGGGATTTCAACAACCCTGGCACTGCCTGCTTGGACATGCTGGGGTGCAGGGTCCCATCTCTTGAAAAGGCATCTGTAACACATTTTGTGTACCACAAAAAAGGAGCAGTCAGGAGCAGCAACACCTCAATTCTAAAATCGAGTTGAAAACTATTTTGCAGTTAATCCCAGACAAAAACACATCGGCAGCAGGTTGGGAATTGGTGAAGCAGCTCTGGCTGCCGGATTAACGTGTATGACATTGCCTCAATTTACGGATTTAACTGTCCGACAGAAGACCTCAGAAATATGGATCCGGTGGTGCAAAACTCTGGAAGTTAAATACTAGAAGTGTGTTACTGCTTGAAGCCTCGGACCCGTCAGTCTCGATCACGCCGGGAGGTGGAGATGAGGGAAAGGAGGCGGACACAGGACTTCCCCACCGAGCCGGCACTAGTCAACACCTGCGGTGGCGGTGTCAAGGGAGAAGAAAGGATGAACCAGGGAAGAAAGGATGAACAGGGGAAGAGACGGCCCCGCAGTACCGGGGAGCGGGCTGGGACCCGGCAGTGCCGTAGCGTCCGCTCAGCGCGGCGGGGAGGGCGCCGAATCGATCGCTCGGCGCTCGGGGTAGACGCCTAATCGATCGCTCGGCGGTGGCGGGCGAGGCTGCGCGGCGGCCTCGTCAGTTCTGTCATGGCCGCGCTCATCAATTTCGAGGACGAGGACGAGGTGAAGAGTTACCTGGAGAACTTGCACGTCGAGTACAGCTACCAGTGCTTCAAGGAGAAGGACCCAGACGGTAAGCGGGCGCGGCGCCACCCCTCTGCCCGCCGGACCGAGTCTGGCGGGAGTCTCTGCCCCTTCACCGGTGCTTTGCAGGCTGCCAGCGCCTGGCCGACTACCTGGACGCCGTGCGGAAGGACTTCGTGGGGGCGGCGCGGGTGCTGCGCGACAACTGCGAGACGCACGGGCACAGCGAGAGCTGCTTCAAGCTGGGGGCATACCAGGCCATCGGCAAAGGTGAGCCGGGCTGCTGCTGCTGCTGCTGCTGCTTTGAGCCCGTCACACTCGTGCCCGAGCCGCTAGTGGCAGCGGTTGCGGTGTCGTGGCTTCTGCGATGGCCCTGCCAGCAGCGTGAGTTCCTCTGTGCCGGGGCACCGGGCGAGGAGGGTGGCAGATGCCTGTGGGCGAACGTAACTCATGGCGTTTCGAAGGTGCTGAGCACCTGCAGTTCCTCCTGACCTTGACGGGGGAACTACCAATCATGCTCCCTTTACGGTCACGTAATAAAGCTGGGGAAGGGCGGAAAACCGGAAATCCCTTCCTTCTGGAGAGTCCTCTTTGGGTTAAAACCACACTAGTGTTTTGTTACCATTACATTTGTGTAAGTGCTAAGTACACCCAGGGCTGAATGTTGCTGTGTCCTCTGTTCTTAAAATTTGTGTTTCTTCGCATCTCATTATTCTTAGAGACAGTAAAATAAGACACAATTATGCAAAGTGGTCCGAGTGGTTACAGGTCTGCCCAAAAGGCATCTGCTGGTACAGGAATGGGAAGCACTTAAAGCTACTGAGGCAGCTTCCAAATGGCACGAGTAGTAAGAAAGGTGATAGTGTTGCTTTAGTCCAAAGCCAGTGCCAGTCTTAGTGTACAGGGAGGTATGCTGGCAAAAGAATGCTTGGCCTAGGTAAGCTGTTTAGAAGTCCATAGATGTACATCTGCAAAGTCCAAGATGCTGACTAGCATCCAAAGAGAGGGAAGCTGTGCTGCCCACAGAGCAGTTACAGAGAGCTTCCATCTCTGCCACCGTGTCCTTGCAGTAATCTTTTGGTTTCTTGGCTGACAGGTGGACTCGACATAGATTTGAAAGCTGCTTACAACTCCTTTATGAAGTCATGTGAGAAAGGTGGGAAGAAGTCAATAAATGCATGCCACAACGTTGGGCTGTTGGCCCATGATGGGAGACTAAACGGTGACAAACCAGACCCTGTTGTTGCAAGAGACTATTACACAAAAGCCTGCGATGGCAACTTTGCTCCTAGCTGCTTCAATCTCAGTGTAATATACCTCCAAGGAGCACCTGGGGTCCCTAAGGACATGAACCGTGCTCTGAAGTACTCGCTGAAAGGCTGTGAGCTGGGCCACATCTGGGCTTGTGCCAACGCTAGTCGAATGTACAAGCTGGGAGATGGCATTGAGCAGAATGATGCTAAGGCGGAGGAGCTGAAAAACAGGGCCAAACAGTTGCATAAAGAGCAGAAAGAAGCCCCAAGCTCTTTAAAATTTGGAGAGTAAAGCTGTGAGTTGCAGTTACTGAGTTTCAAAGGGCAAGTGAACTTGTTATTTAAATAATGAGCATACGTTTTGCAGTCGCAATTAAATTCCTCTTGAGTATTTGCATATGCAAATAAACCTTTTTGTGGATGCAGCAAACATCACCAACCCTGCTGTGCCTTTCTGCATTTGTAAATACACAGATTCTTCCCTGCGTTGCTTAGGTGTCTCTTCTTCTTTGAGGAAGACAAAAACACCTGATCTTTTGGAAGTTTGTCCCCACAGTTTCAAGTATGTAATTGGTGCAGACATCCTCTTGTTTTTTGATTTGTGCTGCAACTGCTTCCAGCAGGAGCTGTGATTGCGTACTGGATCCAGGCTGCATAGTTTATAGAATCATAGAATGGTAAGGTTGGAAGGGACCTCAAGGATCATCTAGTTCCAACCCCTTCCCATAGGCAGGGACACCTCCCACTAGTACAGCTCACTCAAGGCCTTGTCCAACCTGGCCTTGAACACCTCCAGGGAGAGAGCAGCCATAACCTCCCTGGGCAACCTGTGCCAGTGCCTCACCAACCTCACTGCAAAGAACTTCCTCCTAACATCCAGTCTAAATCTCCCCTCTGCCAGTTTAAACCCATTGCCCCTTGTCCTGTCGTTGCAGGACCTTGTAAATAATCCCTCCCCAGCCTTCCTGTAGGCCCCCTTCAGATCCTGGAAGGCTACTGTCAGGTCCCCTTGAAGCCTTCTCTTCTCCAGGCTGCAGAGCCCCAACTCTCAGCCTGTCCTCATAGGAGAGCTGCTGCAGCCCTCTGAGCAGCCTCGTGGCCCTCCTCTGGACCCGCTCCAACACTTCCATGTCATTCCTGTGCTGAGGGCTCCAGAACTGCACACAGTACTCCAGGTGGGGTCTGACAAGAGCAGAGTAAAGGGGCAGAATCCCCTCCCTTGCCCTGCTGGCCACGCTGCTCTTGATGCAGCCTAGGACTTGGTTGCTGTCTGGGCTGCATGTGCACACTGCAGGCTCATGTTGAGCTTTTCATCAACCCAGACTCCAAGGTCCTTTTCCTCAGGACTGCTCTCAGTCATTCCCCACCCAGCCTGTATTTGTGCTTGGCATTGTGCCTACCCAGGTGCAGGACCTTACACTTGGCCTTGTTGAATTTCATGAGATTGTCCTGGGCCCACCTCTGCAGCCTGTCCAGGTCCCTCTGGATGGATCCCTGCCCTCTAGCAAGTCGACTTGTGCCACACAGCTTGTTGCCATCTGCAAACTTGCTGAGGGTGCACTCGATACCTGTGTCCATGTCACCAGTCGCCAGTTTGCTGGCGTGTAAAGGTTTCTGCTCTTCAGAAACTGTTGTGAATCCCACATACTTTCTGAGCTAACCTCTTGCAGAACGAGCATGGATTTTGTTCTGCTTTCAAATGATGTGTAAGCCTCATCACTTTTACTCTTAAAGTTACGATTTTAAAATGCCTGGTTTGCTCTCTTTGGCCACAGAAACATTGTCCTGTGCTTGTATTGCCAGTTTTCTTAAACCTGAGAAGTTCATCCAGGCTGCATGCTGAGCCTGGACAGTGCCCCTTGCTCTCTGTGACATTTTCAGGTCCATGGGGACATACTGCTTTGGGCTCTAAAAGCATTTCAGTCATGTTCAGATGATGCCAGTCCCCAAAGAGTCGTGAGCCTGTATGACAGTGTGTGTGTCTAAGTATCTCTGCCTACACATCTTGCAAATGAAACGGGAAAGAAGGAAACTTCATTAGCTCACCTGGGCAGGTGAGTTGCAACAGCAGGGTGTAAGACAGCTGCCCCAGGCTGTGGAGGAAATAAGAGGGCTAGGAAGAGGCTTAGACCTGCTGTATTGCAGGTGAGTTTCAAAGTCTGGAGATGCTCTCTCAGACAAGGCCTGCAGGCAGGTGTTGAACAGCTTTAGCCTGAATGCTGGATTTAGCATCTCGCCAACTGGTTTGTCCCCCCATGAATGTCACATGGATTGCTCCCCAACACACAGTGTTGTTTTACCTTCCTGTCAGCTTCTGAAACTCTATCTTCTATTTTTTATAAGGCAGATATAGGGAATGAGGTGCTGACTGGCCAGATTTTGAACTCAGATCTGTACCTTAAATCTATACAAACCATAACTACACATACACGTTCTGAACCAGCTGCCTAAATAAGCAGAGCAGTATATGTACATGTATTGATGCACTGACAAGATCCTTAGTCATTCTGCTGTGTATGAATGCATGCAGAGTTTGAGATGTGTGTATGCTTTGATGCACATTTACTGCTGATTTGAAATGGGAATGCCCTGGCTGTGGTCTGAATAAAGATACAAGCTTACTACTGAAATTATTGAGAGTAAAAAAAACCCAACCAACCAAAAAAAAAAAACAAAAAAAACAAAAAAAAAAACCAAAACCAAAAAAACACAAACCCAAAACCAACCAACCAAACCCAAAAAACCCCAAAAAACCCTCCACCAACACTAATTGTCCTACTGCTCAACGGAAAGAAGAATTGTTAGAACGCTGTCTGAGCAGCGTGTGAATGAAGGCATTTCTGCCACCCTAACTGCACTCAACAAACTTTGAGAAGGAGGTGCCAGGGTGAAAGGGATGAAAGTGGGACAGACTGACAGCAGGTGGCAGTGCATGAAAACCATTCCTGCTTGCCGTGGCTGGGAGATCTGTGACACGTTTTCAGCAGCTTGGGAGGAAAAAAAATAGTGGTGACCAAAGTGAGATTAATTTTTCCGTTAACACAGTTAATATTCTGTGGTAGCTCAAGAGAGTAAAGTTCTTGTAGAGCAACAGCCGTTGCTGATTGTTTGCTAGGCCTTTGTTCTGGGCGTTTGTGGCCTCTGGGAAAGGTGAGTAAATGCTACCCTGCAGAGTGTAACAGTCTAGCAATAAAACAGTTTGGCAGCTGTGTGTTCAGAAGCAATTGCAGGTGGCTGAAAGCACTGGAGAACTGGCTGACATTTCAAGCTTTCGAGCTCGGTGCCTCCGAGTGGTTGGTTCAGATCCCCGCTCCAAGCAAGGCTGCATACTACAGCAGGCTTTTCTCCTCCCCTGGGATTGCTGTCAGTGATGCCCCCAGGGAAATTCCACTCAGTACCTGGACCATCCTCAGTCTACGTGACACACAGTGCAGCCAGTTAAAGCCACATATAAAGTGCATGTTACACTTATGCAGGGACTTGCAGAATTTAGTTATTTTAACATGAGCTATTTTCATAAAAGCAGCCAAGTGTGTTAGTGCAGGCCAGTCTGTGAGGCATCATCCCATCTCGTACCACTGGTTGCAAAGGCAGACACAAATTAAGGAAGGCTCTTTTATTACCCTTAAAACAAGATCATAAGCAGTTTAAAAAGTTTTCAAGCTGTCCCTGAAGGATTTGCAGCCTGTTTTGGACACATCTGTATCTTTTTCACACAGCTGTCAGTGATGCTGTAACAAGTGCATTAGATGGGCAAAGCCTTCTGTTTGAATCTTTTCCCTCCAAAGTGACAAAGCATCAAAGGCAAGGATCAGTCAGTCTCATTTCAACCTATTATAAATGACATATGCTTAATGCAGTTGATAGCAGAGACTGTGGACTCTACTAACAGCAGTCTAAAATCATGCTCCAAGTCTTGGTTCATCACCACCTCGCTCTGATACCGTGAGGGTATTACCAAAAGGCCAAGAACGTCCTACTCTTTCTTTTTACCTGATGTTACAAAGGCCAAATTTGGTGTTCTCTAGGGAAGAAAATTGTTCCTCCCTGGCTTCTGAGGTCATAAAGAGCGAGTGCTAGATGTGTGATCATAATAACATATTTGGAAATAAAGAAAACCTGTTATCTCTTCAGGATCAATGAATTGTCCAGGAAATAAAGGTGTGTATGTCAGCTTCACAGCTGCTAATGCACCTTGTGCCTGCTTTCATTAGTCTGTATTGATCTAAGGGTACAGCCAAACTCTTTTAATAAAACAGCAATGTACTCCACAAGGGATGGTGGCCAGCTCTAATTAATTAGATAGGCATGAATACATGGCTTTAAATGATGGCAGCATTCACTGCAAGATGTTTCCTGGAGCTGTGACAAGATTGCCAGTGGAGTATTGGTTTTGTACCACGATGCAGAAAAACACTGGCACCACATCATGTTGTGTCATTTGGATCCACCCTGGACAACAGATGCTGTGGGGTAAAGAAGCCCCCTGATGCTGTAGAGACATACAGACTTGTGGTGGTGGTTCTGTTTCAGTGTTGTAATAAAAGCAGCCTTGCAGCTTGCTTGCCTTTGGTTCAGCCATCAGTGGCATCTCCTTGCTGCACCATGCGTGGAGGAGATCCCATGGCTGTGCACAGCACCCAGCTGGACAAGCTGAGAGATTCTGCACATGTGAGCAAAGTGCTGCTGCTCTGTGCTACAGTGCAAATTGCTCTGGAAAGAAATTAATTCTGTCAGAAAGTTTTCACTTCTTCATCTGAGAGAGAATATGCCCAGGGAGTTCTTCCTGTGGTGGAAAAATTCCTCCTTCCCATGCACTTCCCAGCATTTCACCCACTAAACCTCAGAATGATACTTTTCTACTCAGGGTTGGGTCTTTTTCTTCATGGTAACACAACAAGGAGGTAAAAAGGAGTCATGGCACAGCAAGAAACAGATTAGAAAGGTTATCCAGTTGCATTCTTACTGCAGTAATTTGTGCTGGGGTAGCACCCAGGGGTTCAATTCAAGTGCTGTTACTGGGTTGTTTGTGTGTACTCATAATGACAGCCCCAATCAGAGAGGTACCATGGTACAAAGGCCCTAGCACATGGTTCAGCATCCAACACCAGTGCCCTGCTTTGATTCTCCAGACACTCTATCAGCAGCATGGCCCAGAGTCCATGCAAAACAAGCTCCTGAGACTTCAGTGATCAAAGCTGTGCCCGCTTTGCAGCGTCTGATTTTGCATGCCATGGCTGCACCCTCACAGTGCTTTCATTTGCCAGTACCTACACATGAAGCAAAACCAACAAGCACTCATTGCACTAATTGCATACTACATCACATATTTCTGCTTCACTGTTACTGCCTTCTACTCAAACACCAGTTACAATTACCAGTGGTGTATCCCAAATGGGATGTTTTCTACATAGGTGCACACTTTGTTTTATACTCTCATTTGTAATATGCTAATGTGGGTTTGTAATACACTTCAGGTTTTAATCCTTTTTTCTCCCTAGATCAACTAGTAAGAAGTGTGTGTGGTACAGAATTACCAAATGAAACCCACACCAAATGGAGTGGTGATTTCAGGTGGGGATTTGTGCTCAGCCTAATGGTAATGCACACACACACTACGGTTCCTGAGTGTGCTGGGAGTTCGCTGGGAGTTCTCATCCTGTCAATGCAAAACTGAAATATGGTGCTTGAAACATACCCTGGAGAAGTTTTTCTTAGCAACAGAGAGGCTTTTGGTAAAACAGAAGAAAAAAGGAAGATTAATCCCCCTGCATGTTTAGACAGCAGTTGGCACTCGCAGCCTGCCTCTCCCAGAGAATCATGAGAAGCATAGAGCTGCTTTGCAGCTCACAGAGCCATTGCTTATGGAGCTGGGGTAGGAAAGCCATCAAAGAAAAGTGTTAATAGTTCTGCTGTGATGTAATCTCATAAGATGAAGATGAGTTTATTTATCTTAGAAGTTCCCTATTCTGACAGTCCTAGTCCCATCTGGAGTACTGTGTACAGTTCTGGAGCTCCCAGCACAGGAAGGACATGGAACTGTTGGAGCAAGTCCAGAGGAGGGACATGAAGATGCTCAGAGGGCTGCAGCAGCTTTGCTATGAGGACAGGCTACAAGAGCTGGGGCTCTGCAGCCTGGAGAAGAGGAGAGTTTGAGGAGACCTTACAGCAGCCTTCCAGTATCCCTTCCAGGCTGGGGAGGGACTATTGACAAGGTCTTGCAATGACAGGACAAGGGGCAATGGGTTTGAACTGGCAGAGGGGAGATTTAGACTGGATGTTAGGAGGAAGTTCTTTACAATGAGGGTGGTGAGACACTGGCACAGGTTGCTCAGGGAGTCTGTGGCTGCTCCCTCCCTGGAGGTGTTCAAGGCCAGGTTGGACGAGGCCTTATGTGACCTGTTCTAGTGGGAGGTGTCCCTGCCTATGGCAGAGGTTTGGAACTGGATGATCCTTGAGGTCCCTTCCAACCTTACCATTCTATGATTCTATGATTCTATGATTTGACACTTAATGGCCTGCTCTGAGCATTTGTCTCACAAATGGCACTGAAAAGCTCTCCTGGCACTGGAAGCACACCCTGCTCCTATAGGCCTTCCTCCCCAGGAAACTCATTGCGTTGCAACAACCTGTTCTGCAAACTGAGAAGGAGCCACACAAATGATTAAAGGAGTGGAACATCTCCCTTATGAGGAGAGCCTGAGAGAGCTGGGGCTGTGCTGCTTGGAGAGGAGGAGCCTGAGGGGTGACCTCATTCTTATTTACGAAGATGTAAAGGTGAATGCCAAGAGGCTGGAGCCAGGCTCTGCTGGGTGATGCCCAAGGACAAGGGGCAATGGGTGGAAGCTGAGGCATAGGAAGTTCCATGGAAACATGAGGAATATTTTTTTTCCCTGTGGAGGTGACGGAGCCCTGGAACAGGCTGCCCAGGGTGAGAGTGGAGTCTCCCCCTCTGGAGATATTCCAGCCCTGTCTGGATGTGTTCCTGTGTGGCCTGGTCTAGGTGATCCTGCTCTGGCAGGGAGTTGGACTGGATGAGCTTTTGAGGTCCCTTCCAGCCCCTGACATCCTATGAAACCTCTATTATGTCTGTGAGAAAGGAGGACAAGGCACTGAACAGCTACTGACATATTTCAGGCCATGCCACATCTGCAGGGGCCCAGAGTGATTATCCTCCACACAATATTTAGCACGGCAAGGACTTGTCAGTTCCTTACAGACCGAGAAACACTGCGATGGGAAGCTGGCCTTTGAATTTATCCAGATCCTATTTGCAGAGTGTTACTCTGGAAAGATGCAACAGCCACCTCAGCACAGTGTTATTAATAACTGCTGCAGAGAAAAGGAGAAGCTGAGACACTGTGAGCACTGTGAGCAGCCTTGCTGTGTTAACCTTCAGGGGAGTTCCTTTGTGTGCCTCCTTAAGCAGAACATTTTCTCTGTGCTATTGTTTTGCTCATTTGTTCTGCAGTTGGTACAAAGGCAACACAAAGCATCTGGCTTCTCAGGTGGGCTGAGAAGAGAGTGACGTTAGCTGTCACAGCATCCCAGCCTGCCTCAGACTGGCAGCTCACACCCTGTGGGATTTGTGAGCAACAGACATTGCCACTCAGGGAGGTTGTGTGTCAGCTGAGGTGAAGAGATTTAGACCTTTTTGGAACCCCAACCTTATTCTAAATTCTTTTGCTGCTGGGCTTTATAAGCTTTCCACCAGAGGCTGACACCAGAGGATGCCAGAGCCTGACCTTGTTAGAAAGGCACAGAATGTGTGAACAAATCCAGCAGCAGTGGTGGTTTCTAGAGGAGCAGCACAAAGGTGTTACAGTGAACAGTAAGAGCTTCCCACACAATTTACCAGTTAGCCAGAATGGCTCTGCAGTGTGCTTGACTTGGGACCTCCTGCTGCCTGTGTATGGCAGCACGAATCATAGAATCATAACCAGGGTTGGAAGGGACCACAAGGATCATCCAGTTCCAACCCTCATGCCATGGGCAGGGACACCTCACACTAGATCAGGCTGTCTAGAGCCTCATCCAGCCTGGCCTTAAACAACCCCAGGGATGGGGCTTCCACCACCTCCCTGGGCAACCCACATCTCTATATGTGGTGTTTGCTGCCTCTTCTGCTCATGGCTCCCACAGCAGCCTCAGGACAGCTCCAGGTCCTGCTGTCACAGCCTAGTGCCAATGCTGATTCACTGATGGTTTCATCTGCATCACAAAATGAACCTCAGTTAATTTAGTTAATGCAGTTCTGGAAATGACTGGAGATATGTGACCCTTAGTGATCAGTTCTAATGCTCTGTGGACCTTCTTTCCTGACCTAATGCCATCCTAAGAGGTGTGTTCAGTTAAAGCCTGTGATCAGGATGAATTTTCTTACACAGTGCCTATGTGTCCCTAAGGATCTGTAGGTAGGAATGCCTTGACCTCCAGTCCTTTCCAATACAGAGTGATTTTGCCTTAGACACTGTGCAGTTCCAAGTTGCACCCTGAGGCTATACTTGCAGCATAGCAGAGCCCTGGAAACATTTTCATAGAACCATAACATTACTAGGGCTTGAAAAATACCTTTAAGATCATTGAGTTCCACCATAACCCAGTTACCATGGCCACTGAACCATGACATCGACAGCTTCTTGAACAACTACGTTGTAGGTACTGTTTATATATAACCATAGAATCTTAGAATCATAGAATGGTAAGGTTGGAAGGGACCTCAAGGATCATCTAGTTCCAACCCCCTGCCATAGGCAGGGACACCTCCCACTAGTACAGCTCACTCAATGCCTCGTCCAACCTGGCCTAGTTGCTTATAGGTAGTTTCCCCATTGTTGGGGAGCATTAGCAAGAAAGGGGTTTGGGCCGTGATTTGAATGAAGAAATAACCTTGACTGCAGTATTTTCCCTCAGCATTTTGCAGTACCAAGCTAGAATCCTTGCTGTCATCCTACAAGCAGATAGAGCCCACCAATCAGTGAGCCAAAGAGCTGGAAAGTTTTACACCTTAGAAGCACCAGTCAAAACTTTGTTCTCTGGAGAGCCAGAGGTGAGGTCCTTTAGCAGAGGGCAATGCCAGCATCGTGCACACAACCTGGGTAAATGGCAAACAGCAGCAGGCAGACATGAGGTGCTCAGGCCCCTACTGCTAACCCTGCTGAAGAGCAGCAAGCTTCAGACTGCTCATGCTTCACTTAGCTCTCTTGAAGGACATTAACATTGCCCAGGGACATACATAAGGTGACAGAAAGAAAGCCAGTAGCATCTTTTAATGCTGAAGTATGAAAGAACAAAGCTTTTTGATTCAGTTCCTGCTCACTAGGCTGAATCAGAGGTATTGTGAGAGTGGGAAACATGTAACACTGAAAACCAATTGCATTAAACATTGTCTTTCAGAAAGGCCCCTGTGCAGTCTGGGATAAGGGATAGTCCTATGCTTGTGGCACTGCAAATTGATAAACTGAATGTGCAGAGAGGGATTGATTGAGTACTCCCTGTGCTTGGAGGCCTCAGCTAATAAGTGACAAATACAAATGTTGTTTCTTGTTAGAAATTGCTAGGTGCAATACTGCTCAGGCTATGAATACAGTTAACACCTAAGGGACTCTGCACAAATCCCACACCACATCAAGCATCAGCTTCCCTCAACTGGGACCTGTGATTGTTTATAAAGGACAGGCTAGAATCTAGCTTTGCTTGGCCCATCCACTCCAAGAAGATAGTTTATGGCAGAGCTGTTGAAGAGAGCCAGGATCAAAATACTAGAGTCTGTAAAGAAGGCAGGGCTCACCACAAAAATAAACAATAAAGAAAATAAACAGAATAAACTCTGTAGCAGATTATTTTTTTCTAGCTACAACTTGCCTGTTCTCATACAAAATGAGACCAACTGATTAATGAATTCAAAGTGAATTCTACATTTTCTCATTGCTCAGTCAGTAAAAGCAAAGGATAGGTAACTCCATTTGGCCTGTGAAGCATCCCCTGGTCTCAGGAAAGCATCAGATCAAACTGTTTTCTTCCCTGATATCTCCAGAGTTCAGCAAGAGCTGCGGTAACAGTGTGAAACAGAAAGCCTGCTAGGACTCTTTAGAGATGTTGGGCTGCCTTGTTTGACTTTGGAGTGACCAGATAACAACTGCCAGAGCCTGGTCCCAGGGAATCAGCAGAACCCAGCACCTCTTTTACCAGTGTAATGAAGGGACCAGACACAGATCGTGACTTATTTCTGGAACAGAATCCCAAGTCAGATCAAATTAGCTCTCAGTTGTCTGCAACAACCTGAAGCAGGAATCATTCACAAGTTCAAGATTGCCTCTATTAATTCCTCTGGGCCCATGCAGGGTGAAAGTCCCAGCAGGCCCTGCCCCTGTGGCTGATGAGCATTTGTTAAATAGGGGGCTGCACAGAGTTTAAACCCCTGTGGTGCTGGGGACCTGAGTGGGAAACCGGCACAGTCTTTCAGCCATGTTTCTTCCCGTTCTGCCTGCAGCCAGGGCTGAAGCAATGGGTGCATTTATTGGATGGGGTTGCAATAGCTGTGTGAAGCATTCCCAGAAGCCATTAAATGCTGATGAGTGCCCTGGCACTGCAGATTGCAGGCAGTCTCGGCACTCAGAATGGACACTAGATGGGAAGCAGCTATCTCTAGTTGAAAACCCAGCCTGACCCCACAACAAACCAGCAGTGTTCTAATGATCTGGCGAGCCTTTTGTGCGCTTGTCCTCTCCACAGGCTGTTCACATGTATTTTTCTTCTTTCCCTGTGGGAGGACTGTTCCCTTGGCTACAAGTGCTGGCCTCTAATAGTTGGCATTTGGGCACTCAGAGCTAACAGGATGAAAATATTGCTCTGTTTGTCCTCGGTTCCTGCAGGAGCACAGAGAACACAGCTGGACAGGTCTCTGATAGGCAACTGCTCCAAGTGGTACCATTCATCCAGGTACATGATTTTGCCCTGCTGCAGCCTTCCCTTGCAGGTGCTGCTGGGGTAGATGTCTGTACTTCTGCTGGACGTTGCCTTGTCAGAGAAGTGCCAACGGGAGGTGAGGTCTGGGACTTGTTTCCCGTCCGTTCTGCACAGCAGACGGCAGATGCTCCCTTTAGCTGCTGCAGCCAGAGGTGCTCCTCTTTAGCCACATCCATCGCTGGCAGCAGCACATCACAAGGCAGAACAGGCACAGCCAGTGCCCTGCTAGCAGGAGGGGCAGGTGGCAGCAGACACAGCTAATGCCCGGGAGCTGAAATCAGTCTCTCTTAATCTTGCTGCCTTTCTGTATTAAGGACACTACTGCTTTTGCATTAGGGGAATGAGAATAGCCTTGTCTCCTCTAGAGAGCTCAAGGTCCTGCCTTCATTTGCCATCAAGTGCTCCATGCACTCCCTTTCATTAAAGCCTCCACACAGTGACCTTTACACAATAACTTTTTCTCAGAGGCTCTTTCATAGTCTGAGGCTGCTCCTATTTAAATTCCTGTTATGCTGAGGGAATCAAATACATCTTTTTCTGTATTTAAGTGCTCGGCACAAACTAATGTCCTTCTCCAGTCATGAAACACAACAAAGGGACCGTGATTCCAAGGGCAAGGTGAGGCTTTCAATCTCTATGGAAACTGGAAACCAGTCTAATGACAGGGCCAAGAGGAAGCAAGAAGCCAGGGCCATCAGGTGAATAGAAACCATCAGCTCTCAGACAAAAGGTGAGAAAACAAGGTAATAAATCTGAGTGGACAAAGAGTCGTGTGCTAGGTAGCTGGGAATCTGGAAAAGGCTCCTGGTGATTTCTAATCAGCAGATCCTGTGACCCAGCGAAGCACCAACTGACAGCACTTATCTGTGCTGGAGACAAAGAGGGAAGCAGCACTACAGGAAGGCTGCACTGCTCTCACTCTTCCCCCGTGGTTTCTGTTGTAGTTAGAGCAGCTGAAAACCTGAGCAAACCTGATCAGTCAGGAGTACACGGCTGCATGTCCTGACCGATCCCATCTTTGTAAGCAGTGCTGCTGGCTCTGCCTGCTAGAAAGGCTCAGAGGACAGATAAGGCAGCCTGGGGAGGAGGAACATAGAAGGCATTGGTGCAGGAGCTGCATTCGAGTTTTAGCTGTTTTCCAGGAATCTGCACTGTCCCTGACTAGTTCAAGAACAGAGGAAGGTGATTAGCTGGTTGGTTTGCTGAGCCTGCATGACCTGCTTCACGTTTCTTGTTAGGAAGATGTGAGAGCTGAAAGCTCTCTTTTCAGAGGTCAAAGAGCCTAAGCTGGAGGGTCTTGCCACATAAAAAGTGTTAGAGTTGTCCTTCACTTTGGCATCCAGGAGTTGAAACCAAAGAACTGCCCTGAATCCAAGAACATGAAGTCCTGAAGGACCCAGCCACTTAGGCAACCAACCCAGCCTGTAACAGCCTTTATCCTCACATTCAATGAATTGAACTCTCTACAAAAGCCTCTCTGCCTGTTTTGCAGATGTAGCTATTTCCCAGAGGCCCACTCCTCTGTGACCCTCCATGAGCTGTGGCTCTTTTCTGTGTGGTTTGTTCAGGAGGCTCCACTTCGAAGTGTGCCTCAGGCTCCTTCAGGGCACAGCAGTACACACTCTGCCCAGCAGGTTTCTGCCATGCCTGCAGATCACTCCGTTCAGATGCAGGTCAGACACTCTTCATTCCTACAGATGGCACAAGGTAATGCTGTGTGAATGCTCTCCTGGGGAAAGCAAATCTCACTGCACTATGAGTGATATTAAAAGGTCCCATGCTGGGACACTAATGTGCATACTAATAAGCTATGTGCTACAGAGAAACCTGAGCACACTGAGAGGCCTGGTGCTCATGCAGTCTATTTCTCTGTCCCAAGCCTGAATTACCTGTATTTGTCACACCTGACAGCTCTCTGCCCTCTCTAACCTCTAGAGGAGGCTTCGCTATCACCACAGGCATTTTTTCCCTGTGTTTAATGATCTTTCCAGCAGAAAGCTTCTGATTTCCTCAATAGCCACAAACACCAGGAATGAATGTGGTGAATGGGCACTATGCAGACAGGCAAGAATGACCCAGCAGCACTGATGTGGGAGTCCTGACAGGCTAAGGGAAGCCCTGCTTGGTTTAAGCATTTCTTTAGTTCAAGTTGACTGCAGTAGACTGTTGTTTACAATCAGGTGAAAAACAACTGTCCCCTTGGCACGCTGTGAACTGCAGAGAGCACTCAGATTCCTTAGCATCAGAAACAATAACTAGCAAAGAGTCAGTGTAAAAGTGAAGCTTGCTGCAGTGAAAGACAGAGGCAGAATAACTCAGAGCATCCTCCTCCACTGGATGGTAAGGACTGGCCCAGATCTCAGCTGAGGTGAAATCACAGAATCATAGAATGGTAAGGTTGGAAGGGACCTCAAGGATCAGCTAGTTCCAACCCCTGTCATAGGCAGGGACACCTCCCACTAGCACAGCTCACTCAAGGCCTCGTCAAACCTGACCTTGAACACCTCCAGGGAGGAAGCAGCCGCAACCTCCCTGGGCAACCTGTGCCAGTGCCTCACCAACCTCACTGCAAAGAACTTCCTCCTAACATCCAGTCTAAATCTCCCCTCTGCCAGTTTAAACCCATTGCCCCTTGTCCTGTCATTGCAAGACCTTGTCAATAGTCCCTCCCCAGCCTTCCTGTAGGCCCCCTTCAGATACTGGAAGGCTACTATCAGGTCCCCTTGAAGCCTTCTCTTCTCCAGGCTGCAGAACCCCAACTCTCTCAGCCTGTCCTCATAGGAGAGCTGCTCCAGCCCTCTGATCATCATTTGAAAATGAAAGCTCTCCAGTGGCTCTGGTCTGGTTCCCATGGAAGTGTCCATTGCTGTTACAGATAATCCTGCTCTGTCACCTCCCTGGGGAGCCAGCAGAGAGGCCAAAGCTGGCGATCTGACTAAGCAGCCTGAGATGGTTTCCAAGCCCTCATCTGGTAACCTCTAAAGGTTTGTTTGATGAGTAGGGCAGAAGAAGATACAGTCCTTTGTAAAGATGGGCTCACAGAGCATTTTTTCAGCCAAATCCCACCATTTCAGGTACAGGAAGTGTGTTGGTTTGGGAGTCACCACCCCCCACCCTCCAATGAAACCACCCAGTCCAGATTCAGCCAGCTGGAAGTCAAGGAATGAAGCTGTATTTACAGCTTAGCACAAGTTACAAGTATATATATACACCATTGTCATGGGTTTAAAGAGCTGACAGAGCGAAGCTCTCAAATGAATTGGAGAAAAAAGCAGAATTATATTTGGAGAGAGTTACAGATAGAAATTACAAAGCAGTTACAGAATCCATAAGCAAACCCCCTGAATTTTCCCCCAACCCAAAACTAAATCTACAATCCTCAGTGCTCCAATCCTCCCCCCCCACCCATGTCTCTGCCATCCAAGAGGCCTAAGCACAGCCTCTGGAGGCCCCAAACCAGGTCTATCCTTACATGTTTGTCCTGATAATGCAGCTCCTGCCTGACACAAGGCTGGAGGGGGAGGAAAGAAGAACAGGCCTTGCCGTGAGCTTATGAAGAGATAGCAAAATGATGGGATTGAATAACAATATTCTAGCCCCTAGAGGACTTTTTTAACTCTATAGTTCCCAATCTGGGACAACCATATACAGTTATGTACAAGTTAAAAGTAATACACAAATACAAAATTGCCTCCAAAACAATCAGATTGCCAGGAGGCTCCTGACCCAAACCTCACCCCCTTCCCCTCCACTTTCCCTTCCATTATCTGAAGGGGTCCCACAGGAAGGCTGGGGAGGGACTATTGACAAGGTCTTGCAATGACAGGATAAGGGGCAATGGGTTTAAACTGGCTGAGGGGAGATTTAGACTGGATGTTAGGAGGAAGTTCTTTCCAGTGAGGGTGGTGAGGCACTGGCACAGGTTGCCCAGGGAGGTTGTGGCTGCTCTCTCCCTGGAGGTGTTCAAGGCCAGGTTGGAGGAGGCCTTGAGTGAGGTGTACCAGTGAGAGGTGTCCCTGCCTATGGCAGGGGGTTGGAACTAGATGATCCTTGAGGTCCCTTCCAACCTTACCATTCTATGATTCTATGGTTCTATGATTCCCCTCTTTCCCTCCCTTCAGCAATAACCAGATCAATCCCTGTATATCTCCAATCATAAATCTGGAGAGGTCTGAGGTGAGATGTCAAAAAGACAACATGGAGGTTAGAGGAAATAAAGAGTTAGGTCGAATTAAAGTTAAGGCAGAAAGCAACCACAGACTGCCAGAGTGAAGGAGCAGAACAACAACTGAGAACTAACTGAGAAGTGTGTGAGCAGTGAGTGCCTTATCTATATTTTGACAGTTGTGTTTCTCAGCAGAAGAATGAGTGACATAGGCTTCCACTGTTGTTTTTCTTTCTTCTCAAAGCTAAGGATTTAATTTCTTTCAGTAAAATATTCCAATTAGCTTCAAACCAGCACAGAAAGTGAGAGGAAGCCATGTGAGAACCATAGGAAAACAGATCTCACCCAGTTCAGGAAAAAGGCTCTTGGTGTGACCTGAACAATTCAGCCTATTTCCTTTCAAGCACCTCATTTAGCAGACCTCAAACCCCTTTCACTGGCACAATTCTCTCAGCAGATTCTATTTGCATGTCCTGCCATTTCCTCTTTGCATTAAAACTCTGAGCTGCCTTTGCCAGGACTTTGCTGCCTTATCACCCTCCCCAGGAGAGCTTCACTCCTATATAGACTTGAATTAATATTCACTTCATCCCTGATGCCTGAGAGCTCATAATTTAAAATGCCAAGACTAGCTTGGTAGCTCCATCAAATGTTGGGAAAGATTGTCTGTAGCTCTTAACCCCCTTACTTTTGGCCTCCCAGGTACAGCAGTGCTCCTGAGGAGCGTCTCTGACCATGGGCTGCGCCCATGGAGCTAACACAACCCCATGGGGTTCCAGACCATAGTTTCCATTTCACTCGACACCACGATTTACTGACACAAGTAACAAATGAAACCTAAGGAGAAGGGAAGCTGCAGAAACACATTTTGTCATTGACTCAGGAGAGAAATCAATATGTTCAGATTCATTAGAGGGAGTAATCTCCATTGAAAGGCAAAGGGACGAGAAAACTTCACAGCTGTTAGCATCCCAGGGCTTTGGACGTGGTTCAGTCTCTGCCCCAAGCCACTCTTTCAAAAGCTGATGGGCTCATACCAGAGACCAGCCCTTACTGACCCCCTGCAAACCCACAGCCAGACCCTGCTGGGAAAGGCATCTTCCTGCAGAGTACCTGGTGGAGCTGCGAGGAAGAGAAAGGTTTAGAAAGATTTTTGCCTGAGAGTGGTCCAAAGGGACTAGAAGATGCAGGCGAGTTCCATTTACTACTGTCACAGACCATGCTTACACTTGCTCCCTTAAGAAAATAAAATCAGTGTGATGAGGTTTGTGACACAAACCATGCTTACACTTGCTCCCTTAGGAAAATAAAATCACAGTGATGAGGTTTGTGGTTCTTCCGATTGCCTGGAGATCAACTGGGCCTGTTCAGACCAAAAGAACCATTTTAAGTGCAGCACTTTGTGCAGGGTTCTGTGTGTAAACAAAAGTAACCAAAAGAAAGAGTGTGAGTCATCAACACCCTTTTCATCTCGTGAAATGAAAACGTTTGGCTGTCTTGGCAGATCAGCTGTGCTGACATCTTTGCTGTGTGTTTGGCCCCAAGTGCAGCTGCGCCATTGGCAAGCTGAGCCACAAGACGCTGCAGCAGCACCCTTCAAACAGAAAGGAGGCTTAGGCTCATGCCTCAACTTGCAGATCAGGCATCACTAAATACAAAAACATCCTTTTCTTTACACATTCTGTATATAAAAACCTCTGCATCTAACTGAACATGCTTCACCTAAAATTGGGTTTTACTCCCTCCTGGTTTAACCCCAAGAACAATGCTGCTTCCTCTCTTTCATTAACATGAGTTTATCCTGCTTCCCCTTGAGCAGAAAGCCATCAACCCTGAAGTTTGATTAGTGGTAATCAGCAAACATCCACACCTGTACCCAAGCAGTGGGAGGCTCTTCAATTAAAAATGGGTTTCCAGACCATCATGTCTGTGTTCAGAAAGGACCAAGGCATCCCTCAAGGAATACAGAGCTCTGCAATTCATTTCTGTACTGTGTTTCTCCAAGGATAGGAATGCTAGCAGAGAACAAAGTGTCTGCATGCTGAAGGGACTGATTTCTGATGTCTCTTTGGAACTAGTGTATTCAACAGCACTAAAGAATCCTGGAGGGTTTGTCAAAGGCTGGATGGTGGAACAGCCATTGCTTATCATCTGTCCAAAACCAGCTCCTTTTTTCTTGCTTAGTTTAGGCTCAAAACACAGGTCTGAGGACCGTGGTGTGGGCATCTGCTCCTGACACAAAAGCAGCTCAGGAAGTACTGCAGCAGGGTCGTGCATGGAGGAGCAGGATGATTACTTCTGGAGAAAGCAGAGTGACAAGGAAAAAGTGCTTAAGTGAGATAAGTGATTTTTATTCATTCTGTTCCCAAGTCCTTGTTGGTTTTAATGCATAAAACATTTGGAGGAAAAATCCTCTCTGATGGTTTAGCTTTCTCACCTGTCCCTTAAATTCTAAGGATGTTTCTGCTTCTAGTTTGCAAAGTTCCAAGTAAGCCAGAGGAAGGCAAGACTTAATATTCTTGTTATACCTAAATGCAAACCGTGAGCAAACTTATAAACAATATCTACAAGCCTCTTCCATATGCCATAAAAATGCTTAGGAAAGTACATCTGGGCACTTCTGCTTCCTTTTCCTATCGTCTTTCACCTCTCTGCTTCCCCTTCCCTAAATAGATAGGTAATGGAGTTAATCTATTCCCTGGGGCTCTTGCGAAGATTCATTAGTTAATATTTATGCAGCAAAACGAAGTAAGTGCTGTGTAAGTGCTAAGCACCATTATTGTTCTTTCTCTTTTCATTAACTCATGGCGTACATGCCTAGCAGACTAGATAAACACAGTCATTAACTGTCCTCAGTGTGAGTCAAGTGAAAAGGCAACATGACTGCCGCTAATTAGAAATGTTTGCTGTGGCTGATGACCCTGCCGAACAAAACAACCCACTGAGTTTGAAGAATTACAGCTATTTCTCTACTCATCCGAGCAAGATCTGGCTGCAGCAAAGAAGCTCCCAGAACGGGTCAAATTAAACGTGCTGCACGTTTGCGTGTTTAACACACACACACACACACACACACACACACAGTGTTTAATCTGCACAGAATCACTCAGGAGCTCTCCAGATTTCAGAATGCCAAACCTGTTCTCTGCTTCGGTTGGATACCTCTCTAAGAAGCCACAGTGAGAGGGCACAACTACGGATAAGTGGAGGGACCATTTTGCTCTAGAGCTCTGCACTAGGAAGCACCCTGTGCTGGAAGAGGAGGAGAAACCAAAGTCAGAACAAAGACAAATTCAGGAAAGAAGTCCAACGGGTCACACCGTGGCTGTGGGTGGCAGAGTAGAGGTGAGTAGTGGCACATCCTTTTCAGCTGGATGAGCTCTCCACTTCCCAGGCCCATGTCAAGGTGTGAGGTTCCCACAGCACCCACAGCATGTGGACTCCCTTACCCCACAGCTGCCAGCCAAAGAGAGAGGCCCAGGAGCCCCCTGCACTAATATAGTCTCTGTGCTCTCTCTACTCTGCCTTCATTCAAAATCTGACTCCTTTCTCTCTCTTTTTCGTTGCTAACAAACCAAGTCCTCATTGCCCCAAGCTCTATCCTCTGATAAAAGAAAAATCAAAGAGTGCTGATAAAGGGCCTTACAGACCAGATGCACATTTGTCAGGATGTCTGTAGCAAACCATAAAATACCAAAAATTGTAGAAGTGTTTGTTTGTAGCAGTCAGTTGATAATATGCAAACCTAAACAACCTCTGTAGAAGTGTCTGTTTACAGCTACTAGTTGGAGATCTGTGATATGCAATCTTGAAAAGGCCCAGGTCTGCACTGACCGAGGGAAGCAGGAAGGAGATAAAGGAGAAGCAGAAATATCCTGACTTCAGCAATTAAGAGAGGCCTGCTGATCAAAATGAAAAAAGAAAACCTGTGAGGAAGACTGCTAGCCTTCATCTCAGATGACCACCCAAGACCACCAGGGGGGTGGAACCAGGGCACAGAATGGGAAAATACCTATGTTAATGAACTCCACTAAATAACTGTAATGACCCTACCTCTTATTATGAATATGTGTGCTCTTGTAACATAAATTGTGCCTTCTGCCAGCATGGGGTGTGCAGGATTGGTGAAGCAATCCTCCTGTACCCAGCAATGTAATAAAACAGATCTACTGCATAACTCTGCATGAGTTTTGGAGTTCATTTTGCAGATCACCTCCATCTGATTATTTACCTGCAAAATGCATCATCCTGCTCTGGGAGAGTTTTACACTAGACCACAGAAAGCCATTGCAGGGCGAAGCAGCTCTCTCTGCTTAAAGATATACTCTGCCTTGGAGAGGTTTTGTCTGGAGCTGCAAAATTCTGAACCCAATTTTGCAAGCAGAAGCCCCTGATCCCTCTGCAATAGCCAAGGCAAAGCCATGCTCCTTGCAATAGCCATTCTCCCTGCATTAGCCATTCTCCTTGCAATAGCCAAGGCAAAGCCATGCTCCTTGCAATAGCCAAGGCAAAGCCATGCTCCTTGCAATAGCCATTCTCCCTGCAATAGCCAAGGCAAAGCCATGCTCCTTGCAATAGCCATTCTCCCTGCAATAGGCAAGGCAAAGCCATTCTCCTTGCAATAGCCATTCTCCCTGCAATAGCCAAGGCAAAACCATGCTCCTTGCAATAGCCCTTCTCCCTGCAATAACTATTCTCTCTGCAATAGCCATTCTCCCTGCAATAGCCAAGGCAAAGCCATTCTCCCTGCAATAGCCAAGGCAAAACCATGCTCCTTGCAATAACCATTCTCCCTGCAATAACTATTCTCTCTGCAATAGCCATTCTCCCTGCAATAGCCAAGGCAAAGCCATGCTCCTTGCAATAGCCATTCTCCTTGCAATAGGCAAGGCAAAGCCATGCTCCTTGCAATAGCCATTCTCCCTGCAATAGGCAAGGCAAAGCCATTCTCCTTGCAATAGCCGTTCTCCCTGCAATAGCCAAGGCAAAGCCATTCTCCCTGCAGTAGCCATTCTCCCTGCAATAGCCAAGGGAAAGCCATGCTCCTTGCAACAGCCATTCTCCTTGCAATAGGCAAGGCAAAGCCATGCTCCTTGCAATAGCCATTCTCCCTGCAATAGCCAAGGCAAAGCCATGCTCCTTGCAATAGCCATTCTCCCTGCAATAGGCAAGGCAAAGCCATGCTCCTTGCAATAGCCATTCTCCTTGCAATAGCCAAGGCAAAGCCATGTGCCCTGCTTGGGCTAAACTAGAGCACGCTGCAGCCATATCAGGTGCTGCACAGCACTGCAGTTTGCAACTGGCTCCACCTTTGCAAAAACTATGGCAGCCAACCCCCATTTCCACAGGTTTATGATTCAGGAATTTAAATCAGTCCCAATAGCTTTGGGATTTCTCACTTGTCCATCTGGAAGGGCTTTTCACCTGGTCCATCTCAAAGCACAGCTGGTGGTTTGCACGTGAACACTGTCCAGAATACCTTGGCCTTTGCTTTCAGAACAATTTGACTTCATGTAGGAATTTGTCCTGATGCTGCACAGTGCTATTTCCTGGGCAAGGCTGGCATGAACAGTGCACAAACACTTCAGCTGGAGCAGCCCAACAGGAGCAGGCTGTGCCATTACACTGCATCGCAGCTTGACAGAGAAAACTTCTGCCCTTCTCTCAATCAAAACGTTGAAGGGCTGGAATCACAACTGCTGCCTGTCCAACCACACAGCAGTGCCCAGCCAGGGGTACCAGCAAAGGTGCAGGAGGGCAAAGAGGACTTTGTGCAGAGGTTCTTGCAATTGAAATCCCTAGTTTGGGAAATTAAAATACACATGGGACTAAAACCAGGGGGAGAAACACCGTTTGCTTTTCCCTTGCACAAAGAACCGCTTCATAACACCATTCTGCTGGGCATGGCCTTCAGCTGAGGGCTGAAGGCTTATGCAGAATGGGGAGCTGAAGCAACCTACCATGGAAACTCCACAGTCACCTAAGAATGGATTTACTCAAGAGGGATCAATGCCTCCACAACTGCTGGCTGGAATGGAGCAGATGCACAAGCAGCTCTTCCTTGCATCCTTCTCCATCACAACAACCTCCTGTCCCACTTCCAAACCCCAGCTAAAGCTGCTTCCTACCCAGATTTATCTGTGGTGGATGGCTGGCAATTCTTGTCACTGAAGCATATTAAGATGTACCAAACTCTGCAGTTTTGCAGATGTGCCAAACTCTGCTGATAGTGGACCATCTCCCCAACAAACTCATTTAAAGTGTGCAACCAGGGAAGGAGTAAAGATTATGGAAGAAAAACAGCTCCTCACAGCATCTGAGATTGAGGGATTTGGGCTTCTAGTTGGCCAAAATGAGGCCTGAATTAGCTAAGTTCCAGTATTACAACTATTAATGGTGTAAAGGCTAAGATTCCTTCTCACTCACCTTGAATCTGTTGTTCTGATTGCTGCAGAGATTCAGCGAATCCTGGAGATATGTTTGCCCTTTGGCTATAACAGCCCCATGCAGTGCTACAGGCTGGGGATAGAGTGGCTGGAGAGCAGTCAGGCAGACAGGGACCTGGGGGTACTGGTCGACAGCAGCTGAACATGAGCCAGCAGTGTGCCCAAGTGGCCAAGAAGGTCAATGGCATCCTGGCCTGCATCAGGAATAGTGTGGCCAGCAGGAGCAGGGAAGTCCTTCGGCCCCTGTATTTGGCACTGGTTAGGCCACACCTTGAGTCCTGTGTCCAGTTCTGGACCCCTCAATTTAAGAATGATATTAAGGTGCTCGAAGGTGTCCAGAGCACACCTCTGTGAGGAGAGGCTGAGGGAACTGGGGGTGTTCAGCTTGGAGAAGAGGAGGCTCAGGGCAGACTTCATTGCTCTCTACAGCTACCCGAAAGGAGGTTGTAGCCAGGTGGGGTTGGTCTCTTCTCCCAGGCAGCCAGTGGCAGAACAGGAGGACTCAACCTCAAGCTGTGCCAGGGCAGGTTCAGTCTGGATGTTAGGAAGAAGTTCTTCTCAAAAAGAGTGATTGGCATTGGAATGGGCTCCCCATGGAGGTGATGGAGTCCCATCCCTGGAGGTGTTTAAACGGAGGCTGAATGAGACACCTAGTGCTATGGTTTAGTTAATTAGAAGGGTTAAGTGATAGGCTGGACTCAATGATCCTAGAGGTCTTTTCCAGCCTGGTTAATTCTGTGATTCTGTGACATCCAAGTGCTAAGGAAGGATCTGTCAGTAAAAGAGCACTTGAAGGGCAGTCTGCCTGCCCACACACAGCCCTGCTCTCTGCAAAGGCTTTAAGGAATACTGTTCCTCTTGCACTACATCCTGCAGCAAAAAAATCCCTTTTTGTCCGTTATCACAGGTAATAGAAATGGTCTTAGTGTAAAGGAAACATGAAAGAAATGCAAAAGACTCCGCTTCCTGGCGTCAAACCGTTTCTAAAAGGTAGTGATTTGCTCCGAGCCCCCAGGACTCTCCCCTGTGCCGGTCTGTTAGATGGAGCTAATCCCACCTGCTTTCAGAGCCAGCCCCACGGAGCGTGTCAAGTGCCGACCTCAGAGAGCGCAGCAGCTCCCGCGGCCCCGCTGAGCAGCAGCGACGGCAAGCTCTCTGCTGCAGCCCCAGGCTGCCGTAATTCTGAGCTTTTCAAAGGCGGTGAAAATCCCCAAAATGGGATAAAGTTCGGAGACGTTTGGCTTTGTTTCTCTTCAGAATGGTCCATGGGGCTGCCAGATGGCAGCTGCGTGCAGCTGAGCTGCTGAAAACCTGCCTGCCGTAAGCCAGCACTGGCAGGTGAGCAGCCCTAACAGGCAGGATGCAAGCCCTGGAGGAAACAAAACACCCTTCAGAGCATAAACTGTGTGAGTGTACTAAGGGAAAGGGGAAGTTTTCACATTTGCAGGAAATTTGGGGTTGTATCCCATCTGCTGCAGTTGTCTCACATGACTCTGTATCTCTGGTTTATCTCCTGTCCTACATGGAAAATATACCTCCTCCTCTCACATTGGAGAAGAGAAGATCAGAAAGATTAGAAAGATCAGAAGATTAGAAAATAGTTTGCATGCTTCCAACTTTGAATTTCTGAAGGCAAATTGGTAGTTTAAGTAAGCACCATAAACTGTATTTACACAGCGGATGCTGATTCCCTCCATTCAAATCTGATTTCTGACCTAAAGGAATCTGGTTGACAGGTTGTGCTTCAGGTCAGAAGTCAGCCTTCAGAAAAGACAAACTCACTTAATGCATATTAAATATCATTCAGATTTGTCTGGGAAGAAAGCTCCTGTGATATTCCTAGACTGTGTGCTCCAAAATCCAAGCCAGATGTGTTTATTAATAATAGAGATTTTCTCTCTGGGGATATCTAGCTGCCTGGTAGAGTCTAATTTACCCTGATACAGACAGCTGTCAGAAAGAGCATTGAGCCCTTTCTTGTTCTCATCATTTGCCTTCCAGCAATGTCCTAAAGAAAAGGAGGAAGGATCCCTGGTGAGTGCTGCCCATTTCTTTGCCTGAATAATCAGCAGTGAAAGCTGCAGATGGCTTGTAAGAATTAGGGTAAGGTGCACCTATAAAATAAGAGGTCTATCTGTCATGGGTACTGAAAACAACCCAGTGATGCAGGCCACTTTTGCTCAAAGATTTTACTCTACTCAGCATGATCAGAGGACAAAATGTTCTTTCTTCAAGCAGACCATTGTGTTAAAGCAGCCTGAATTTGTGGGGTGTTCAAAACATCTCCAGAGAAGGAGACAGCTCAGGATGTAAAGGATAATAGCAGCTCTTGAAACTTTGCCTTGTAAATGGTCTAGTTTTCTTCTCTGCTCTTCGGGCTCTGTTTCTGTAATGAAGAAATGCTTTCACAGACTCACGGAATCACCTAACAGTTTCTAATTAAACCATGGCACCAAGTGCCTTATCCAGCCTCCTCTTAAACACCTCCAAAGGATGGTGACTACACCTCCTCTCTCAGCAGCCCATTCCAATGCCAATCACTCTTTCTGTGAAGAACTTTTTCCTAACATCCAGACTAAACTTGCCCTGACACAGCTTGAGGGTGTGTCCTCTTGTTCTGTCACTGGGTGCCTGGGAGAAGAGACCAACCTCACCTGGATACAACCTCCTTTCACGTAGTTGTAGACAGCAATGAGGTCTGTCCTGAGCCTCCTCTTCTGCAGGCTGCACACCCCCAGCTCCCTCTGCCTCTCCTCACAGGGCAGTGCTCCAGACCCCTCACCACCCTTGGTGCCCTTCTCTGGACACATTCAAGCACCTCAGCGTCTTTCTTAAAAGGAGGAGCTCAGAACTGGACACAGGACTCAAGGTGTGGCCTAACCAGTGCTGAGTACAAGGGGCACACTGTCCTGCTGGCCACACTGTTCCTGATACAGGCCAGGATGCCATTGACCTTCTTGGCCACCTGGGCACACTGCTGGTTCATGTTCAGCTGCTGTTGGCCAGTACCCCCAGGTCCCTCTTTACCTGGCTGCTCTCCAGCCACTCTGTCCCCAGCCTATAGCACAGTATAGTGTTGTTGTGGGCCAAAGTGCAGAACCTGGCACTTGGACTTGTTTAAACTCATGGTATCTAGTTTCAGTTCTCAACTAGAACTGCAGATAGGGGGCCCTATCTGTTAACACCATTGCTGCCAGTTATGGAGTGAAGGAGAAACCCTGCTCTGCCACAAGCTGCAGCTGTTACCTGCAGTTGTTCTACAGGACTGCCAAAGGGCTCCCAGGGAGGCTGCATGTTACAGTGCACACTCCGTGCTGGGGCAGACACTGCCTTTACATGTTGGCTGGATCGTAAGCGTACTGCTTGTACAGCAGCACTTGGGTTGGGGGGAATGATTTGAGTGTGGTTTCTGTGCTAATGTAAAATTAAAATTAGCCTACCTGAGATTTTTATTTGTTCATTTTCTACCTAGAACACTGTATGATTCCATCTTGTTTTCCTACTTGTATTTACTTCTTCCTGGCTGAAGGCAGGTGAAGGGCGCTGGGGAGCACACACGGAGGGGGGCAGCACCTGCGCACGCCAGGGCTGTTCTCTGCTGGGCAGAAGTCATAGCCATAAGTGCTTGAGTGCATTACTGGCTCCCCGGAGAACAAGTGTCGTTGCAAAGAGTTAGTACCGGGGAGCACACACGGAGAAGGGCAGCACCTGTGGATGCCAGGGCTGTTCTCTGCTGGGCAGAAGTCACAGCCAAAAGTGCTTGAGTGCATTACTGGCTCCCCGGTGAACAGTGTGAGTTCAAAGAGTAAGTACTGGGAACTAAAAGACCACCGAGGCTGACAGGTCCACCAGGGCAGCTTGTGAAAATGATTGCAAAGATCTGAATCGAGAAGTCTGTGGACAAACATGGTTGAGCAGGAGGCTGTCGGTGGAGCTGCTGGAGACAAGTCTCCTCCCAGCTCTGTGCAAGGAGAAAGGTGCCTGTTGTACTTCACCTTCCTGCTATCGGTTTTGAAATTCTAAGCTGGGTTTTCATTCACTTCAACAGGCAGTAGGAATAGCAAAAGTGAATTACATTTGCATTGCATAAAACGAAGATGAAATTGCTTTCATGGAGTCTTGAGGTATACTTAGCAAGGAATTTTTGGAATTGCCATATTCCCAAAGAGTCCATGAGCAGGCTGAGGGTCAGTATTTGCTCGAAGAATAATTTACTTCATTATTATTTACACTCTTAGCCTACAGAAATGATCTGCTTCTCGCTCCAGCAGGTGCTCTGGAGTGATCTGCAAGGACCATAGGCAGAAGTCAGCTCCAGTGGCTGTCACTCACTGGTCATCCAGTACCAGAAGCTGTCCTGTGCCTTTCCCCTAGAGGAGAAGAGTTTGGTGCCCAATTATAGTGACACATTTTGTCTGAGACAACAGAGTCGTTATGGACTACCAGCCCTGCCCTGCCATACCTCAGTTTTGAGACAACAGAGGGTTGGGCTCTCACACCTAATAAGATGAATTCTGCCTCCAATCACATTAATTCATATTAAACTAGCTTCTTACTTATGTTCAGGTACCTAGAGCCAAAGTGCTTGGTTCATATGGTTTGGTGAAGAAGGGTACAGTCTGGTTTATAAACCTCACTAATCTTCCCCCAGACTAGTTCATCTTTCTCTTCTCCAGCTCTCAGCCTGTGTTTCAGGCTGGCTGTCAGCACTGCAGCTGTGCCAGCAGAGTCCTGAAGCTGGGAAAATGCAGCTATCAGCATGGCCTGGGCTGTGCTAACTCATTGTTTGGAAGTGGAACTTTTCTAGCAAGCACAGAGAGAGGTGATGTCTGCTCACAAAAACGTGTAGGCAGACCATTAAATATCCAGGTAATGTCAATTATTCCTCCAAATTGCTGGCACACAGAGCAAAGCAGAGATTAAAAGTAAATCTGGCTTTAGCACTCTGTTTATGCGTTGTGCTGTTCAGGGCTCAGCAAATGTTCTCAGCCAGCAAATCCATGGGGAATGTACTTAGACTGGTTATCAGGCCCGGGACCAGAAATCACTGTGCTGGAAATAAGCAGTGGAAAACATCAACATAATTTAGCATTGCAGAGCTCTCTCTCCAGAAGAAATATAGTTGTACAGGGGATGAAACACAGCTTATGGATCTAAGGAAACCTGCATCAGCAGAGGGATTGGACTAATGCTCTCCAGAGGTCCCTTTCAAAGAATGACAGAATGGTCAGAGTTGGAAGGGACCACAAGGATCATCCAGTTCCAACTCCCCTGCCATGGACAGAGACACCTCACACTAGATCAGGTTGCCCAGACCCACATCCAGCCTGGCCTTAAAAACATCCAGGGATGAGGCTTCCACCACTTCCCTGGACAACCTGTTCCAGTGTCTCTCCACCCTCACGGTGAAGACTTCTTCCTAATCTACATCTGCCCTCCTCTAGCTTGGATCCATTCCCTCCAATCCTGTCACTACCTGACACCCTAAAAAGTCCCTCCCCAGCTTTCTTGTAGCCCACTTCACATACTGAAAGGCCACAAGAAGGTCTCCTCAGAGCCTTCTCTTCTCCAGAATGAACAATCCCTAAGACTCTCAGCCTGTCCTCACAGCAGAGCAGCTCCAGCCCTCTGAGCATCCTCGTGGCCCTTCTCTGGACATGTTCCAGCATGTCCAGATCTTTCCATTCTATGATTTGTGATTCTGTACTTGTGTTCCTGCTTTGGCTGGGACAGAATCATAGACCAGTCATGACATGCAACCCGTCAGCAGTTCCAAGTCAGCCAGAAGCAGGAGGAGGATTGCTGAGGTCTGGGGCTCCTCCTGCTTCTCCCCATCCCTCCAGGGGCTTTGTTGTGCTCCCGAGGACCGCTTCTGTTTCTTGTGACTGCTTTACATTCACTGGGTTGAGCACAACTCTGCACACCTCACTGAGAAGAGTGGTAGCATCAGTTCTGCTGTTTCATTGACTTTTCATTTCAGCCTGCAGGTCTGCTCTCCTTTTCTGATCCCCTTTCTCACATCCACTGCTGTAGTTTAGCCCTTTGCCTTGGGCTAAATCCAAGACATCATGCCATGCAAACTGAACCTGGGCAACCAAGTACGTAGGTGAGATTTTAGTGACCCAGCTGAGCACAAGCTCCTTACTGCTTTCTTAGCTTGCTGTGCTGAATGCAGCCTCCAGCTGTGGACTGTACATCTCTGGAGTCCCTGAAGAATATTTCTGTATGTGTATTTTGTCCCCTTGATCCCGAGAGGCTTTGCCAACCTGGGTGCTTCTGTGACTGTGAAACCTGGTGGGAAACAGGGCATCAGTTCTATCGACACCTTCATCCTGGCTAGGTGAAAGCAGTACCCCTGGGTATTTTCCAGTGCTGGTCTTGCATTGCAGAGCACAAAGGGAGCAGAAAATGCCATCCACCACTCCTAGTCCATAACAGACAACCTGGGTTTCAGTTTACCGTGTGAACAGCACAGCACCTCACTAATTGCTAGTGTGGGGATTTCTCATCTGCCAGGTTTAATGAACATGAGGAACAGTGCTGTGAATAGCTGAGTGCCTCTGCAGCTGTTTGTCAATGGCAATATGCAATCTAAGTCAGGCTCAGCAGATTAAAACAAGCTTATGAAGCAGCACTGGGTACACAAAAAAAGACAAGTCATGCTTAAAACCCAAAAGGAGCACATGGCAGCTTTAGAACTTGATCCTTAGACATCACTGAATGGTTTTGTGAAGCATCCTGGAGCACTGCAGTCCTGTTAATGCCACACCACAGTACCAACCAGATGTTAGCAGAGCAGCAGTTCTGCCCTGTCATCTTTTCTCCTAAGACTCTCTCTAACTCTGTCCTCACATAAGTACCTTCTTTACAGGCCTTAGATAGGAAAGTAGGAACAGCACAAGTGAAACCAAGCTGGTCCCATTTTTTTTGATGGATTCCAGCCTTTTCCACGTATTTTGCAATCTTCTCTACACTGAATTCCCAATCATAAACAAAAAACACTTATAAGTTACTCCTGACAATACAATGAGATCCATTAAGAAATGAAGAGATTTTCAAGTAACCGTTCCTGTCCTTGAGGTTTGCCAGGGGATAAAACCCTAGCAGGCAGCTTTGCAAGCCCTCCTCCTCAAAGGACAAGCAACATCTGTTCCTTTGTAGTTTCCATTAAAAATATCTGGATGAAGGCCAGGTGTGGTCACAAATTTGGGAAGGTACTCTAATTGTTACTTGCTGCAATGATTGTTTTCTGTTACCACAGCAGTAAGGTGATTCTCTCTTATACTCTTGAGAGCAATAAAGTTAGTGGAGAAGAGCAGCAAACAGATACCTGTGTCTGCTCTAGAAACCAGGCTAGTACTAGATCTGATTTGTTAGATGGGCAGCAGGAGAGCTGCCTTGTCTGTGTTACTTCACTTTGTTTTTAAATGCCTGGCTTGGGCAGTTATGAGAGACAACCAGGTGGTGATCACTTATCAACCATAACTGGGGGCACAAGCACAGCACTTGGGAGCAGACAGTGTTTGACTACTAAACATTACTGCTACAGTGCACCTAGGACCACTCATTTCTCTTTAAAAATTGATAGAACGGGGCAGAGAAAGCCAACAAATCACAGAACTTAGAGGTTGGAGGGGACCTCCAGAAATCTAGTCCAACCCCCCCTGCCAAAGCAGGATCCCCTAGGGTAGTTTGCACAGGAATGCATCCAGGTGGGTTTGGAAAGTCTCCAGAGGAGACTCCACAACCTCTCTGGGCAGCCTGCTCCAGGGCTCTGTCACCCTCACTGTAAAGAAGTTTCTCCTCACGTTGAGGTAAAACCTTCTCTGGTCCAGTTTGCATCCACTGTTCCTTGTCTTACTGCTGCTGACCGCCGAAAAGAGCTTGGCCCCCTCCACTTGACACCCACCCCTCAGATATTTGTAGACATTGATCAGATCTCCTCTCAGTCTTCTCCAGACTCAACAGCCTCAGGTTTCTTTGTCTGTCTTTATAGAGGAGATGCTGAAGTCCCCCAGTCATCCTCGTGGCTCTCCACTGGACTCTCTCCAGCAGGTCTCTGTCTGTCTTGAATTGGGGAGCCCAAAATTAGACACAGTATTGCAGGTGTGGTCTCACTAGAGCAGAGTAGTGAGCAAGCATCTTTTAGAAGTGTTCCTGTTCCATTTCTCAAGCTACTAGAGAAGCTTTATCTTCCCTGATTTTCCACTACCCCATCACCCACACAGAGGAGTTTCTGAAGACATGTTTGAGACAGGCAGGACACAGGTAAGCACTTAAGGCTGTCTCAAGGCATCTAAGACGTTAATGCCACTAAAGTCACCCACATACTGTGGATATCCCAATGGACCTCTCCTTCTGTACGTTCACAAGGATCACTTAAGTGCTTCTGAGTTTCAGGCAGGTACTTAGGATGTCCTTGGATGATTCGGGAGTTCTGAATGACAGGATGATTACTCCAATTCTACATTTCTTGTAAATTATGGGACTTTGGCACTTCAAAAGTGGTAAATGCATCGAACATCGGTTACAAAAGTATGATTCCATCGTATGAAAGTACTTCAAGTTACTCCTATTTCCCTCTTCTCAAAAGATCCTAACTCAGTGGATTTTCAAAGCCCTTGCAGTCCTTTGCCTACTCTAACATTCTGGAAGGGATGGGGAACGGAACGCAGGGAAAGAGACTGTGCAGCACCAAGCACATTCTGGCCCAGACCTCAATGTATACCCACAGTGCAGGCAATTAAATATGTGCTAAAGATTATTTGAGAAAATAAAGCACAGAAGACAGAAAGGGACCAATTAGAAAGGACCACAATACTTAAGACTCAAGGTCTAATTCTGTATTTTGCTGAGCCTCTCATACCTCCTGAGGCTCCGAAGGAATTAACTTGCACTGGCACATACAAGGGCAGCATACAAGGGCAGTGCCAGGCCCCTTCTGCTGGCAGCTGTGACCTAACAAAAGCACTCCTGAACCACAGGTGCAGTGTGGGAGGCTCAGGGCCACACAGCATCATCCCAGAGGGAGTTAAGGATGGATTTTCCCAGGAGTTTAAATACAGCCTTGGAAAAGGTTTAACAGATATTACAGAGGCTCTTAATGGGGGCAGAAGGCCAGCGTGGCTTGGTCTCAGAGCACCAAGAGATGAGGAGGCTTTTGTTTTGAATGCAGCTAACCAATTCTGTTTTGGAAGACTGAACAGATGTAGCTCAAAGTACCAGCAGCCAAGTTTCTCTCGTTACTTTTTGCTGCTGAAAAATGCTATGGAAAGTGGAGGAAATTAATCTGGCTGCAGCCTGTGATGCTTGCCCAATAGTCCATAAGTATTTTCAACCCCAGTACACAGGAAAATGTCTGAATGCATCCAGTGAGGGCTCAGATCTCTGCTGGCTGCACTAAGCAGCAAGCCTGTGACAGACTGGAGTGTGCTGCTGCTGTCTGGGGAGGAGCAGCTCTCACCTTGCCTGATCCCTGGCGCCAGTGACCTGCTTATTGCTGCTTCCCCACAGAGCCAGCTCTGCAAACATCATCTGCCAGGGATGTGGGCGAGCAGCAGAAAGAGAGTCAACAGATACGAAGTGGAATCTGCAACTATGGGCCCTTGGCAGCTGAGAGAACAATTGCCTCCCTTCAAAGCAGCTCAAAGCACTAAGCAGAAGAGATCCACAGGAAAAACCAGATCCCTTCCACTGTGACAGCAATGTCACAAAGGTCCAAAGTCACCCTCCCAGCACCATCTCTGACCCTCTGTCCAGCTAAGTTCCTGAGTACAAAGCAGCTACCTGCACCTCCTGTGTCTTTTCCTTCTCTACTAACCCATCCACAGCCCTGTGCTGCTGGGGAACTTCTCCATGCTGAGCAGCCTGTGCACCTCTATTAGCCATGAAGCTCAATGTCTCCTTATGGAGCAAAGGATTCTGAGGTGCAGGAAAGGGCAGAAAATCCTCACAGACAGCAGAAATCTAATAAATGGTTACAATCCTGTTTAATGGCACTCTAAGGCTTCAGAATGTGCTCAGAGCTCTTGGGGACCACAGCCATAGCAGAAGTAGTGAGGTGAGAAGCTGTCTTTGGTTTCCAGTGATCTCCTGTAAAACTGCTAACACAGAGCTAGTGGCTGCTTAGGGTTTCAAGCTGTCTAAAGTTCTTGTCCTGAAGATGAGACTGCTACAAACCCCAGCAATATTCCTGGTATATTAGGTTTGTATTATTCAGAGAAATCATAGGGAATTTAAATAGCTTCTAATCATGTCATTGCACTACACACTATTTCCTTAGGTTAAAATAGGACACAATGCCTGTGAAAACATTCTTCTTCACCAAGAGATGTTTTTCTTTTCAAAGTTATGCTCCTCACTGGCACAAGGTGATGACTAACCACTGACCCAATTCTCAGGCTCAGTTTATACATTAAATCTGCTCTTTAACTGCCAGAGCAATGTGGACTAAGGGGTGTTTCCTTCCAGTTCTTTTCTTAAGCATGTGCAGCATTCCTGCCTCCTGAAAACTTGTTCAATAAAAGATTGCTATGTGCCTGCACCGTGGGCTCCTGCTCCTCCTAGCCATTATTCCTGTGTGTTACCCAAGCCATTTGTCAAAACGCTCATATTCCAAGTCAGTCTCAAATGTGCCTCACAAACACCCTCAGAGGCATTTAGGTTCTGAAAGTTGCCAGGGATCAGTCATACATTTTCCAGTGAAACCCCAGAGTTTCAGGGACTGAACTGAACATGGTGTTTCTGAAAGAGAAGGACAAACTGAAGATGTGTTAGGGCAGTGTGATGGTTTGGGAGTTACCCACACCCCCACACTTTGTAAAATGACCCAGACTAGAACTCAGCCAGCTGGAAGTTAAGGACTGAAGCTCTATTTACAGCTCAGCACAATGTACAAGCAGAGATATACACTATAGACAGGAATAGTTATAGACATAGACAAGTTAAAGGGACTACAGAAACACAACTCCCCTCACAGAGATCAGAGACCCCAGGAGGGCTCCCAACCACCCTTCCACCTTCTCGCCACCCCCGTACCTTACCCCAAGGTTTGCCTTACACACAAGGTGAATTAGGAGGATTAGGCCAAGTGGGTTAGAAGAAAGGTGGTTAGTGAAGATTAACTGGAAAAAGAGGAATCAGAGCCAGAAGCTGCTAGACCACACCAGACACTGCTGTGCCCCCAGAGAGAGACAGACAGAGAATACCTTTTCTATGTTTTGGTTATTTTTTCCCAAACAATTTTTAGCAAGACTATGAGTGAAATAGACATCACCACGTTTTCCTTTCACAGTCTATAGTGTAATTTTCTCTATTAAAATATTCTAATTAGCCTCAAACCAGCACAGGTAGGTAGGAGACAGAAGCTGAAACTCCAATACTTTTTTCCCTGAATCCTCTTATGCTGCGAGACTGGAAATTGCACAAACACTGCTCCCTCCTGAGGCAAAGACGAGCAAGAGTTTGAGATCTGTAAAGGCTGGAAAGAACTTTCCAGAAAATGTCTCTTACACTTCTGCTGCCGTGTTAGACACTAGAAAAAGTACAGAAGTGTGTAAGCACTTGACAATGTGTCATGCTGTGGTGTGATCTGCCTTTAAAAGCAAGCCCCAGAGGTGACTAAGGAGCAAGCATTGCTGAGTACAGCAGTGTGAGCTCTGGCAGCTGCTGAATGATAACATGAAAGCAACCTGGACCAAATTCTCTTGCTACAGCAGCTCAGTTGCATCCCGTCTGGATCACTAAGCCCTGGGTGGAGAACTTAGGTCTCATCTGCTCCTTCTTTTCCTCTTTTTTCATGTGTCTTTAAAAGAGCATAAGAACAGATGGTGTACTCCTGGCATTTCGCTTCACAACTGTGTCCCAAGTGAGCCTGAACCACAGAATATTTTGCAGCTGATGACAAAGCTGGAACTGGCTGTTTACTGCCTGGTGGCCTTGACGAGGCATATCGACACAAAGCTACACATGTGCTCTGGTGGGAATGACCAGGCAGACCAATGTCTTCCAAAGGCCTTCTGTTATCTGCTACACCCTGTAGGAGTCCTTTCTAACTCCATCCTTCTCAAGTATTCATTCTTGTTGCTCCTCTCTTTCCCTTTTCCTGCGTGTTACTGTGTGGGACTAGCAAAAGATGCTGAGCACTGCTCACATACAGCCCAACAATCCACCAGTGAACTCCTTCTGTGAGTGCTTGAACTCCCCCACAAGAACTTCCAGATGTATTTCAGTCCCATTATATCACTGAAACAGCATCCTGTACTTCCATTATTTTCTGTCCTGGGATATTTTATGCTTCCTTGTGCTATTACAAAAAGATAGGCAAGCAGCTGCACAAAGCCTGGTGGTTTATAATGGGTTTATTTCTGGCTGGCTCCCAATGAGCAGTTAACTGGTGAGTTAAAAGTGTTGTTCCATATCCCCTGCCTAACAGTGCAGAGAAGCTGCTCAGTGCACTTTGCTACTTTGTTTTATTATTTAGGATATTGTGGCATTCTGAATAACTTGGAAAAGTACTTGATTGCAATGTTGGTGCTACCACTGAGGACTCTTCAGCTACTCACACCACCTCTTCCTGCCAAGCCAATAAATATGAAACCTCATCTGTCGATGACCTGCAAAGAACATTAGTTTCTGTAAGTGGAACAAGCTCTCCAGCTGTGACGTCTTGGAGAGATGCTTACTCCAACTGCCACCCATTAAAGTAGCCTTCCAGTATCTGAAGGAAGGCTGGGGAAGGACTATTGACAAGTCCTTGTAATGACAGGACGAGGGCAAATGGGTTTAAACTGGCAGAGGGGAGATTTAGACTGGATGTTAGGAGGAAGTCCTTTCCAGTGAGGGTGGTGAGGCACTGGCACAGGTTGCCCAGGGAGGTTGTGGCTGCTCCCTCCCTGGAGGTGTTCAAGGCCAGGTTGGAGGAGGCCTTGGGTGAGCTGTACTAGTGGGAGGTGTCCCTGCCTATGGCAGGGGCTTGGAACTAGATGATCCTTGAGGTCCCTTCCAACCTTACCATTCTATGATTAACATGCTACTCAGCAGGAAAGTGAGGAGACAAAGCCAAAGCTGCACACCAAAAGCTCATCAAAACTGGAAGGAAATCACATGTGTGTTGCTCGCTAGTAAGGCTGACGCAGTGTCTACATTTGGCCCATATCTGGGGCTAGGCTACAGCAGCTGCTCTATCACCCAGTGACCCCTCCCAAGCAGGGACAGGGAACTTGGAAAAGGGGAGAAGATCCCTGGGCTGAAATGAAAACACATTCAGTGAAATTGCCAACATTATACTAACAGGTCCAGCAGGGGGCTGCAAGGATGATTAGGGGACTGGAGCACTGCCCGATGAGGAGAGGCTGAGGGACCTGAGGCTGCTTGGAGAAGAGAAGACTGAGAGGGCATTTAATAAAAGTTTATCTGAGGGCTGGGGGTCGGTGGGGGGACAACACACAGGCTCTGCTCACTTGCAGTAAAATAACAAGGTAGCCATGGGTGTTAGGAGTTACCAAGAGAGTGTCCGTGAGCAAAGATAATAGTCCAGTGAGGGACACCACTTGCCCAGTGCCAAATGGTGTCCCTCAGGGGTCAGTGCTGGTACCAGTGCTGTTTAACATCTTTGTCAGTGACGAGAACAGAGGAATCAGTGCACCCTCAGCAAGTGTGCAGATGACACCAAGCTGTGTGGCACAGTCAACTTGCTAGAGGGCAGGGATCCATCCAGAGGGACCTGGACAGGCTGCAGAGATGTGCCCAGGCCAAACTCATGAGATTCAACAAGGCCAAGTGTAAGGTCCTGCACCTGGGTAGACATTGCAATGACAGGACAAGGGGCAATGGGTTTAAACTGGCAGAGNCCCAATGGTACAAGAGATGGCATCACGACTTAGCTATGTCATGATAGAACATTTGTCTCTAAAATCACAGTCCTGCTGCAGGATTGCTGTACCTGCTTGTGCTCAGGCTCAGCACCTTCATCCTTAGGTGCAGAGCTAAGGATCTGTAGGGTACATTCACCACTTTATCAAGCTCTTCAAAAGATTAAGCCAGAGCTTTGCTCTCCCAGCTCCTACCTTCTCATGGCAATGGAGAAAAGAAAATACAGACAATAACAGAAAATAATAACAATAATAAAAACTTAGAAAATAAAATTTAAGAAATATTCCCAAGTTACAGGTTCTGATAACTTGCTCTTTAGAAAAGCCACATTACTCAGGGGTGATCTGTACCTCTAGTTATGAAAGTAAATAACCTCAGTCATTTATTTCCCAGCTGTGGTTCAGAATATTATTATGACTTTTAAAAAGCAATGTATTGCATAGATGTATTTCTTGGGGTTACTTAATGGCCCCCATTAATTGTGGAGAGAGTCTGTATTTGCTGTCTTTGTCATAAATAAAGCTATTTATTTCCCTGGAAAGATCTGGCTTTTCATTCAACACGAAGCACTCAGATACAATCTCATGTGACATTAAAGTCACTGCACCTTATCTCTCAGCACCATTAAAATAAGGAACAAGGTACTTATCTCTGCTTAATAATGCAAAGAAAAATGATGCAGCTGCAAAACTGTCTCCTCTGCAGAAAAGATTTTGGAGTGAGTGAATGATCTTCTTTTAATAATGGCAACATCCAAAGCAATACTGCACTGAAAAAGCATGAGGTTCCTTTGCCCAGTTTAAAATCCAGATGCATGAATTCTGGTTCTTCCTTTCCCTTCTCTCACTCCCTGCATCTAAAAAGTCTCTTTGGCAATACCAGTAACAGACTGAAGGCTGCAAGCCATCTATAAAGCTTAGCTGGGGTGGTGGAGCCCTGGAGCAGGTTGCCTAGAGAGGTTCTGGAGTCTCCTTCTCTGGAGACATTCAAAACCTACTTGGATGTGTTCCTGTGCAGCCTGTCCTAGGTGATCTTGCTCTGGCAGGGGTGGTTGGACTGGATGGTCTTTGGAGGTCCCTTCCAACTCCTAACACTCTGTCATTCTGTGACTTTCTGGAAAAACAAATTCTGAAACTTCACAAACAAGTTGCTCTGAGTCCATTTCCCCCAGCTGATTCTACGCTCCTGCCTGCTCTCGTTTCCCACAGGTAGTTATGGCACTGGCAGTTTGGAGTATTTCATAAATAACTTGCTGGTGTTCAGCAAGTTGCTTTATTGCCTCTCCCATAATTGAGTTGTGCTGGTTTGACATTTTGATTCAGCATTGTAAAAAGAGCAGACTCAATTTACTGAAATTTCTGTGGTTGATGCATTCAGGAACCAAAAAGGGATTCAATTTTGCAGGGCAGTCATTAAGGCAAGAAACTTGCCCTACCTTTGTTTGCAGAATCAAGGGTTAGTCATCAGCATCAGGAGGAACATCTCCCTCTCCTCCCTAGAGAAAGTGTTATCTGTGAACAGGCACATTTCTAACCTAAGGCCTGGTTTCTACAAGATTTTTCTAGTTCTCAGACAAAATTTAGTCCTATGGCCACCTGCAGAGAATTTGTGGCAGTCTTTTGACCCTTCACAAACATCTGTAAGGTTTCTCTCTGCTCTGCGCTGTGTGAAAGCAGAGGGAATTGCAGAATCACAGAGTCACAGAAATATTCAGGCTGGCAAAGCCCCTCAGGATCACCAAGTCCAACCCATATCCCTACTCTAAAAGGTGCACCCTAAACCATATCCCCAAGCACCACACCCAAACAACTTTTAAACACATCCAGGGTGGGTGACTCTACCACCTCCCTGGGCAGTTCATTCCAGTGCCTGGCCACTCCCAATGGGAAATTTCTTTTCCTAACATCCAGTCTAAACCTACCCAGTCACAACTTGAGGCCATTCCCTCTTGTTCTATCATTAATGATCTGAGAAGAGATCAGCATCAACCTCTCACAACCTCCCTTCAGGTAGCTGTAGACAGGCATGAGGTCTGCCCTCAGCCTCCTCTGTTTCACACTAACCATCCCCAGCTCCCTCAGTCACTCCTCATCAGATTTAGTCTCCAGGCCCTTCCCCAGGTTCCTTGCCCTCCTCAGCACCTCCACATCTCTCTTGTACTGCGGTGCCCAACACTGAACACAAGACTCTGGCTGTGGCCTCACCACAGCCAAGTACAAGGGGACAAAATACACATACAGAAATATTCTTCAGGGACTCCAGAGATGTACAGTCCACAGCTGGAGGCTGCATTCAGCACAGCAAGCTAAGAAAGCAGTAAGGAGCTTGTGCTCAGCTGGGTCACTAAAATCTCACCTACGTACTTGGTTGCCCAGGTTCAGTTTGCATGGCATGATGTCTTGGATTTAGCCCAAGGCAAAGGGCTAAACTACAGCAGTGGATGTGAGAAAGGGGATCAGAAAAGGAGAGCAGACCTGCAGTCAATGAAACAGCAGAACTGATGCTACCACTCTTCTCAGTGAGGTGTGCAGAGTTGTGCTCAACCCAGTGAATGTAAAGCAGTCACAAGAAACAGAAGCGGTCCTCGGGAGCACAACAAAGCCCCTGGAGGGATGGGGAGAAGCAGGAGGAGCCCCAGCCCTCAGCAATCCTCCTCCTGCTTCTGGCTGACTTGGAACTGCTGACAGGTTGCATGTCATGACTGGTCTATGATTCTGTCCCAGCCAAAGCAGGAACACAAGTACAGAATCACAAATCATAGAATGGAAAGATCTGGACATGCTGGAACATGTCCAGAGAAGGGCCACGAGGATGCTCAGAGGGCTGGAGCTGCTCTGCTGTGAGGACAGGCTGAGAGTCTTAGGGATTGTTCATTCTGGAGAAGAGAAGGCTCTGAGGAGACCTTCTTGTGGCCTTTCAGTATGTGAAGTGGGCTACAAGAAAGCTGGGGAGGGACTTTTTAGGGTGTCAGGTAGTGACAGGATTGGAGGGAATGGATCCAAGCTAGAGGAGGGCAGTTGTAGATTAGGAAGAAGTTCTTCGACATTTGGATGGAGAGACACTGACAGTGCCCTCCTCTGCAGTGGCTCCAGCACCTCCACATCTCTCTTGTGATGAGCTGCCCGCAATTGGACACAACACTCAAGGTGAGGCCTCACCAGAGCAGAGTACCAGGGGACAATCACATCCCTGCTCCTGCTGGACACAGCATTTCTAATCCCAACCAGGATGCCATTGGCCTGCTTTGCCACCTGAGCACACTGTTGGCTCATATTCACTTGCTTCTTAATTACAACCCACATGTCCCTTTCTGCTAGACTTCTTTCCAGACACACTGCTCCAGCCATATATCATTGCTTCAGGTTGTTATGTCCCAAGTGCAGGAGCTGGCATTTGGCCTTGTTGAAGCTCATGCCTTTAACATTGACCCATGGATCCAATCTATCCAAGTGTCTCTGCAGAGACTCCCTACTCTCATGATGATCAACACTGCCACCTAACTTGGTGTCATCTATGAACTATCTGCTGTGTCTTCATCAAAGTCATCAGTAAAGATGTTACACATGAGAAACAGAGGCAGAGATAACGGCAAAGGACTGCATCTTTGCAAGGTTCTATCTCTGGAATCCAGATTAGCACAGTAAACAAGAGAACTGACAATGTAGAACGTTCCTCAGCCAGGTGCCTGCTCACTCCTTCCCTCCAATCCTGAGTCCTGCTTCTGCACACCCTTTGGGAAATGAAACAAGACTTTGTATGAATGAGGGCTCAGGAAGCTCAGGATACTGTCCCATCAACAAATCCATGCCCCTGTGCAGCTCTATCCAACCAACAACAGCCTACAACAGCCTCTGCTCTCCTCAGACCCCACCTGGAGCATTGTGTGCTGTTCTGGAACCCTCAGCACAAGAAGGACATGGAAATGTTGGAGCGGGTCCAGAGGAGGTCGCAAAGATGATCAGAGGGCTGCAGTAGCTCTGCTATGAGGACAGACTGACAGAATTTGGGCTCTGCAGCCTGGAGAAGAGAAGGTTTCCAGGAGACCTGAGAGTAGCCTTCCAGTATCTGAAGGGGGTCTACAGGAAGGCTGGGGAGGGACTATTGACAAGGTCTTGCAATGACAGGACAAGGGGCAATGGGTTTAAACTGGCTGAGGGAAGATTTAGACTGGATGTTAGGAGGAAGTTGTTTGCAGTGAGGGTGGTGAGACACTGGCACAGGTTGCCCAGGGAGGTTGTGGCTGCTCCCTCCCTGGAGGTGTTCAAGGCCAGGTTGGAGGAGGCCTTGAGTGAGCTGTACTAGTGGGAGGTGTCCCTGCCTATGGCAGGGGGGTGGAACTAGATGATCCTTGAGGTCCCTTCCAACCTTACCATTCTATGATTCTGTGACTCTAAAGAAGCCACTGCCTCCAAACACTTCTGGGTGACACTACATGACCCAGCTGCTGCAATGCTCAGCACAGATGATGGTGCAGAGAAAAATATGGTGGTCCTTAAAATCCAAGTCCACCACTTGCTTCTTGACAAGAGGAAAAGGAAAGCTGTATTTTGGCATGATGCTGGTCAGACAGAGTGTCCTGAAACATCAGCTGCCAAAACAGGGCTTATACAAAGCTCTTTGTGCTTATGCTGTTCCTACTAAGTAATTTCAGCACTTTGTGTTGCTGTTGCCACCAAAATGTTCTCTGCTGTATGTAAACCAAGGACCTTCAATAGTTTGTCTAAAGGATGTGGACTGGAACAAACACAGGAGTAATGCAGAAGACTAAAAAGCTGTTTCTGAGTAGCTAGTGTACAACATAAGTAAAATCTAAATGTGAATATATTAGTCACACACACATACATCAGTTACTGCTACTTGCAGACAACACTCTCATGATCCCTAATGAACAAGAGAATGACAGAAAGGGGAAGCTGTGCACAATAAATCACCGAGTCAGTCACCAGGAAATTTGCAGCTGACACCAAGCTGGGGGCTGACGTTGCTGGGTTGGAGGGCAGAAGGGCTCTGCAGCAGGACCTCGACCACCTGCACAGATGGGCAGAGCCCAAGGGGATGGAGCTCAACAAATCCAAGTGCCAGGTGCTGCACTTTGGCCACAACAACCCCATGCAGAGCTACAGGCTGGGGTGGGAGTGGCTGGAGAGCAGCCAAACAGAAAGGGATCTGGGGGTGCTGATTGACACCTGCCTGAACATGAGCCAGATGTGTGCCCAGGTGGCCAAGAAGGCCAATGGCATCCTGGTCTGCATCAGCAATAGTGTGGCCAGCAGGAGCAGGGAGGTCATTCTCCCCCTGGACTTTGCACTGCTTAGGCCACACCTTGAGTACTGTGTCCAGTTCTGGGCCCCTCCATTGAAGAAGGACATTGAGGTGCTTGAGTGTGTCCANACTGTGATACTGTAATACTGTGATATTGTGATACTGTGATAATCCCTTCAGCCACCAGAAAGCAGCACCCTGACTCCAAAGATCTGCTCTGGAAATAAATGTTTGGGCACTCAAACAGTTCCTGGTCCCTGTTCAGGTCTGCAATTCTTCATTTTATATATAGATATATATATATATATATATATAATTTTTTTTTTAACCATAAACAGCACCAGAAGGCTAGAAAGTGACTCTCCAAAAACCTGCCCACTGCAGAATTCTCTCATCCTCTGCTTTTACTGCCATAGATTTATGAATCTCAATTCAATTGTTCAAAAACTATTAAAATATGAAATCCATTTACACTTTTTCTTAACTTCCTAAACTGGTGAACAAGCAGCTAAGAAAAGCTCTCCCATAGACATCTAACTGACTGCCCCTCTGACCTTACAGTTAGGACTTCTGCATCTAATGGAGAAAATTTTTAAGTTCTTGCCTCAAATTAAGAGAGACAATTTCTGTGCACTTCAGGTAACAGATGGGAACTTAGAACCATAGAATCATAGAATTGTCAGGGCTGGAAAGGACCTCAAGGATTATAAAGTTATAAGCCCCCTGCCATAGACAGGGACACCTCACACTAGATTAGGTTTCCCAGAGCCACATCCACCCTGGCCTTAAAAACTTGCAGGGATGAGGCTTCCACCACCACCCTGGACAATCTGTTCCAGTGTCTCTCCACCCTCATGCTGAAGAACTGCTTCCTAACATCCAATCTGAATCTACCCACTTGTAGTTTGGATCCATACCCCCCCAGTCCTATCACTGCTTTTGGCACTGTCTGCCACAACAAGCTCCTGGCAAAGCTGGCAGCTCCTGGCTTGGACAGATTCACTCTGATATGGGTCAAGAACTGGCTGGAGGGCTGGGGCCAGAGAGTGGTGGTGAATGGTGCCACATCCAGTTGGCAGCTGGCACCAGTGATGTGCCTCAAGGATCAGTGCTGGGCCTGATCCTGTTCAGTATCTTAATTGATGATCTGAACCAGGGGATTGAGTCCAGCATCAGTTAAGTTTGCACATAACACCAAGTTAGGAGCAGATGTTGATCTGCTGGAGGGTAGGAGGGCCCTGCAGAGGGACCTGGACAGGCTGGATGGGTGGGCAGGGGCCAATGGGATGAGACTGAACAAGGCTAAGTGCAGGGTTCTACACTTTGGCCACAACAACGCCAAGCANTCAAGGATCAGTGCTGGGCCTGATCCTGTTCAGTATCTTAATTGATGATCTGAACCAGGGGATTGAGTCCAGCATCAGTTAAGTTTGCACATAACACCAAGTTAGGAGCAGATGTTGATCTGCTGGAGGGTAGGAGGGCCCTGCAGAGGGACCTGGACAGGCTGGATGGGTGGGCAGGGGCCAATGGGATGAGACTGAACAAGGCTAAGTGCAGGGTTCTACACTTTGGCCACAACAACGCCAAGCAGTGCTACAGGCTGGGGACAGAGTGGCTGGAGAGCAGCCAGGCAGAGAGGGACCTGGGGGTGCTGGTAGGTAGTAGCTGAACATGGGTCAGCAGTGTGTCCAGGTGGGCAGGAGAGCCAATGGCATCCTGGCCTGGATCAGGAGCAGTGTGGCCAGCAGGACCAGGGAGGTTATTCTGCCCCTGTGCTCAGCACTGCTCAGTCCACGCCTTGAGTGCTGTGTCCAGTTCTGGGCCCTTCAATTCAAGAGAGATGTTGAGGTACTGGAACATGTCCAGAGAAGGGCAATGAAGTTGGTGAGGGGCCTGGAGCACAGCCCTGTGAGGAGAGGCTGAGGGAGATGGGGGTGTGCAGCCTGCAGAAGAGGACATTCAGGGCAGACCTCATTGCTCTCTGCAACTACCTGAAGGGAGGTTGTAGCCAGCTGGGGTTGGGCTCTTCTGACAGGCGACCAGCAACAGAAGAAGGAGACATAGTCTCAATTTGTGCCAGGGGAGTTCTAGACTGGATATTAGGAAGAAGTTCTTCCCAGAGAGAGTGACTGGCATTGGAATGGGCTGCCCAGGGAGGTGGTGGAGCTGCTGTCCCTGAAGGTGTTCAAGAAAAACCTGGATGGGGCAATTAGTGCAATGGTCTGGTTGCTTGGATAGGGCTGGGTGATAGGTTGGACTGGATGAGCTTGGAGGTGTCTTCCAGCCTGGTTGATTCTATGATTCTATGATACCTGACACCCTAAAGAGTCCCTCCCTGGCTTTCTTGTAGCCCACTACTTATACTGGAAGGCTACAAGGTCTCCTTGGAGCCTTCTCCTCTCCAAACTGAACAACCCCAGCTCTCTCAGTCTGTCTCCACTGGAGAGGTGCTCCAACCCTCTGATCATCCTCGTGGTCCTTAAAAGCTTCTCCTTTGTATTCCTAGGAACTATCTGAATCTTGATGCTTTTCCTGCCTCATGTTTTCCAAGACCTGAGGGATGGAACAGTTTTGAGGATGTCTAGCAGCTGTCACACTAGAATAACAGTTTTCACTCAGAAGCCTTCCTTTTCTTCAGCCTTTCTTCCATAATTTAGCAACTACAGGAGGCAAAGCTTTCAGGCATTGCAACTTCAACAAGGTGATTCATTACGAAAATCATTAAGTGCATGATTGAAATCTTGGGACTGTTGATTAGGTGTTTTCTGCTTACAGCCAATCAGATGGAAGATTGCAAGTGAATAGGCAGTGGTTAATACTGAAATAATCAGAGGATGGTAGGGATGGGGAAGGGAGATCACTTTGGAGCAAACTGTCACTTCTGCCAGCACAGCTCCGCAGAAGGATGCAGCCAGACCCACAGCTGCCAGTCTGGTCCCAGTAAATCCAGTCAGGGTCTGCTGCACCTCCTGCACTGCTGGTACCTGTAAACACCAGAGAAACCAAGCAGCCCTTCTGTAGCCACAGCCCCTAAGGCCTGCTGCACAGTTACACAGCTCTCCCCTTTTCCTTTTATCCTTCTGGTTAGAAAAATTCTTCGACTTTGAAGAACGAAAAATGCTCATAGCAACTCCTGGGAGTTTCATTAGCTTCCGCAGGGCTGTTGGCAGCAGAACAGCCCTGCCTTTGCTTTCCTGCCAGCAGTTAAATAACTTAAACTTCAAATGTTGCTAGGGCAAAAGATGGGGCTGTGCCTGACAACGGCATTAAGCCTTGTTATGCCTCTTAAGCACAGGAGCAACCCTTGTGGCAACCACACATCAGGTTTGAAAGCTGTTCCGGGCAGCGTGCTAACAGCCTCATCAAACTGGTGTGGGAAGCACTTTCTGGTGACATTTAGAAGCCCTGCATTAGCAAAGAGCCAGCTGAAAGGGCACAGAAACAGACATTGGACACAGGGACAGAACTAGAAGCACTTTCTTCTTTTTCCCACATGGTAGTTCTACTTTTCTTCTGTTACTTGGGCATCTCACAATATTAATAATTAATAAAAAGTCCAATATCAAAGGGAAAAATAACCTCAGCACTTGAGGAACCAAACATTCAGAAATTGCCCACGAGACAAAAATCAAAGCTATTTTGATCTGCAACTCTCAAACCAGAATACTTTAAATTTTAAATATTACTAATGTGCTGCTTCAGGTTTGTATGAAGTTGAAAGAACTTAAACCCTTCCTCTTCTCATGTTTTATAAGTTTCTTCTCCATGGTTTAAAATGAGGAATACACTTCCAGAATGCATATCTCAGGGTTGGGATCCTCAAAGCAAAGTGGATGGAGAAAAGAAGGCTTCAAGGAAGAACTTAGAGCAGTTTTCCAGTACCTGAAGGGGGCCTACAAGAAAGCCAGGAAGGGACTTTTCACAAGGGCTTGTGATAGGACGAGGAGGGATGGATTGAAGCTTGAGGAGGGGAGATTGAGACTGGATGTAGGAAGAAATTCTTTACGAGGAGGGTAGGGAGACACTGGAAAGGTTGCCCAGGGAAGTCAGAGATGCTCCCTCCCAGAAGGTGTTCAAGGCCAGGCTGGATGGGGCCTTGAGCAACTCAGTCCAGTGGAAGGTGTCCATGGCAGGGTGATTGGAGCGAGATGATCCTTAAAGTCCCTTCCAACCCAAACCATTCTATGAATCTATGGTAAAAGTCATAAACCTTCCCTTCTGTTCTTTAGCAGCTCCAACCAAAAGAAGTCAAGATGCTTGGAGCTCAGGCTTTTGCTCTTGTCATAAAAAATATTTCCTTTATGCATCACTGTGGTTTTAGTTTGCAGAAGGGCAACTACCCTTTTCATTCTGGAGGTACAGTTTTACACTGAGGGATAGCTTAGATTTGGGGAGTTTGGATGCTTAACACCAGCCAGCCACAGATAATTTTAAATGTCAAGCACTAACACCCACAGCCATGTCACTCCCAAAAAAAGCAGTCAAGCACATGACTTTAAAATGTTGAAGCAGGCAGGTCAACATCCTAGGCTCCACTTGCAGATGGAAGATTTCATCTGTCTGCTGCCTGCACATAAGTAGCATGCTTAAGTATTTTAGAAATTCTTTTGATCATTTTGTCTTGTGAGGGTTTTCTGAGATCAAAGAAATCATTATCATTAATGTTCACCATTTGGAGGCTGAAAGCTTGGAATGCTTGAAAACTCAGATGACAGTTAAAAAACATGTTGGTAGTGTTCCTAAGACTTCAGGGGGAAATAAAATCATAGAATCATAGAATGGTAAGGTTGGAAGGGACCTCAAGGATCATCCAGTTCCAACCCCCTGCCATAGGCAGGGACACCTCCCACTAGTACAGGTTACTCAAGGCCTCATCCAATCTGGCCTTGAACACATCCAGGGAGGGAGCATCCACAACCTCCCTGGGCAACCTGTTCCAGTGCCTCACCACCCTTACTGTAAAGAATTTCCTCCTAACATCTAGTCTAAATCTCCCCTCTGCCAGTTTAAGCCCATTGCCCCTTGTCCTGTCATTGCAGGACCTTGTAAATAATCCTTCCCCAGCCTTCCTGTAGGCCCCCTTCAGATACTGGAAGGCTACTATCAGGTCCCCTCGAAGCCTTCTCTTCTCCCCGCTGAAGAGCCCCAACTCTCTCAGCCTGTCCTCATAGGAGAGCTGCTCCAGCCCTCTGATCATCTTTGTGGCCCTCCTCTGGACCCGCTCCAACACTTCCATGTCCTTCCTGTGCTGAGGGTTCCAGAACTGCACACAGTACTCCAGGTGGGGTCTGACGAGAGCAGAGTAAAGGGGCAGAATCACCTCCCTTGCTCTGCTGGCCACGCTTCTCTTGATGCAGCCTAGGACTCGGTTGGCTGTCTGGGCTGCATGTGCACACTGCAGACTCATGTTGAGCTTTTCATCAACCCAGACTCCAAGGTCCTTTTCCTCAGGGCTGCTCTCCAGCCATTCACCACCCAGCCTGTATTTGTGCTTGGGATTGTGCCTACCCAGGTGCAGGACCTTACACTTGGCCTTATTGAATTTCATGAGGTTGGCCTGGGCCCACCTCTCCAGCCTGTCCAGGTCCCTCTGGATGGATCCCTGCCCTCTAGCAAGTCGACTGTGCCACACAGCTTGGTGTCATCTGCAAACTTGCTGAGGGTGCACTCCATTCCTCTGTCCATGTCACTGACAAAGATGTTAAACAGCACTGGTCCCAGCACTGACCCCTGAGGGACACCACTTGTCACTGGATGTGTGCTTAATGCTCTTGATTACCTGAAGGAAATCTGACAATTCCCAAATTAGTGTTCCAAAGTGGAGCACTACTGGAAAAAGTTTCAAAGTTTCCTTCAAAATAAGCATTATAGCATAGAATCTGTCAAAGCTTTGGGGATGATCATTTCCATTCCTTTCAGTGTTTGTTTCCTATGAAAATAGGTATTGAAGTCAAAACCTGCCTAGAAAAAAAAAAATTAAAAAAAAAAATCACTTTTCATTGACTTGCCTTTTTGGTTAGAAAATTCTTCCATCAGAATGATTTTAAGATCCTCTGAGGGAACAGTGAATAGCTGGAGAGCAGCCCTGAAGAAAAAGACCATGGGGTCTGGGGTTATGAAAAGCTCAACATGAGCCTGCAGTGTGTGCATGCAGGCCAGACAGCAACCGAGTTCTGGGCTGCAGCAAGAGCAGTGTGGCCAGCAGGGCAAGGGAGGGGATTCTGCCCCTTTACTCTGCTCTGCTCAGACCCCACCTGGAGTACTGTGTGCAGTTCTGGAGCCCTCAGCACAGGAAGGACATAGAAGTTTTGGAGTGGGTCCAGAGGAGGGCCACAAAGATCATCAGAGGGCTGCAGCAGCTCTGCTATGAGGACAGACTGAGTGTATTGGGGCTCTGCAGCCTGGAGAAGAGAAGGCTTCCAGGAGACCTGAGAGTAGCCTTCCGGTATCTGAAGGGGGCTACAGGAAGGCTGGGGAGGGACTATTGACAAGGTCTTGCAATGACAGGACAAGGGGCAATGGGTTTAAACTGGCTGAGGGGAGATTTAGACTGGATGTTAGGAGGAAGTTCTTTCCAGTGAGGGTGGTGAGGCACTGGCACAGGTTGCCCAGGGAGGTTGTGGTTGCTCCCTCCCTGGAGGTGTTCAAGGCCAGGTTGGAGGAGGCCTTGAGTGACCTGTACTAGTGGGAGGTGTCCCTGCCTATGGCAGGGGGTTGGAACTAGATGATCCTTGAGGTCCCTTCCAACCTTACCATTCTATGGTTCTATGAACAGGATAAATTAAGAAAAATCCAACAACAAACAAATGCCAGCTTTTATTGAGGCACAGCATTCCCAGAGGTTTGTGCACTTAATCACATTTGGCTAAAGACAACCACACTGGGGATGTGAAGACACCACATCGAGGTGGCACACACAGAAAGCTTAAAATAAAGCTTGGACAATGTGGAGCACCAAAGTCTGCTCTGCTTGACAAACTCTCTTCTCTCACTGGAACTGCACAGAGTAAAAGCAACAATTCACATGAAAATAATTAGCAGCAGTAGCTGGTATGTGCAAATCAAAACACTGCTCAGAACAGTAACCACACACAAATACATCTCCTGGCACAGCTGTAGATTGGCCTCTGGTCATCGACAGTGGTGGTAACAACCAGGAAACACCTCTGGAGAAGTGTGTCAGGTTCTTGTGGCTCACAGTCAATGTTCATTCTTGTGGTTCTTGAAGCCACTTGGCTTTGTCAACAGCTTGCTTCAGTGGGGGCCTCACGAAGGATGCTCTATCTGCAAAATATCAATCACAGTTCAGAATTACATTGAACAGGAAGATTTTTTTTCTTTTTTTTAACTCTGCTGGACAGCAGAGTCCATGAGGAGAACCTACAAACACAGAACATACCACACAGCTCAGTGCATTTCCCTGGAAGGACTTCTTCCCAAGCATCTCATTATACTGATAGCTTTCATGATGTGAAGAGTTATACCTCTGAAGGGCATCACTGCAGGTATGTAAATTAAATGCTTCCTTGAGGATGTATGTGGATGGGCAGATCTGCTGTTGCTCTTCTGAGGTGCAAGAGAGGATTTCACTTTGCACTTTGTGATAAAGGCTCAAGGCACAACAGTGCTAAAACAAAACCAAAAATGCTTAGCAGATAAAGACAGAGTCATTCACCTAACACTTCTATGTCTCTTGGAAAATGCACAAACACTATTTATGCAAAACAGTCCAGTTTGGCTTTTTAATGACAGACATACTCACAGTGTGTGCCTTTGGTTCTGAACTACACCAAAACACATCCCAAACCACTCTTCAAGAATTGCTATACAAAGCAATCACTGCTCCTGAGGTGAAGCACAACAGCTGCTGGTGCAGGTGGGTTTAGCAGCAGATGCCTGTCTGAACAGGCAAAAAGCAACAGACATGCACTGAAGTCTGGCCAGAAAATCTCAGCTAATTCAGCCACAGACAGAAGCTCTGAAGTGTGAAATCTTGCATTTCAAGGCAGATGGCAACTAGCAGCCGAGAGCATCCTAACCAGCAAAAAAACATCACTTCAGTACTGCTTCACTGAGAGTGACACTTCAGCTGAGTTACCAGTGGTACTTTTTGTAGGTGCTATATTTGGTCTGCTCAGGGTTCTGAGAATGGCTGCAGCTATATATTCCCCACCACCTGAACTCAAAGCGTAGGTGACACACTTAGACTTGTAGTCTGTCCCAGCATTGCGACCTGGCTGATGGCAATCTCAACAGGAGTCAGCAGCATGCCCTGGCAGCCAAGAGGGCAGCCAGCAGGCTGGGGCACATTAAACACAGGATAAGCAGCTGGTCAAGAGAGGCAATGATCCCATTGTATGTTGCCTTGATGCACTCTCACCTTGAGTACTGTGTGCAGTTCTGGGCCACACAGTTCAAGGTGGAAGTTAAGGTACTGAATGTGGTCAGAGGAGGGGAAAGTAAGCTGGTGAGCTAAGGACACAACTGAAGTAGAGTGCAGAGACATACGCCTCAAAAACGCTTGAGAATGAACCACTGAAACCCACTTTGTCTGCACCCTCCAACAGACCTCTAGTCACAGCCTCTTGTTCCACTTACCTGACAGGCAGTTACCTGGACAAAGAGAAATCAGACTGGTTTGTCGTGATTTGTCTTCAGGAGATCTGTGTCAGATTTTCCACATGTAACTCGATTTGATACATTACCACTCCAAGCTTGAAGTAGCACCTCCAGCTGCCTAGGTCCTTTCCCTTTTCAAAGCTAGAAGCTGTGCTTGCCCTTTTGCTGGAAAACAGCATCCAACAGGCTTGAACTGGATGCTGGACTACACGAGTTTCAAGTGTGTATGGGGTCCTGCTCCTAAATAAAACCCAGTAAATTTGTCTGAGTAAGTATGCATGCTAAACCAAATCCAGTTGCCACAAACCCAGTGGCTTTCTCACACCAATGAAAGGTTTGAAAGCCAGTGATGGACTCTCTGGCTTACCACTGCACTGTGAAGTAGCTCCCTGTAACAGGTGAGGGCATGACATCTGCCACAAGCAGACAACATCAAAAGCAAGAGAGCAAAAAGCAATTAAAACCCTGGGATTTCTATTAACACTTAACCACATGATCTGTTGAAGTCCAGAGAAGAACCTTGCCTCCCGTTTCCTTTTCACAGAGAGTTCCCAGCTGCTCCATTCTGGATCTGGAAGCAAAAAAGCTCACAAACTAGGGACACAGATCTGGGTTTAGCCCAAAAAGAGGTCTCAGGTACTTTGAGTCTTTGTGATGTTGCCAACTTAATTTTGCCAAAAAAAAAAAGAAGACTGTTTAATTGACTCACATAAAAGCTTCTCCATTCTCTGTTCTTTGTATAATCCATTCAATTCCTATGGTAAGTCCTTTGCAGTTGGCCTTTCAATTCTCTCTTCCTGCAAGCAACGGTGCTCAGCAGGCTACACTTCAGAGCACTCCATAAACATGAGTGGCAGTGACACAGTGGAAGGTGGGAGAACCAAAGCATGAGGAAATGAGAGGCTCATGGCCTTCAGAAAGCAATGCCACATTTACAGACCTGAGCTGGGGTCTCATCTCAGTGCTTAACACCTCCCTCAGATATTTTTGGCTTTTCTCACTACAGAAGGCTTTCTGACTGCAAGATCCTCTTTAGTCTTCCCATGGCATTTTCCTTCCACAAGCCATTTTCATTTGCAGCATCAGACAAAGAAAAAAAAAAAAAAATTGTGGAGGTGGTTAAGAGTTTCAAGTGAATTTTGTTACACTGAAGTACTTCCAGGAGGACAAGCAGCCCAGCCTAACCTGTTATGCTGGCAATAAGGAGGCTGAGAAAGCTGCCTTTGCACTTGCCCTGCACACAGGGTGTCTTTTTTTTTTCTTTTAAGGGTACAAGGCAAAACACACAAGACAGGGAACTCTGACACATGTGCTTTCCTGTTCACCTAAGAGTAACTGCTGAGCAAACAGACCCACTTTCCCCCTCCCTCCCCCTAACACAGACACTGCTGATCTCTGGCTATACTTACACTCCACAGCTGCTTAGCCATAAGTGCTCACTCCCTGCAGAACACCAAATGTAGAGAATCATGGAATGGTTTAGGTTGGAAGGGACCTCAAAGATCATCCAGTCCCAACCCCCCACCATAGGCAGGGACACTTCCCACTAGAACAAGTCACTTAAGGCCTCATCTAACCTAGCTTTGAATATTTCCAGGGAGGGAGCATCCACAACCTCCCCAGGCAACCTGTGCCAGTGTCTCACCATCCCCACTGAAATGAACTTCTTAACATCCAGTTTAAATCTCTCCTCTGCCAGTTGTGCTGGTTTAAGGTTAATTGGAATATTTTAATAGAGAAAATTATATTACAGGCTGAGAACAGAAAACAATGGTGATGTCTACTTCACTCATAGGATTGTTGAGATCTATAAGAAAAGAACTCAGAACAAAGATAAGCCTCTCGGGCTGGCACAGTCTCTCAGGTTTGCAGTCAGTCTCTGGGGCACAGTGTCTCGGGCGGTCCAGCTTCTAGGCTTCTCCTCTCTGCCAAGTAACCTCACTAACCACTTTTCTTCTAACTCCCCTGGCCGAGCCTCCTAATTTACCTTGTGTGTAAGGCAAACCTTGGGGTAAGGTACAGGGGTGGGGAGAAGGTGGAAGGGTGGTTGGGAGCCCCTCCTGGGGTCTCTGATTTCTGGGAGGGGAGTTGTGTTTCTGTATTCCCTTTAACTTGTCTATGTCTGTAACTATTCCTGTCTATAGTGTATGTCTCTGCTTGTACATTGTGCTGAGCTGTAAATAGAGCTTCAGACCTTAACTTCCAGCCAGCTGAGTTCTNGACTTGGTTGCTGTCTGGGCTGCACTCACACTGCAGGCTCATGCTGAGCTTTTCATCAGCCCAGATCCCATGGTCCTTTTCCTCTGGGCTGCTCTCAGCCATTCCCCACACAGCCTGGATTTGTGCTTGGGTTTGCGTGGACTCAGGTGCAGGACCTTACACTTGGCCTTGTTGAATGTCCTGAGGTTGGCCTGGGCACACCTCTGCAGCCTGTCCAGGTCCCTCTGGATGGCATCCCTGCCCTTTAGCAAGTCGACTGTGCCACACAGCTTGGTGTCATCTGCAAACTTGCTGTTTCACACCATCTGAAGTTTTTTGCATTATTCATAAATTCCCCTTCAGCACAACTCATCTGCACTGGCATACATTTTAAACACTATTTCACATGGTCTGTGCCATAGGCAGCTTGACCTTTAAACGTGATTTCAGCATAAAAAACAAGTCAGAGCAAGAAATTATTTTTTGCAAGATAACCCTTTTCAGCTCCACCAGGCTTGACTCAGCACTAGAAGGCACCACCTCCAAGAAGCAGAGGACGACTAAACTACCCACCAGATACTTCACTGCTCTCACCCTTCGTCACACAGAACCTTTCTAGTACTTCTTCACTAAAGAAGCTTTAAAGGAAAAGTTGCAATGGCTGCCTCCTTAGAAAGCCCTTGTGCATTCTAGACAGCATTAAGGAAAGAACAGACAGTGTAAGGGGAAGGTCACAGAATGTCACAAAATCACAGAATGTCAGAGGCTGGAAAGAACCTCAAAAGCTCATCCAGTCCAACTCCCTTGCAGAGAAGGATCACCTAGATCAGATCACACAGAAACACATCCAGACAGGTTTTTAATATCTCCAGAGAGGGAGACTCCACAACCTCCCTGGGCAGCCTGTTCCAGGGCTCTGTCACTCTCACGGTGAAAAAATTCCTCCTCACGTTTCCATGAAACTTCCTATGCCTCAACTTCCACCCATTGTCCCTAAGGTCATCTTCTCTGCCACACAGCTGTGATGGAGCATTCACATACAAGTAAATGAAGAAGAAATTTCACCGTGGAAGGACTCTGTTAAGTCTCTGTACATACCTGCCCATTAAAAGGACTGCAGCAGGACAGTATATAAGTAAATCAGAGTGGGGTTTCTAGCATTCTTCAAAAAGCTAAAAAGCTACATAAAGAGCCATGGCATTTTGAAAGATGCTTACCACAACTGCATGAGTAGGTGCAAAACAGAGCAGAAAGTGTACAAATACAGCAGAGAAGGATGAAAAAAAGTGTTCTCACTGTACCTGTTTTCATCACAGCATTAGTAGAATCCGTCCAGTGCCTCCATTTTTTAACATATCGAACTCCTTCTGGTCTCACTGTCTGTAAAACAAAAACATCCTTAGCAGAACTAGCAGGATTAATCCTGCTTTAGGTGCAAGTAAGAATCCATAGATGTGCTCAATGCATGAGAAAAAGCAGTTCCTGGAACTGTCCTCTACATTTTTTAGAGGATGTGACAGACCAGAGCCATTCCACTGTCCACTCCTGAGCCTCTGAGAGCCTGTGATTGGTAACTTACTTGTGTTACAAAGCAATAAACACCAAGGTGAAGAGTAGTTTAAGGTAGCAGCACTATACATACACTTACATAGTGTATAAGTATATTACAGTGAGGGTGGTGAGACACTGGAACAGGATGCCCAGGGAGGTTGGGAATGTTCCCTCCCTGGAGGTGTTCAAGGCCAGGTTGGAGGAGGCCTTGGGTGAGCTGTACTAGTGGGAGGTGTCCCTGCCTATGGCAGGGGGTTGGAACTAGATGATCCTTAAGGTCCCTGCCAACCTTACCATTCTATGATTCTGTATACATACACACACACACACATACATATAAGCAGGACTTATAGTAGGAAATCAGAGTCCCTAAAAGAAATGGCAAACATTTTCCCATGATAAAGAAAACAAATTCTCAAACACCCTCAAACATTCACCCCTCTCCACACAGCACCAGTCACTAACTCCTTCACTACCCCTGCAATCCAGGGGTCACAGAGCACTGCATGGAGGGAGGCTCACTACTTTGCATGACTAAAGCGTCACCCTTGGTTTTTTTAGAAGCATTAAAGGGATAACAGGAGCAAAAAGGTAAAAAAACTCAAAAACCTTCCTAATTAGTTGTAGAGGAAGACACTTTGATTTTGAAGCCTGTCTAGATTTCCTATCTAAACCAGCTTACAGTACTCCTGGGTATCTTTGCAGTGAAAAAAAAAACTGACTTCAATCAGCTGCAAAAAACTCGTTGCCACAAGAAAGTCTGGGAAATTTTAAAAGCTGAAGAATCCAAATTAAACATAACCAAATTTAATCTTTTCTACTGCTGTAACTCTGAGCTAATGACAGCCTTCCACTAAATTTGAATTCACAGCTCCATGCCAGGAATTTTCTTCATTTCTTAAGGAAATGTTTGGGTTGTTTTTAAAAACCAGTTGAGCCCTTTTGGCTGATTTTCCCCATACACAAATATCCGAGGCTGGCAAAGAGAAAAGCAGCCTAACTGGGGCAAGTATAAGGCCAGCCCCAGAGAGTGGGAACTACTGTTAAGCTTAGAAAACAAAGCTATCACTGCATACTCAAAAAAACCCAAGGATGATGTATTTGAATTCAGATAGCAGCTATCTGCTTTCAGAGCCAATAGTCAGACAATCCTACTGAGCTGAGGAGCAGAACGTGTGAGAGTTGGGTGCTTCCTTCACTCAAACATCTGAATGTTTCATGTATTTGAATAGTGCCCTATGAGGAATCTTTAATTAAGGAGAGAAATAGGGACAGGAAGGCCATCTATCTATCTATCTTTCCAGCTGAGTTTTTCCTAATTATGAAATGAAACCATGAATTTTTGCATACTGTGGTGTCACTGCTTTGGAAGAAAGAGGAATTAATCTTTTCTATTAAAGCATATTTTTCCCAGCACTTAGGAGTAATTTGCAAGGTCACAGTTCTCTCCTCACACTGCAACCCAATGGTCCTTGTTGTCTGACTTTGAATACTCAGCTGTATTCCTGTGCCAAGCCTTAAAGGCAAATGCTAGTTACCATCACAGTATGTTATTTGCTACTGTCACTTTGCAGCACACCTTGTCGTAAAGGTCTTCCCAAATCAATGCTGGCAGAAATGCAGGGGCAACTCAGAAAATGTGTTTACAAACTGCTTAGGTCACCAAGGTGGAAAACTCATGCTAAGAGGCCAGCAGACAACCTCTCACATTGACTAAGGAGCCAGCACAGATAACCTCTCACATCGACTGCTGGTCAAAGGAAGCATCCATGCAGCTCTTCCCAGGGCTGAGCTGCAGATATGCCTCCAGGTTTCTTTCTGCTTGTTTACTGCTCCTTCCCTAACAATTACACAATCTTTACTGTTTTCCTCATCTCCCCTAAATGTTTCAGCACTGATTATTGAGCCTTAAGAAAACACCTGCAGTCTTAAGATTTCTGAGTCCCCACATTTAGAAGAGGATAAACCTGCACAAAGAGAAGTTTTTTTTGCTTAGAAGGAGAAAAAAACATATGAACAAACCCCTTCAATCTCTGGAAAAATCCATGTCTGCATGGCTTGGATTGGTTTGGGGCCTTTATTTACCAAGAAACACTTGTACAGTGCTCCAGTCTTCAAATGAGAAGAACAGAAACACCTACAGTGAGTTCAGTGAAAAATCCTTTCTCTCAGAAAGGGCTTACTGAGCAGGTTGTATGATTAAAAAGCAAATTATGCTAAGAAAAAGTGTGCTCCAATGACTTCCATTCTACTTTGGTCTCAAAAGGCAGAGCTCAATTCTGTACCAGAGAAATCCTGTGGACAGCTTGTCTCAGAGCCATGATTTTAGCAAAAAGACAAAGGTCTTCTGGTTAGTGATGTCCTTTCAAAATTCCCCTGGACACTAATGTCTAGACTGACACACAAAGCACTGACAACATGACACTTCCCTTCTGTCCTGTCTCCTCACGAGATGTGGCTAATAGCATCTGCCCACTTCAGAAAGGTAGCAGAGAGGACAAACAGAAGGAAAACTGTGAAGCACTTCAACACTGAAGGAAGGCAGCTCCTAGGTGAACGCTGCATTCTGAGAAAGAATGCAAACAAGAAAGCAATGGTACAAAGAGCTGAGAATTTGCCTGTAAATGGAAAGAATTTCACTGAGAGAAGTACAGTACCATTGCTGCTGTTTACTGAGAAATGTTAGAGCTGATAAGAAACTGGACTGGAAACTCCAGAAGATAAGAGAACCTCTTGTTTGCCTGTACACATTCCATCCAGGGTGGGGGAGTGGTCTGGAAACCTGACCCCAGGTGTCCCTGGCCCCTCCTCGAGGGAGGACCCCCCAGGTCAAAGTTTATCCCACTTCCTGTCCACAATCCTATTTAAGACCCAGTAGAGTCCCTACTCTCCCTCTCGTTCCTACCTTTGCAACTTCTCTCTGCTGGAGCTGCTCATAACTACGTGGCCAGCTAACCATGTGGACAACCCTGCTACATCCTGAATCCAAAGACAATTCAGAGAATCCACTGCCATCCAACTTGGTTTTCTGTATGTATCTGTGTCTACTCCCTTCCTTTACATCTCTGTAACCTTCCTTTACCTTAAATACCTTTTATTTATTGTTAAAATTACCTTTCAACTTCCATATCAGTGCAAGGCCATTCTTTGGGTGTTTTACTCCCTTTACTCATCTACCAAAATTTGGGGAGGCATCCTAAATTTTGTTCTGTTTGGCTTTTGAGCTCTGGGAAAGCTTTAATGGTACCAGACCGGCTCTCTAATAAAGGAGCTGCTCTGTACACCATACTATGACACTACAAATAGAAATAAGTGAAGCTTTCTACTTAGTGATGAGTATAGGAAAGCATATATGATCAGAGGGCTGCAGCAGCTCTCCTATCAGGACAGGTTATGACAGTTGGGGCTCTTCAGCCTGGAGAAGAGCAGGCTTCCAGGAGACCTTAGAGTGGCCTTCCAGTATCTGAAGGGGGCCTACAGGAAGGCTGGGGAGGGACTGCTTACAAGGTCTTGCACTGACAGGACAAGGGGCAATGGGTTTAAACTGGCAGAGGGGAGATTTAAACCTTACAGTGAGGGTGGTGAAACACTGGCACAGATCACCCAGGGAGGTTATGGCTGCTCCCTCCCTGGAGGTGATCAAAGTCAGGTTGGACAAGTCCTTGAGTGACCTGTACTAGTGGGAGGTGTCCCTGCCTAGTGTGGGGGGGTTGGAACTGGATGATCTCTGTGGTCCCTTCCAACCTAAACCATTCTATGATTCTTTATTAATGTTTGAGAAGCTGCTCTTGGTTTACACCAAAAACTGAGCTCATCTTTCCTGAAATCCAGTTCTCAGATTAAAATGCCAGTTTTTGCCAGGGCTAATAAAGTGCTCAGCTAACTGAGGGAGCCTGTACATAACATCTGTGCTGATGCCACCCAAGGCCATTTGTCCAAGACTGAGGAGAGGCAAATTCCAGCTGATCTGCCTTGTGCAGGGCCAGAAACATTTAACAAAGGCCACCCCACCCCCTTTTTGTTAGATTTATAATCGAGCTGTGACAACTCAACGATTCCATTTCTGTATTTAGGAGATGTTGGACAAGCCCACAGTGGACAAACAGTGTTGACTATCACAGGAGGGAGGAAATTAATCAATTGTATGTTTAATGAAATACAAAACTCCAACTGAGCTGATGTAGTAAGGTGAAACTGAACACAAAAAACATTGCTTTCATGAATGAATGGCACAGCCTTCATCTAAAGGCAAGACTGTGTTAGCTCAGAAAGCAGAGCTGAGCTGAGCTCACAGTTAAAACTCGTGGCTGTTCTAATACTTTAATCCATTTTTATTGTCTATATGTAATTATGCTCAAATCTTGGAAGAACTGAGAGAGGAGAGCAGCTGCTTCTGTTGTTCCCCAGGCTTGCAAGCAGCTAACCAGTCATCTCATAAGATACCCAGACCTTGTGTGACTTCCATGCAGATGAAACTCAAGTATGATGAAGATAAGCATTCAGGCTTGTCAATGAAATCCTTCACCGTTTTCAAAGGTCTCTCAACCTTGGCAAAGCAACTGGCAACTCACCTTATAAATGGCTAAAGCCATCAGAGTTCAGATGTGAAACAATTGTCATTCAGAGCAGCCAAAGCAGCAGAACAACAAAAGTGAAAAACACAGGATGTGAACAAAGTCAAAACAGAGTTTGAACAAAGTCAAAACAGCGTTTAAACAAAGCCAAGTCATCTGAATAAAGCTCAAAACACACATGGGGTGGTTAGGGAAAAGCAAAGATCTCTCAGTTTCCTGGAGTCCTCACTCTCCTGGAATGAGGAGAGAGAGGGGATGCTCCACGGACACTGGGTCATCAGTGGGGGCCTTGGGATGTTCACCTCATGATAGGAAGAGAAGAACAATCTCTAATGTCAAAGCAGGATGAGGCTTGGCAGTAGGGTTCAGGTATGTAAAGATGGAATCACTTGGCAGCAGCACTGCTTTGGCATCTGCCCCTTTCCCATCTCCTCATATGCCAACCATGTCTGGCACAGAAATACAGAGCATGAGCAAAACAGCACTGCTGCCCTGGCAGTGGATTAAGAGATGATGCCATAGCAGGAAAACCAGAGGGAAGAAGTTGAACAGCCACACATTCAAATGCATAACGCCAGTTTATAATTAGAAGACAAGCATCTTGTTGAAGATCACAAGGCATTTTGTTCATCCCACCCAAGGCTGTTCTAGGTAACAGGTTTGATTTCCACCCTCTCTCTACAAGACAGGTGTGAAGTTTTCAATTTACAGATTAGCAGCAATTTGCTGAATGTGTGATTTTGACTTTGGCAGCTTGCTTAGTTTCTGTAGCTACAAAGGGAGGCTTTGCATTTGCTGATGGCCACAAAAGTCACTTTTAGACCAAAGCCCTCGTTGGAAGACATTGGAAGGTTGGTATAGAGTGCATTGTGTTATCTAGACACTCAGGAGGGAGCTAACTGCAGCATAATAGGCTATAATTACAGTAATTAATTAGTGCCTTATTGCCATGCAATTAAGTAGTTAAAAATAAACAGAGCTTGAGGTGAGGGGACTTCTTTCCAACAATTATTCCCTTTCAACTTCCTAGACCTAAATAAGTACAACATTCCCTTTCCTTTCTACAACACTACTGATGCTACATTTAAACATTCAGGGAGTCAAAAATAAAGGGCAAAATCATCACCCCCCAGTCCCACCACCAAAACTTGCAGTAAGATTTCACAGGTGTACTGAAATGCAGGAGCAGCAAGAGGTTTTGCCATGCCAGTGGGCAAGCACTAGCTACAGGCACTGTTCCGGCGGACATCTGCCAGCAGTGTTTGGGCACAAGGCAATGGACTGCTGGGACTAATGGTCCCAGATTTCCAAGCCTGGACCTATGTCAGGAATAAAGAAAAAAAGAGTGATCTCTCTCTGTCACAACAAAATACACTTAAAATCTCTTTTGAGATTCCTATTACTAGAATCAAGTCACTACTGTGATGATGTACCCTTGACAAGCAATCATAGAACGGTTTAGGTTGGAAGGGACCTCAAAGCTCATCCAGTTCCAACCTCCCACCATAGAGAGAGACATCTCCCATTAGAATAGGTCACTTGAGGTCTCATCTAACCTAGCTTTGAACACCTCCAGAGAGGGTGCATCCACAACCTCCCTGGGCAACCTGTGCCAGTGTCTCACCACCCTCACTGTAAAGAACTTCCTCCTAACATCTAGTTTATATCTCCCTTCTGCCAGTTTCAACCCATTACTCCTCATCCTGTTATTGCAAGACCTTGTAAATAGTCCCTCCCCAGCCTTCCTGTAGGCCCCCTTCAGACATTGGAAGGCTACTATATTACAAGGTCTCCTGTAAGCCTTCTCTTCTCCAGGCTGAGGAATCATAGAATGGTAAGGTTGGAAGAGACCTCGAGGATCATCTAGTTCCAACCCCCTGCCATAGGCAGGGACACCTCCAACTAGTACAGGTCACTCAAGGCCTCATCCAATCTGGCCTTGAACACCTCCAGGCAGGGAGCAGCCACAGCCTCCCTGGGCAACCTGTTCCAGTGCCTCACCACCCTCACTGGAAAGAACGTCCTCCTAACATCCAGTCTAAATCTCCCTTCTGCCAGTTTAAACCCATTGCCCCTTGTCCTGTCATTGCAAGACCTTGTCAATAGTCCCTCCCCAGCCTTCCTGTAGGCCCCCTTCAGATACTGGAAGGCTACTCTCAGGTCTCCTGGAAGCCTTCTCTTCTCCAGGCTGAAGAGCCCCAACTCTCTCAGCCTGTCCTCATAGCAGAGCTGCTGTAGCCCTCTGAGCATCTTTGTGGCCTCCTCTGGACTTGCTCGAAACAATTCTATGTCCTTTATATGTTGGGTGCTCCAGAATTGTATACAATGCAGAACAGACTTATTTTGCCTCTTCTTGATAAAAGGACTTAATGGTTGCATCCTCACTTAGTCTTGTAACTGCTACTGAATATACTGAGCTTGTGTTCATTTTTTCATTTGAACTTTTGACAGATTTAATTCAGGAGGTAAAACAGCAGGATAACTCCACTGCATCTTGAGGCCCTCATCAGAAAATTGAATGCTGCTGGCTTCCTCCACATCCATTTAAAGACAGCAAAAGGCTTTTCCTCTGCAGGAGACAATGCGTGTCAGTAACAACTCACCTGTCATCTGTAAGCTTAAGCCAGTATCCAGTTTGCTGCGTGGCTTCGTGCTGATGAACAAATAACAGAGAACGCAGACGGTGATGATGAAGGCAAAGAGGACCACTGCTGCTATCGACAGGCCCACCAGTGCTCCAACACTAGAGAGAAAAACAAAGGAAGTAAGCTACAAACAGCCTGAGGCATTCTTTGAAACAATGGTCAGGTTACTTGTACTCAAATGGGGGAAATGCTCCGTGTTTTACTGTAAAGAAAAGTTTCAATCTCAGTACTTACACTGCAGAAACTGGAATGATTTCACTGCCCTCAGAAGGGTCACACATTACACAGCACCTGAGCATCTGACCCTCAGTGTCATTTCATGTTACCTATGAATGCTACTCCAGAGCCTGATTTCAACCATGTTTATGAAAACCAGATGGAGACTCCATGAAGTAGCTGGCACCAGTGAGATCAAAATGTTCTCCAAAGCAGTGCCTATTCCCTGATAAGCATAACACAACTGCAGAAATAATCCCCATAAATACCATACACACCCACAAAGATGGATTCCAGCACTGCAGGCAGCTCATACAAGGTCCTTTTTCTTCAAATGACATGACTACAAAAGCTGGATTTTGTCACTTTCATTGCAAGGGGAGCCTCTTAAGAGTACTTCAAGCAAAGCACACGTTTGTCACAGACTTCTCACCGAAGTTGACATGCTCATTAAAAACAGGACACAAGATGTGCGAGCTGTGCTGTTCTTGTCCTTTGGCAGCTCTGTGGAGCAGGGTGGAGGACTGTGAACACTATCGTGTCTTTGTGTTAATGCAAGACATATTCAGCCAAGACTGAAGAAGTTCTTCCATGAGCTTTCTCAGAATCACAGAATGTCAGGGGCTGGGAGGAACCTCGAAATCTCATCCAGACTAATCCCTCTGCCAGAGCAGGATCACCTATACCACAACACACAGGAGCACATCCAGGTGGGTTTTGAGTATCTCCAGAGAGGGACACTCCATAACCGCCTTGGGCAGCCTGTTCCAGTGTTCTGTCCTCATGTTTCCATGGAACTTCCATTGCCTCAACTTCCACTCATTGCCCCTTATCCTATCATTGGGCATCACTGAGAAGAGCCTGACAGGATAAAAGGAAAACTAAACATGAGTTAAATTTACACACTATCAAAGGAGCAGGAACTTCATTATTTAAGAAGCCAAGAACACAGTAGTGCATGTAGATTTTATCAGGACACTGCTCCTGAAGGATGGAAGTTACTTTATACTTCCTGCACAGAGATTCAGTGAGACAGTGCAGGTATATACAAAAATCTCTTTAGTAGTTTCCATATTTTCGACCTTCTTTTCCTAATATAAAAACACCACACGATGAAAGAAAGGCCCAGATATCTCTCTGACAGTCCAAACCAAAGACACTGACTGCTGCTGAAATTAAACAGTGGCCTTTTGGTCACAGATGAAGAGAATCCAAGGACTGAGAACCCTTTTACCACCACTCTGTCATATTTGCAGTTTTGACAGACGTAAAAAGGATGGAAGACAGAGTGTCTTAAATTCTATGAACTCTACCCTCCAGGGATAAAAATGCCTTTATCCACCAGTGAGAGGACAATTCTGCTGTGGTCTTGCAGGGAGATGAGAATCATGCCTCAGGATTTTTTTAAATGAATTTTACATTGAAGCTACTGCAAAGCTTCTCTACAAGCTCCTAGAACAGCAGCAGATAAATATGTCCACAGCAGAAACTCTTAGCATCAGCAGGGCAAGAATAGCAGATACTGCTATGACTTAGAGATACAGTTTTCATTAGTTATTGGTCAGGTCCAGTAATGAGGTTTGTGCAACATTTAGCTCCATGCACAACTGAAATAACTTGTTATAGAAAAATTGGTCTGGAAAGAAGAGTTTTAGCCTTACAAAGATATTTTATGGTACTTATCTGCATGAACTGAAGTGCCCTCCAATGTTTGTGTATATATACCCTAATGAAGCAAAGATTTTTATCTGAAGGGGGCCTACAGGAAGGCTGGGGAAGGATTATTTACAAGGTCCTGCAATGACAGGACAAGGGGCAATGGGCTTAAACTGGCAGAGGGGACATTTAGACTAGATGTTAGGAGGAAGTTCTTTACAGTAAGGGTGGTGAGGCACTGGAACAGGTTGCCCAGGGAGGTTGTGGATGCTCCCTCCCTGGATGTGTTCAAGGCCAGATTGGATGAGGCCTTGAGTGAGCTGTACNATTTATCATCTGGGGGCTCAAACGAAACTTGCAGGCAAGTAAGATTCTAGTTATTATGGAACCTGAACATGGAAACTCCTTACAGAGATCTCACCTGAGCTCTGCCTCATTTCTGCATTTTCACTTGGTCACGCCTTGACCCAAATGAACAAACACAAGGAAATGTACTGGAGGAGGCTGAGGTGAGCCACCATCAAACCAAGAGTGATCTCTACAGCTGAATCTATTCAAGGAAGAAATATTAACCCAAAGACTCTTCATAAAAGTGATTAATGTTTTTTTTGTCCCAGGCTTCTCTCTGTCAGCACCATCACCATGGTTCCCCAAACCGCTGTCCAGGGAGCTGCTTAGTGGGTCATCAACATTTCTGTCTGTAGATGCTACGCACCAGACACCTACAGTTATTTTTAGCCCACAAAATTAGTTCATCCACACCAACAACAGATAGGAAAACATTAAATGTTGCCTAAGTAGATAAAATATGTCCGCTGAGAGAAGCACATGAGTCATCTGGATCCCAGTGAATCAAATGTTCCTGATGCTGTTGCTGCAGTGATGCTGTGTTTGTAGTATTTGCAAAGCAAACAGATAGATATTCCCCAGGAGACTGGAAGAATGGGCATGCAATAACAAAAGACTTGCTATTTTGGAAAGCCAAACTAGATTCCTGGAGATCTGCAGAGCTAAGCAAAGCTTGGCTACAGCATTAGGTCACTATGGTTCTACCAGTATTCATTAAAGCATTTTGAATAAAATCTCTCCTTGCCTTGGCAGAGTTTTAGTCAAATCCATAAAATTACATGAAACTTGTAAAAGTTATGGATTTGGAATGGATATTGCATTTTTGCTTGACACTGCAAGTAGCCATTGCACTTGGAAAATAAAACTTACTTCAACAGTCAACAATGACAGAAAAAGAACTCTAAAATATTTTAAAAACATGAGAAACAACAAAAATGTTGATTGAATCTGCACCATGGTTCAGCACAAGTATTACATTCTCAGCAGTCCTCCCCTTCCACTTAGCTTTGTAGGTAGAGGAGATGTCAAGATAACTTCACCTACACGCACAGCACTTGGCACTGAAAGGTGAGCTACTCAATGTTTTGATTACTGGTGGTTTGCAGCCTCTTGCTTTGTAATTTCAAAAACTGCACAGCATTTTGGTGTATTTTGTGCACCTCCGCATTTTTGTGACGTTCTCTTTCCTCTTCCATCGGCTCCTGCCAGCTCCAAGAGACAGGAAAAAAAAAAAAAAACAAAGCAAAACAAACCACATCCTCCACTGAGGTCAGCTTTTCAAGAGTTATGGAAAAGGAACCCAGGTTGCTCTAATAAAAGCAAAGTGACTATGCTATTTGAAGTAGTAATAAGAAGAGAAAGGATGGGAAATTAGTCATATTAATCACATAAAACAAATTCAGGGCAAAGCATGAAATGTGTCCAAGCTGCTCAAAGGTCTATGATTGCCCAGCAGCTCCTTAGTGCAGCAGGTGTTAGGATGCACTTGTTGAATACTGTACTTTTTGAAGGAATGGAAGGGGAAAAAGATGGTTCCATTATGCTAAGGGGTAGTGCAGTATATAGCTCTAAACATAGTACATGGAGTAGCGATTTGGGGAAAAATGAATAGCATAGGCCTTCAAGTGACAATTGCTTCAGGTTGCCTAGGATGCTGGTTTCTCTATTAACTGCTTCCATCAGAGCTGACTTTCGAGTGGTCTGACAACTCATCTCCTACAGCCAGAGAAACACAAGATATATATATAATAGTTTGGTGAATTTTTACCTGTGTCGGCAAGCGCAAGAAATCCCTGAGACACCACTGACCACTTAATGGTGCATTCAGTCAGGGGTTTCAAATTAATGGAGGGAGTCAAGCAAAGAGAGATTTAGGATGAGAAGCAAACCTCAAGAGCAAAGCAAAACCTGCAACAATTTCCCTACTGGAGCTTCCAACTTCTTTCCCTTCCTCAGTATGTTCAATCTCCAGTCTTACCTTGGCTGCTTTGGCTAACTGTTAAGTAGTTTTCAGTTCTATAAAGAAAAGTCACCAGAGATATGTGCTGAGACTGATTTTGTTCATCTTTGACATGAAGAATGAAATCTGAGCTTTTGTTGATCCCTATAAGCAATCAAATGCTATGAGGGCAAGGAATGATAGAAGACTTCTGAAAAACTGAGCAAGGGGGCAAAAGTGACAGAGAAGAGCTTCAGCATACATAATGTGCTGTATAAACAAACAATCCCAAGCCTACATGACAATTAACTCAGAACTGGCAGTTTTCAAATCGAAGAAAAGTTTCAAGAGTCATCAGTGACAGATCACTGAAATGCGTGGGCAGTAGGGCAAGGGAGGGGATTCTGCCCCTTTACTCTGCTCTTGTCAGACCCCACCTGCAGTCCTGTGTGCAGTTCTGGAGCCCTCAGCACAGGAAGGACATGGAAGTGTTGGAGCGGGTCCAGAGGAGGCCGCGAGGATGATCAGAGGGCTACAGTAGCTCAACTATGAGGACAGGCTGAGAGAGTTGGGACTATTCAGCCTGGAGAAGGCTTCCAGGAGACCTGAGAGTAGCCTTCCAGTATCTGAAGGGGGCCTACAGGAAGGCTGGGGAGGGACTATTGACAAGGTCTTGCAATGACAGGACAAGGGGCAATGGGTTTAAACTGGCAGAAGGGAGATTTAGACTGGATGTTAGGAGGAAGTTCTTTCCAGTGAGGGTGGTGAGGCACTGGAACAGGTTGCCCAGGGAGGTTATGGTTGCTCCCTCCCTGGAGGTGTTCAAGGCCAGGTTGGAGGAGGCCTTGAGTAACCTGTACTAGTGGGAGGTGTCCCTGCCTATGGCAGGGGGTTGGAACTAGATGATCCTTGAGGTCCCTTCCAACCTTACCCTTCTATGATTCTATGAAATCAGAGAGTCAGTGTGCACCAGCTGCCAAGAGACACTGACAAAACACTGGCCACTAGTAGGGAGGCTTTTGAGAAGAAGACTTGAAGGTAGGATTTTGCTGTCGTGTGAAACCTTGTCCTGAGCATCCAGCTGCAGATTGTGCACCTAGACCCAATGGTATGGAAGAGAGGCAACTAAAATGCTCAGCGGAACACAGCATCTGCCTCAGTGAGAATCCAGAAAGGACTTGGATGGCACAGATGGGAGAGGTGGAAGCTGGGTAGTGATAAAGAAAAACAGGAAATTTTGAACGTCATGCATAAACTGCACGTGCAGTAACTGTTCACCAAATCTCACCACACTGGAAACACTAATGCCATAAAACTCTCAGGAAACAGTATGAAACATAAAAAGGCTGTAGCGTCAAACAGCAGGTAGTGACTGCTGCCACTGGGGCTGCAGAAACTGACAGAGGAGTCAAGTTCAAGAAAGAGATAAGGCTAAAACAGTGATAACAAGTTCATAAAAAGCTGGTGGAAGCATCCCTCAGAAGTGTAGTAACACCCTGACACAGCCAGCGTGGGTGCTGAAGAGCCTGAGGGGGGGAGTGGTGGGGGGGGGGGGGAAATTGGGCACAGAAAGCAGCCAGGCAGTCGGTGTGCAGCTCCCACCGTCGCTGCTGGAGATCCAGATGAGTTAGAGGGACCCTCACGGCGACCCGGGCCAGCAAAATGCTGATTAGCAGCCACCTTCCAAGCGGAAAGTCACGCACTGAAGTCATGGAGAACTTTATGCGCGCAGCACCTGACACGCTCAGGCCCGCAGACAGCCCTCCCCTCACACCGCAAGAGTAAAGCCACCCTCTGGCTGCTCCGTACCCAGGCGCGGAGCGGTTCCCAGCACTTCCTTACGGACCCCCGCAGTTATTTCTTTCAGAAACCACCCGGGCGGACACAAGCAGCAGTCTCTTCGGGCAGCAGCTGCAGCTGTACCACAACTCTCGGACGGACAAAAGCATCCTGAAAGCAGCCTGAAAGCGCCCGGCTACAAGTACCCCTCGAACACAAGCCCGCAGCCAAGCTCAGGCGAATGTGGGTCTCCCGCCACCTCGGGCCGCTGAGCTTCGCCCACCCGGAGCCTCCCCACCGCCCCCCACGCGAGACTGGGGACTGGGAACCATGACTTCCCTACCTGAGCCACCACATGTAGCTGTGTTCGTAAGGGAAAAAGCTGTGGGGGTCATCGCAGCAGTACTTGACGTCTTGGAAGCCGCAGCAGTAGACGGCGCGGGCGTCACCGCCCGTCCGCGGGCAGCTGAAGCCGCTCACCAACACCTTGTCGGCGTTGAGGTAGCTGCTACACTCGGCGCTCATGGTGAGACCGCCGCCCGCCGGGCTGCCCGGCACCTCAGCTTCGGCTACACCCGGCGGGGAGCGGGCGGAGCTGGGGCGGGCAAGGGGACGCACCGGCAGCGGGCGGGAACGGCCTAGGTCGCGGAGAGGCGAGGAGCGGCGGGACCCGCCAGCGCCCTGAGGTGAGAGAGATCAGGGAGCGCTTCTCGCCCTCCAGAACGGGAGGGAGGAGCCGTGTGGGGCTGTCCGCGCTCTGAGGTGAGGGAGAGCAGGGAGCGCTTCCCGCCCTCCAGAACGGGAGGGAGGGGCCGTGCGGGGCCGGCCGCGCCAGGAGGTGAGGGAGAGCAGGAAGCACTTAGCGCCCTCCAGAACGGGAGGCGTTCAAAGTCGTCTGTCGCTGGGGCTTGGCTTTACCTGAGCGCTTCATCCCACGTCGGGGTTCTGCTCTCATCTGTTGGCCTCGGTGTGGTCCCAGGACAGCCAAAGCAAATGGTGACTGAGAAAGATCACACCTTGGCTAGACTCAGGATCTCTTAGCTTTATAAGGGGAAAAACACCCCACGTAGTGCTAAATGTTTCAGAGAAACCAGTTTCCTGCTCTTTCCAGAGGGCATTCTATTTCAGTATTTTAGGCCACTTTTTAAAGTAAAGTGGGTTCCAGAAGAAAGAGCCTCTCCCGAGGGAAAGGTGGGTCCATCGCAGCTCAGGGTAACACGCACATGTCTTGTGCACCTATGTGTGTGGTTTTCCTCACAGAAAGAAGAATAATTAAAAAGTCTTCAGGAGAGCAATGGGTAGACACTATCCCCCTTGGTCAATCTCCTGTCTGGATGACATCAAGGTGACCTCCTCAGGGAGAAGGTCAGGGAGCTAGAGAGAAACATAAATTGTGTACTATCAGTAGAGCTTGACTTGAATTAAGAGGATCAGCTTAACTTGACTAACAATTTACATTTTAATTCTAGGTTTTGCCTTGAGATGAACTCTAGACAAGTGGGAGTTTCGTGTCTTCTAGGTAGCCACCAGGCAACAGCGAGAGCCAGGAGTGATGGCAGCTTAGGGAGAGGCAGCATCTCACCAACCAGGTCACAGCCCTGCAGGTTCTACCAGGCTGGAGGTAGTGGCACATGCTCTCAGCTGTCCCAGGCAAGGGAAGATACTGAGTCAAGTTCAAGGTCTGTAAAGGAGACATGATGGGAGGCAAGTTATCTACAGCACAGGTCAGTTCATTCAGGAGGATCAGTAAGCAACCCAGGCTAGCACAAGACAGGGTTGAGCACAAACATGACCAACTCTAGCATACCTTAGTGAAGGTCAAGCTGCCTTGCTATGAGATGAAATGTGACTCCTCAGCCAAGAAGCAGAGGGTTTGTGTATGGTGAGGACCCAAGTGATGCTGGTCAGGGCCTGTGACTTCGAGCCCTGTGCCTGCTTTCTTCCAGTGCTACATGCAGCCCTATGCTAGGGTGCTGATCTGTACTTGCTAAAAAGTATAAATATTCTGCAGTTGCTTGGTTGATGTTATTTTGTGAAATCAACAGTGACAGCATCATTTGAAATGAACTCAGAAATTCAGTCACTCTGTCTGCTGAATTACAGATTTGCCTTCCTAAAATGTAGCTGCATACATGAACAGCCAGGGAAGTTTCACATTATTCAACTGTTGGATGCTTTAAGCTCGAGCAGTATGAGGAGGCTCAAGGCTTGATGTTGCACTGCAGAAAGAGAGAGGGTGAATGGCAGCAAAAACTGTCGAAGCAGGGAGATGAATATTGAACATCAGGAAGAAAAAAGCCAATTGCTGTGTGATTTTATGGGAGTTGTGTTGTTCAGATTAAATCAGATTTAAGAGGTCCATTGTTTTATGATAAAATAGAAGATTAATTTAACCAGAATATATTCAGACAAATCATTACAAGCCCAGCAGGCAGCCTTTTTACCTCAGTTTTGTCAATACTGTCACTACATGTTAGGATGTAATGATGACTTCTGTGATACTTACAGTCTTTTAAGTGACTAATCTTTTGGAAATCAATCTCAAATCCAATTCATCTGACTCAGAGCAAGTTTCATTTCAGTACAGTAGACATGGGGACATGGGGACTGTGTTCTGTGGTGAGGAAGCAGTCTGTAGTGAGGGAAAGATGGGTTACTCTCAGCTCAAAAGCCATCAGGTAGTGTGCAACGCAATCCATCAGTTAATGCTTACGTTGGAACCAAGCAGTCCATTCAGGACTTACTGCTGAAGGGTAAGGCAGAAAGGACTCACAGGCAGCAGAGCTGTATAGACCTTCAACTAACTTAGTTTTAAGCAAGAAGACATGCAAGAAAAATAGAAAGGAAAAAAAAAAATGGTAGCAAATCCAAAAGTGTTTGTCATGGTTGTAGAGGCTGATCCAGTATTTCACAAGGTTGTCAATACTGTGTTCAAAAGGGAGACCTGAAGTAATCAGTACAGCTTCCCAGGATGGAGAAACAACTGATTATAGTCTGATGAGATGTATTGGAGAATCAAAAGTAGGAGTGGTTCAATTCATCTTTTCATCTGAGGATTCCCAAATCTGGTGTGTAAGAGGTGCTTAGGGATCCGTCAAGGGGATTTTGGTCAGGCCTTGGAATGGGCTGCCCAGGGAGATGGTTGACTCACCACCCCTGGATGTGTTTAAAAGTCATTTAGATGTGGTGCTTGGGGATATGGTTTAGGGTGCACCTTACAGAGTTGTAGGTTGGACTTAGTGATCCTGAGGGCCTTTTCCAACTTGAATGTTTCTGTGATTCTGTGATTTTCAGTAAATATTGAAGTGCTTAGAAATGATGTTTTGAAGGATATAAAAGAAACAAGTATTCACTGTAAGATTAGGATGCACATTAGACTCAGGTAATTTTTGTTTGTTGATATAGCGGTTAGATTAGCTTTTAAGTCTGTTCTTTGAGCTGTTTTGGTTTTCTGAAGCTGTTTCAGTGAACTCTTGGTTCCTAGTTTCTTAATCTTTGACATCACATTTACTGTGCATGCATTTAATAGCTAGGAACGGTGTCCTGCAATTCTCAGTACTCAGTAAAACAAATTTATTCGTGTGATTCAGAGACTTGATTTTGCAATTTTACTCAACTTCCTGTTGACTTCAGAACAGCTACATTCAGAATAGACTGTCAGCCTCTGAAGCCTGCAGGACTTCTTCAAAGAACCTCATTAGGAGTTCTAATTTTTTTTTTTTTTTAAACAATCTGCCTCCCTGAGATGAAAGTTGTGGGAAAATACCCATTTTGACAAAAGCCATAGTATTCATTTTCAGGTTTTAAAACTGACCAAGCTTTCTGGCATTTTGGCTTTCAGTATTTTGTTTCTATTTTTAAAGTTTGAAAATATCAACATCAGTTTTAAAACATTTCACTTACAGCCAAACAAAATGTTTCAGCCTAACCAGAGTGATGGTTTAAGGGTTACTCTGTCTGGGTTGTGAAAAGGAGACTTCAAATGTCAAATGCTTGTATGAGAGGAAAGCATCTGTAGTGGTTAGTGGTCTCTCCAGAGGACAGTAAAGTACCAATAGTAAAATAACTATTACCTTGAATATAGAACTGTGAGTGAGTGGTGTGGATCTAATTAAGGGTTAGAGAAGCTGATTTATAATTTAAACTGGGAATTCAGCAAGCTCTTTGGTTACAAGAACAGCCTGACTATTGCAGCCTTCTTTTAAAGGCTGGATAAATAATCTGCAGGGCATGGACATTCTCCTCAGCAGCTGCTCTTGATTTGCCATTGTCAGATTTACCTGCTCGCTGAATAACAATATCCTGGTTTATCCTAGAGTTCAGATGAAAGCACTAGTTATGATGAAACAGCAGTGCCTTTAGGGAAAGGGGGACAAAAAAGAGGAGGACTATTTTATAGAACACAATAATAGCTCTCTTACTGCATCTTTCAACTGAAACTACAGCTGCCTGAGCTGACAGTATGAAATTGAGAGACTTGGCTCATACACCTGAAGGCTCTTCAGACATTCAGTGAGACTTGGACAGACTGTAGAGCTGGGCACAGAGGAACCTAATGAGGTAAGTGCAGAGGCCTGCACCTGGGAAGGAACAATAAACTGCAGCAATACAGGTTGAAAGGTGGTCTGCTAGAGAGCAGCCCTGTGGAAAGAGAGTGCTGGTGAATAGGAAGCTCTCCATGGGACACCAATGTGCCCTGGTGGCCAAGAAGGCCAACAGAGTCCTGGAAGGCATTAAGAAGAGCATGTCCAGCAGATCGAAAGAGGTTCTCCTCCCCCTCTGCTCTGCCCTAGTGAGGGCCCACCTGGAATATGACATTCAATTCTGGCCTCCCCAGTTCAAGAGGGACAGATTGACTGTCTAAAGGAGGGCTACAAGGATGCTGAAGGCACTGCAGCACTGCCTGACGAGGAAAAACCGAGAACCCTGGAGCTGCTTAATCTGGAGAGGAGAAGGCTGAGAAGGGATCTGAGCAATGTCTATCAATATCTGAGAGCTGGGGGTCAGGAAGGAAGGGACAGGGACAGGCTCTGCTCACTTGTGCCCTGGGATAAGACAAGAGGCAATGGGTGGAAACTGCATCACAGGAAGTTCCACCTTAACATGAAGAAGAACTTCTTTGTTGTAAGGGTCCCAGAGCACTGGCACAGGCTGCCCAGAGAGGTTGTGGAATCTCCCTTGGAGACTTTCCAGCCCTGTCTGGATGCATCCTTGTGTGACCTGTGCTAGATTGTCTGGTTCTGCTCTGGCGGCAGGGTTGGACTGAAAGATCTCCAGAACTCCCTTCCAACCCTAACATCCTGTGATCCTGTGACTTCTCTCTGATATGCAAATGTTCCACAGAACTACATATGTAGATCAGATGTTACAGAAGTTTGTCCTTCAGGAAACTGCAATTTAGTCTTTCATACTGTTCAATAATACTATCACTTCCTTTTATCATCATTGTTCCACCAATTAGTGCTTAGGAAATAATCTGTCTGTGAATCCATGGATGCTGTTACTTCTATTTGAGTGGGAGAAAAAGTCTGCTTCAGCAGAACTGCCTCACAAACTTGCACATCTGTGCCTACCTTTCAGAATACAAGCCTGCTTACTTGTATAAAGCAGTGATCTTTCATCTGCTCTCCTTTTCTGGGATTAGTTTAGCAGATCCTCTCGATGAGCAGGTATCATGCAATGCTTTGAGATAAAACAGGATGCCTTATCTCTTAGGCCTGCAGACTGAAGGCTTGGATTAGGTTCTCTAGGCTGAGAGTGGAAAGTTACTCTGGGCAGTCATCAGCTCCTACATAGAGACAGCTGGAAAGGTCAGCCACTGTTGCTAAACAGGCCCCCACTCTTGCCTATGCCTAGGTACTGCAGAGCTGGTAGAAAAGACATAGCTGAGTTTTGTGGTTTCTCAGCCTATATTGTGGACTGTGAGCTGGCTAGGGAGAGGAGTTTTATCAGAGTCACCTCATTGGTGATGTTCAGGTAGAGCTCCTTCTCTGTGTGTGGATCTGCTGTGGATCTCTAACGTGCTTCAAAATTAGCTCTCAAAGCTATTGATGCTTTCAGTATGTAAGCCATCAAGGGGTTTGTGAAAACCTTTCTGTTCTGTCAGTGAGGTGTTTCTCCAGGATCTGTTAATCCCATTGTAGAGAATATCTGATATCACAGCTAGGCTATTTGGTTTTGTGCTCCTTACAGTGCCAAAAAAGGGGGTTAAACTTCACTCTATTGATCCACTCCATGGCTCTATTTCAATGTAGCAAGCTCCATTTCAAAGCATAGCTTTGGATATATATAGGTCTGCTTTTATATTCTTTATGGAACAAAATTCTGAAAGAACAGAAGTGTCCTGTCTATTTTTAAACTTCGGCTTTAAAAGTATTTCTTTTCCCTCTGGCATGCAACAGGGGGCACAAAACTCCAGACAATCTTGTATCCAGGTGCTTAGTTTAGCATTTAAATCAACATGCCAGGAGTTGATACCTTCAAAGTTGCAAACTGTAAGAGATGAGGAGTTAAATGATCAAGATAATTCCTCTCCATGCACAAATGTTCTCATCTCTAATGCACACTGACGTTTTCCCTGTGAAGTAGACAAGCTGCAAAGGAAATAGTCTCAGAGCTGCTTTACAGTTTGGGGGACTTGCTGTAGGGAAGATCTCTGTCAGATGAAAACAGTGCTGGAACTCATGAGCCAAAAAAGTAATTACTGATCTCTGCATGCTGTCTGTAGAGTCTTAACAGACGAATCCAACCCAGTGCAATTTGATTTGCAATTTTCCTGAGCAGGAGGTGGTGAAGTATTTATAGCATGACTAGATCTGAATTTATCTACAGCAGAGAGCATTTACCTTTACTCTCTAATGCTGATGAAAGACCAAAGCATTTGGTCAGCAAACTGATTGCAGTGCAACAAAGGATGGAATATGTGTCATATGCTCAATTTAATCATGAAAAGATTTCTGTTAACTTAATTTCTGTTAACCTGCTTAATGTCATGCTCAATTCGGTTGTTGTTTCAAAGCTTGCATACATAATACTTACCTTAGTTCCCTTCAAATTGCCATACTGGTGAGAACACCAATTCCAACAGCCATAGGTATTTAGTTATCTGTAGCACTCAGGCATCTGCTCAGCCTTCAGCCTGCACAACTTCTTAGTTCACACTAAAATAATAACACTGACAATTACAGCCTCATTGTCTGACAGAAACACTTTGAAAATCTTGTCTGCAGGAACTCCTTTTATCTCAATAAAAACATTGCCCACAGGTCCCCTGCTCTTGACCTCGGGATGCTTTAAGGAGAATCTAATTGTCCAGTTGCATCATTGTTGATGACTGAAAGCTTTTTTTGTGCTTCATAATGCCTTTAAAAGCAGCACAATCTTTGTCCATGGAGTGTGAACCCTTTCCAACTGATCACAACCATTGTGTCTCTTCAGGCTTCTCAAATTTGTCTAATAGAGAATGCAAGATAATATCTATATAAATTCAGAGTTCTGTTTGATGTTGGATTCCCAAAATTGAAATAGAGAGGGATTAAGATGTCTTTCAAAGCATGGTCTGGGCTCACCCAGTTTTCAGTTATGAAACAGAAATGTATTTTCTAAGGAGAACTTTTAAAGCCATGCAGCACTTGCTAATAGCACCCTGGGTCATGGCAAACTGGGAGGCTTGGCTGATACAGCTGAAGGCTGTGCAGCCATCCAGTGAGACTTGGACAGACCAGAGAGCTGGGCACAGAGGAACCAAGTGAGGTTCAACAAGGACAAGTGCAGAGTCCTGCATCTGGGGAGGAACAATAAACTGCCGCAGGTTGGGAGGTGATCTGCTGGAGAGCAGCCCTGTGGAGAGGGACCTGGGAGTCCTGGTTGACAAGAAGCTCTCCACGGGGCACCAATGTGCCCTGGTGGCCAAGAAGACCAATGGGATCCTGGGGGACATTAAGAAGAGTATGTCCAACAGATCAAGGGAGGTTCTCCTCCTGCTCTGCTCTGCCCTAGTAAGGCCCCACATGGAATATGGCATCCAGTTCTGGGCTCCTCAGTTCAAGAGGAACAGGGATTGACTCCCCCTCTACTCTGCCCTGGTGAGACCCTCATCTTGAGCACTGCCTTCAGTTTTGGGTTCTCCAGTTTAAGAGGGATAGGGACATGCTGGATAAGGTCCAGTGGAGGGCTATGATGATTAGAGGACTTGAGCACTGCCTGATTAGGAAAGGCTGAGGGACCTGGGGCTGCTTAGTCTGGAGAAGAGAAGGCTGAGAGAGGATTTAATAAATGTTTATAAATATCTGAGGGCCAGGTGTCAGGGGGGGACAGGCTCTGCTCACTTGTTCCCCGTGATAGGACAAGGAGCAGTGGATGGAAGCTGCAGCACAGGAGGTTCCATCTCAACACAAGGGGAAACTTCTTTACTCTAAGAGTCACAGAGCACTGGAACAGGATCCCCAGACAGGTTGTGGAGTCTCCTTCTCTGGAGACTTTCAAGGCCTGTCTGGATGTGTTCCTGTATGACCTGAGCTAGATTGTCTGGTCCTGCTGTGGCAGGGGGGTTGGACTCGATGCTCTGTTTGGGTCCCTTCCAACCTCTGACATCCTGTGATCCTGTGATTAGTACCAATAGAGAAAGAAATGAGGAGCAGCCAACAGAGCGATAAAAGAACTCCATTTCTAGTAGCTGAATACTCTGTAGCAACATGGGATCATCTGGATCCCCCTTTCTTTGTGCTATCCTTAGTAACCATCGTCTTAGGGTGATTACAGTATCACAGTATCACCAGGGTTGGAAGAGACCTCAAAGCTCATCAAGTCCAACCCATCACCACAGACCTCAAGACTAGACCATGGCACCAAGTGCCACGTCCAAACCCGCCTTGAACACCTCCAGGGACGGTGACTCCACCACCTCCCTGGGCAGCCCATTCCAGCAGTCAATGACTCTCAGGCAAGAACTTTCTCCTCACCTCCAACCTAAACTTCCCCTGGCATAGAGATTCATGTAAGAGCAGCCTAAACAACTGAATGGAGCCTAGAGTTCACTTTTCTCACTGGCAGAGGAGGAAAACGCAGGCATAGTCACTGTGCCACCAGCACCAATTCCCTTCACTCTCAAGTTACACGCCAAGTAGCTGCTATAGCATGGAACAAACTCATTAGTATCAGCATGTCCTGAACTCGTCCATGCCCTGTTTGTCCCAAAGATTCTTTGGTTGCAAACTGTCTTACTCTTACTATCCTTCAACTTCTTTCTTCAAAGTCTAAAATACCTCTAGCTCTTACTGTCTTGGACCACTCCACAGGATAAACCCAAGACTTCAGGAGACAGCAGGTTTTCAGGTATGGGAACTAGACTTACTTCTGGGGTCAATGCTTTTATTTCCAATAGTTCTTTAGTACTCTTTTCCCCCCTCTTGTTCTGCAAGCCAGTGCACATCATGATACTTGCTTTTGATTTCACCTAGAGCCTATTTGGTACTGAAGGGCTATAATAGCAGTGATGAGTTGGAAAAAGCTCTTACCATGGTCAATTAAGGTTTATTTGTACACTCAGGCACTGACAACAATATGGGCAAATATTGTTTGTGCTGCTTTTAAAGGCATTAGGAAGGGGGGAAAAAAGCTTCCACTCATCAACAATACTGCAACAAGACAAGACCAGATTCCTCTTACAGCATCCCAGGGTTAAGAGCAGGGGACCTGTACACTGTGATGTTGAGATAACAAGAGTTCTTGCTGGCAAGATTCTCAAAGGATTTCTTGTCAAAGAACAGTGAGGCTGTAATTGTTAGTAGCATTATTTTAGTATGAACTAAGAACTTCTGCAATCTGGAATTTGAGGAGATGCCTGAGTGCTACCTTTGGAAAAGGTGCCATTATATATTTGTAGCATAAATGTGCTATTAAACAACGCAACCTTATGCAACAATAAAACGCTTGAAAAATTATTTCCATTGGAAAATGTTGATTCCCTAATTTTATCTGTACATATAGCAGAACTGGGTGACATTATAAAGGGAATAATAAATATAACATGCACTGAATTAGGCAAGGCTAATTCTTCCCAGGCAAAGTGCTAACAGAAGAAAGACACAGCCATTTCCTGCAAGCTCTGGTCCTGAGATGTTCAGGGGCTTTTAAAACAGGTGAGAAAATGCAGAAATTATTCTCATAGCATTTGGAGAGCTTTTACAGATGCTTTGTCTTCACATTTCTTTCATTTCAGTTTTATAGATTTTTTTTTTTTTTCCCCCAAGCCCTTCTTAACTGACTTTGGAAGCAGATGAAGTTAAATATATTTGGCCTTGGTAGGCAGAAAAACATCAATCTATGGAGTCTGCCTGACTTGAAGGTATCAGCTTAGGCACCTGCCTTGATTCAACCAGTGAGATCCCCCCTTTTTCTGAGCTTTCTGTCTACACATCTGAGCTGACTTCATGCAGTGCTACCAACAATGAATGATTTGAACTGGGAAAGAAACAATTGCTAAGGAGCTCTTCTTTCCTACAAAGGTAACATTTTATTCAGTTGGAGAAAAGAAATTAAATTCCTCTGACCACGATAGCTTGCTTTTTTCTACATACTTTAAGTGATGAATATAGATTCCACAGGCCATCATTCCCCTTCCACATATATGCTCTTTTGGAATGTGAAAAGACAAACCCCTGCTCTGGTTCTCAATAGAGGTGTAATTGGCATGCTGGGGGGTTTGAAAATCATAATTCGTCCTTTTTCTTCAGGATGATTTTCCTTACAAGGTCTGTAACATAAGGTCTTATTTCTTCAATGGTGACAGTAGAGTCCCAGGCCTTTACTACTTTCCCATTGGGGTCCACCAGATATTTCCAGAAGTTCCAGGTTGGTTCTTCTCCCGTAGAATCTACAGGGGAAAAAACAAACAAAGTGGAACCTGAGAAAAGAAAACTACATTAGCCAATTCCTGATGTTTGTCCATGTCAGTTTGATGACTACATTTTCAGGGGAAGAAGGAATGTAACATTAAGAGGGAGTTTAGATTGAAAAATAAGATTAATTTTCTGGCAAACAGGGAGCTTTAACTAGACAGTTGCCCCTTGGAGACTAATGTGAACAGTCCAGTTTGAGACAGACAAACAGGAGAAAACACTGTAATCAGTTTAAAGTGTGTGTGCATGTGTGTGTGTGGCTGTGCCACACAGATAAATTAGAAACAGTTGAAAATCATTAGGAGAATAGAATCTGCCATAACAATGTGGCTGTACCATGGTCTGCATGTGTGTCCAGAAGTTTTCCTCCAGAAGCTCCCAGTACCACAGTGCTTCAGAGGACCGTTTCAAGAAGTGCTTAACAAAGCAGTAAAGTAAACTGTTCCAGGACGTTTCCTCTTAGCTCTCAGCTACTCATTTTAGATGAGTCACATTCTTTATCCTCTGCTACTGTGCTACATGACCAACAAAATGTGCATGGCTTCCAATCAGACCAGGAGCCTCATCCCACTAATTGCCCAAGTACATATGCTACAGGCATATTAGCTTATTTTTCCATTGATGAGAGACTGGGCAAAATGGCATCAGGAATCAGAAGGTATTTCAAAGTACCCTCAAGACACAGCCAGGCCTACAGGGTTGCCAGTCTTGTCATTATGCTGCATAAATACTCTGCCTGCAACAGCCTCCCTCTGCCTGGGGACCAAGAGGGAAACAGAAGGTTTGCAATCTCCATGTGCCATGACTGCAGGAAGAACCCTGTTGGGCAAAACAGAAATGGAAGGACATGAATTTTTTAAGGAAGATTTTAAGGTCATGCTGGACAACCTGATCTAGTGGAAAATCTCCCTACCCATGGCAGGGGGCTTGGAACTAGATGATCCTTGAGGTCCTTTCCAACCCTGACAATTCTGTCATTCTGTGAAGAGGATTACAGGGAAGTTTGGCCAGCAGAGAGACCCATGACACACACCTGGAAGGAGATGTGTTTAGGCTGGTCAAAAGTAATACTCCTTTATATTTAGTAACTGTGTGACAGAACACTGTGTTGCTGGAGAGAAGCAGCAGTGATATGATCCCTGCAGAATGCAGCTCAGGTGATGTCATTCTACATCCTTGCAGGAAGGCATTTCCTTCACACTGCAACAAGACTGACAGTTCAGCATTGAAATGGTATTTAAAGCGTTCACTCAGTGCACAAGGAGTGCCCTGATAGACAATCTCCTGCCTTGCAGTGTATTTTATCAGCTGCCTGCTAAGAACCAGCACAGCCTCTTCAGATCTCAGTGACAGAACTGTACAGTATGGCGATGTCAGTGCTTGGGAAGGGATGAGCAAAGGAGGATTCAAGGACATCTCTGAGTGTTTGCTTTTACTTTTTCATTGTTGAAATAAATTAGGTGCTTTGTTTCCACTTATCCTACAGCTCTTGAGATCGCAGGCTCACAGAGTGTTAGGGCTTGGAAGGGACCTCTGGCGATCTTCCAGTCCAACGCCCCTGCCAGAGCAGGACCAGAAAATCTAATGCAGGAACACATTCAGACAGGGCTTGAAAGTCTCCAGAGAAGGAGACTCCACAGTCTCTCTGGGGAGGTTCCAGTACTCTGTCACCATTACAGTCAAGAAGTTCTTCCTCATGTTGAGGTGGAACTTCCTGAGCTGTAGTTTACATCCACTGCCCCTTGACCTGTCACAGGGCATATATGATCAGAGGCTGTCTCTTCCTTCCTGACAATCAGCCCTCAGATGTGAATCTTTTAGGTTCAGCCTGCAGCATTAGTGTCACAAGGAGAAGCACTTACAAGACCTCAGTAAAGGAAGATTAGGGGTAGGTGTTGCACAGCATACAGGAGAATGCATGCTCCACATAGATACGTTTTTACAGGGCATTTGCTGCTGGAGCATCTTCATCCCTGAAGGCCTTTTTAGAGGGTTAGGCAAAGCTGTCAGGGGTGACCCAGTGAGAAATCAGGAAATGTTTCAGAAAGGAAGTGTTGGAGCGGGTCCAGAGTAGGGCCACAAGGATGATCAGAGGGCTGCAGCAGCTCAACTATGAGGACAGGCTGAGAGAGTTGGGGCTCTGCAGCCTGGAGAAGAGAAGGTTTCCAGGAGACCTTAGAGTAGCCTTCCAGTATCTGAAGGGGGCCTACAGGAAGGCTGGGGAGGGACTACTGACAAGGTCTTGCAATGACAGGACAAAGGGCAATGGGTTTGAACTGGCAGAGGGGAGATTTAGACTGGATGTTAGGAGGAAGTTCTTTCCAGTGAGGGTGGTGAGACACTGGCACAGGTTGCCCAGGGAGGTTGTGGCTGCTCCCTCCCTGGAGGTGTTCAAGGCCAGGTTGGAGGAGGCCTTGAGTAACCTGTACTAGTGGGAGGTGTCCCTGCCTATGGCAGGGGATTGGAACTAGATGATCCTTGAGGTCCCTTCCAACCTTACCATTCTATGATTCTATGAAATCCTGCCTGGTGCAGGAGGATGGACTGTATGGCCTCTGGCCTCTTTGAGCCTGACAGTTCTGCACAGGTATCTTGTTTTCCTGTGTCAGAAGGATTCTACAGTGAGGGAACAACCCTGCAGCACTTTACTCACCAATTAAGTACTTGAAGGCTGGGATGGCAGCGGCTCCGCTGACTGCAATCTTGCTGAACATAGGGAAGGAGGCACCGTAGGTCTTGCGTGCAAAGCTCTCGATTTCTTTGTTGGTGTCTGGCTCTTGCTGCCCAAACTGATTGCATGGGAATGCCAGCACATTGAAGTGGTAGGGGCCCAGGTCTCTCTGTAACTGCTGTAAGGCCTTGTAGTGGCTCTCTGTGTACCCACACTCACTGGCAACGTTGACAACCAGCGACACCTGAAGAACAAGGGATGAAGGCATGTGCTGCATGCCACTTCTCCAAGCAGGCTGGGTACAGATTATTTTCAAACTGATGAGGATGTCTAGAGAACTGGGACTGAACACTTAGGCTCAAAACTACATCAAGGCATGTTCACAATAGGATGATTTAACATTTCTTGTATCTATTCCCATTTGGCAGCTGTGAAGATAATCAATAAAGCACTAAGCAGTCTTCATTCTCAGGTTTGCACTGAACCTGTCTTCCTCTGTTCTGCCTTTTGGATGGTTTCTAAGCATGTTTACCAAAGGACCATCCAGCTAAGGTGTCCCAGAAACTTGCAAATGAATGTGTTTCATCTGGTTTGTTTATCCATAATGAAGCATCTGTTCTAAAGCACCCTCCCTTGTACAGAATTTAGTGTTCACACAGTTGGCTGATCCATTTACCATTGCTAGTCTAGATGCCTTCATCTTGAAATTAACAGAAACAGTTACAGGATTTGGGGCTGCTCTGTGCAGTGTGGACTACAAAATTTCCCAGTAAGCCCACTTAGTGGGGACAAAATTGCTTGAATTAGAGATTCCTGGAAGTGAAGACTGTGCCCACTGTCCTTTAAAGAGTTATTCCTGCAGCCAATCATGTTCGATGCTGTGCTCATTGTGCCATTTGGGCATTGCCATTTGGCACCTCTCTGCCCAGGCAGATCCAGCAGAGAGGCAGATGCCAAACACTGATGAACACTGCAGTAAAACAGAGGCAGAATGTATGGTGGGACAGATTCTACCAAGAATTTGTTGGGGAAATTCAGTGACCCAGCCCTGAGCTGACACGTACTGCACAGCTTCTCAAGGCCACGCAGGGCTTTCTCTTGGTTTTTAGCTACTTTATCCTTAAATAACTTCTGGAATTTATTTTTAGGATTACAGTTTTTATTATTCTTACTCATGTTGTGAGTTGTCATTCATGGTACATAAACTGAGGTTACTCTTGTGTTTCCTTGAGAGTGGATTGAAGCTGGATATGATAGACCCTTTAGATAGAGCAACAGTAGCAACTCACATTGGATCCTTCTCCAAGGGTCTGGAAATTTCAGAGCAGCTGAATGCTGGGTTCATGATTGTGGGTGTGAATCAGCAGTGTTGGAGGGCTCAGTGCCAGCAGGAAAGCCTGAACTTTGGAAACACTAACTGACCTGATCAAACCACACAGCAAGTAGCTGCAGGGCAAGAATAGGAAGTCAAAAATCCAGACTCCAGGTCTCATACTCCTGTAGCTGTGACCAGATCTCATACCTTGCTCAACTTAGTAACAGTAGATTCTAATGTCACTATTGTTCCATAGCCTTATGTATACATTTTTATACCAAATATAAAACTACATAAGAAATAATAATAGAGTGCATCAAAGAAATTACAACAGATTAAAACTTACTGCATGCATACAATGGTTTTAAGGCCAGAAAGCAATCTGGCATATAAAAGCCTGCAATCTGGGTAAGGTGTAAGATAAGATGAAAACTCTAGAAGGGGTAGGAAAGAGTAAAGAAAAAGCTAAGAGGATGTAGTTTCTTACATTAACTATTAACATTGTGTGCATTTTGTTCTTCCTGTCCATGTTTACAGTGGTTTTGGAGCAGCACTGTTTCCCCTGTCAACAGGTAATCTTATCAAGAAGTGGATGTAACCTTCTTTTAGGTGTAGTGTGTCAACAGCATGCAGTCCAACTGATCCCCTTACACACATGTATGGAATATGCTCTGAAGCACTCTAGCTCACTCCCAGAGCATCACTCACTCAGCCCACACTGGGGAGATCTACCTGAAACTTTCCGTTCAGCCTCCTACACCACCCCAAAATGCCTCTCATTAGGGGGTTCTTTCAGAGAAGAGATGATCACGTCATGATGCATTCCTCCTGCAAACTGTCAGCATTTCAAATTGAAATTATATCCTGGACATAAAAATAACTGTTGGCAGTTCTGCTGTTTTTAAATAACCTGCATTTACCAAGCATAGTGACAAGGGCCACGAGGATGATCAGAGGGCTGCAGCAGCTCAACTATGAGGACAGGCTGAGAGACTTGGGGCTCTGCAGCCTGGAGAAGAGAAGGCTTCCAGGAGACTTTAGAGTGGCCTTCCAGTATCTGAAGGGGGCCTACAGGAAGGCTGGGGAGGGATTATTTACAAGGTCTTGCAATGACAGGACAAGAGGCAATGGGACAACTGGCAGAGGGGAGATTTAGACTGGATGTTAGGAGGAAGTTCTTTCCAGTGAGGGTGGTGAGACACTGGCACAGGTTGCCCAGGGAGGTTGTGGCTGCTTCCTCCCTGGAGGTGTTCAAGGCCAGGTTGGAGGAGGCCTTGAGTGAGCTGTACTAGTGGGAGGTGTCCCTGCCTATGGCAGGGGGTTGGAACTAGATGATCCTTGAGGTCCTTTCCAACCTTACCATGATTCTAAGTGTAGTTGGGTGTGACTGAAGCTAATGTAACTCTGAGAGCTGAAGTCACATCTAGTTCTTTTAGATTAATTTCTGGAGGCTTTGTAAAGTATAGTTTAAGACTCAGCATTCTCATGATGCAGAAGTATTCAAAACCTTCCTGTATTCATACCTACCTCAAATATAATGGCAATGTAAGAACTGATTGTTGGAGATCTGGGGAAATAAGGTTCTGAAGGCATTCAGATATGAGGGATGACTTGCCAATGAAAACAATCAAGCTTCTAAAACTTGAGTTTGGAGTTAGGAGCACTTGAAAGAATTTACTCAAAAAAACCCAACCTCAACAGCTTTAATTTACGAGCTGTTTAAAGCCAGTGGTTACTCAGCACAGTGGTGAAAACCATGAGAACTCACACTGAAAATGGGGCAAACTTCCAAACCTCACACAAAGTAGGAGGCAGCATTTCTTAGAATGGCAGACATACTCTGCTCCTCTTCTTCCCTGTTACTGAACTCCATCGTTTAATACTGCAAACCTCCTAACACATCATAAAAACAAAGCTTTCAGGATTTTTTTAGTATTTCATGAGGTATGTTTAAAATGATAGTTCCAAAAATCTTTGCCAAGTCATCTTTCAAATGGCTGGTACCAGAAGTGGTTTAATGGAATGCTTTTTGTGTGTGTGACAGTATTTTACTTTTGATTAAAAGAAAAAAAAAAAAAGTTTAAAAAAAGCTACTCTTTTTATTCTGTACTTCGGCTTTTTACAACTATTTAAATGAAGTTCAGTGCGCATCATGACTGACTTCATGCTCTGAGAGTGCAAGCCAAGCACACCACCTAGTGTGCAGTGCAAACAATTCATCCCGGACCTATCATAGAATCATAGAATGGTAAGGTTGGAAGGGACCTCAAGCATCATCTAGTTCCAAACCCCTGCCAGAGGCAGGGACACCTCCCACTAGTACAGCTCACTCAAGGCCTCCTCCAACCTGGCCTTGAACACCTCCAGGGAGGGAGCAGCCACAACCTCCCTGGGCAGCCTGTGCCAGTGCCTCACCACCCTCACTGGAAAGAACTTCCTCCTAACATCCAGTCTAAATCTCCCCTCTGCCAGTTTAAACCCATTGCCCTTTGTCCTGTCATTGCAAGACCTTGTCAGTAGTCCCTCCCCAGCCTTCCTGTAGGCCCCCTTCAGATACTGGAAGGCTACTCTAAGGTCTCCTGGAAACCTTCTCTTCTCCAGGCTGCAGAGCCCCAACTCTCTCAGCCTGTCCTCATAGTTGAGCTGCTGCAGCCCTCTGATCATCCTTGTGGCCCTACTCTGGACCCGCTCCAACACTTCCATGTCCTTCCTGTGCTGAGGGTTCCAGAACTGCACACAGTACTCCAGGTGGGGTCTGACAAGAGCAAAGTGGCAGAATCACTTCCCTTGCCCTGCTGGCCACGCTGCTCTTGATGCAGCCTAGGACTCGGTTGGCTGTCTGGGCTGCATGTGCACACTGCAGGCTCATGTTGAGCTTTTCATCAACCCAAAAATGATGTTTTAAGCTGACTTCTGCACAAGCCATTGTCTGACCTCTTAGTGCTTCCTTCCCTTGGCTTATGAAATTCATGCATTCTGGTAGTGAAATCATTTAACCCACTGCAAACACAGTTTTTGGCTTATGTAATGTTGACACCAATGAACCCCCTTGGGGCAAACAGCCCTGGAGAGCTCTATGAATCTGCCAGCAGCTTCAAATAACCCTGGTGGATCTTTTAGCAGACAGTAGATTCATGAGATTTTTAGACCTGGAGATTCTAAACTGGCTCCATCTGACTGATGGCAGAACCAGACACAAGGGTCAGATTACACCAGCTTGCAAAGCTGGTACCTTCCTGGAGATAAAAAGCAATGCTTGTGCAGGATTGAAGCTGCAATGTTCTGCATTTATCCACACTCAGTAATATCACATTCTCAGACTGCAGAGCTGTGATGCAAAGGGCCTAGTAAAATAATGCTTGGCATTGTTACGGGGCCTAATACCGTTACATTATTATAGTAGCTTTGGTTCTGGACTTCCAAAGCACTGCACTAACACTGCTCAAACACTCCTCAGCACACTGTCACAGCATGATAGGATCCTCAGCTGTGCAGCAAGCAGGCAGGCAGGCAGGCAGGCGCTGTTTTATCTAGGTAGGTGTAAGCACAGCAGGGGACAGCTCATGCTTTGGAGTTCCAGCTCCCAAACAGATACTGAGTTTGGTGAGAATGCTGCCTCTGACTGCATATCTGATGGAGATCATAAATAACATAGAGGCTTTCTTGAATTACATAGGTAGATAGATTAGCTATAAAACTCAACTTGTTTGGACCCTGCCCTTCATTTTTAATGTAGATGGGGCAACATCAGTATGGTAACCTGGCCAAATTGTGGGAGGATGGCTTTCTTCTGCAACACAGTAAAGCTGGCAGCTTTTGGATCTAATTCTCTTGTGGTACACTTGTTTTCAGTTGCAATAGTCCTGCCTTTCTCTGCTTTCAGGTACAAATAATACAATACCTGGTTTCGTTGGCATGTGTGTCCAATTTTTAGCACTTGACAATCTAATCTTTTGTGCTCCCCTAAAAAGGCAGCACTCCCTCACCTACCGTTGGCATTTTTATTAAAGTGGAGGAGAGGCTATGCTTGTGCACATTTATTTCAGAAAAAAAATCAACCTGTTGCTTAGGGTTTGTTGTTTTTTGGGGGTTGTTTCTTGGTTGGGTTTTTGGTTGGGGTTTTTTGGGTTTTTTTCTGTTTGTTATTTCAGAATTGTTAGCACGTCTCTTATGTACTCTGTACAGAGGTACTTGTGATTTGCATTAATGTAGAATCATAGAATCAGTTAGGGTTGGAAGGGACCACAAGGATCATCTAGTTCAAATCCCCCTGCCATGGGCAGAGACACCCTACCCTAGATCAGGATGGCTAAAGCCTCATCCAGCCTGGCCTTAAACACCTCCAGGGATGGGGCCTCAACCACATCCCTGGGCAACCCATGCCAGTCTCTCACCACTCTCATGCTGAAGAACTTCCTCCTCATGTCCAGTCTGAATCTCCCCACCTCCAGCTTTGCTCCATTCCCCCTAGTCCTGTCACTACCTGATATCTTGAAAAGTCCCTCCCCACTTTTTTGTAGGTCCCCTTCAGATACTGAAAGGCCACAATAAGGTCACCTCAGAGCCTCCTCTTTTCCAGACTGAACATCCCCAACTCTTAGGGTCAGTCCTCATAGGAGAGGTGCTCCAGCCCTCTGATCATCCCAATGGAAACAGAATTCATCACAATCAGTCTGACTTTTTCTTTCTTACTAGGAAGGATTGCTTCAATGATCTGAATACGCAGTAACTTATATTAATGATGAGTTACTGAAGAAAGTTTCTGCAAGTCATGAACTGCACTGAGTGTTTACTCTCAGCATGGCTCTTGTGTTTTTACAGCTAGTAAACTTTTTTTTTGCATATATGCTCTGGGAGCTTGTGGATCTTCTCATTTCCCAATTTACTACCAATTAAGTAGTTGTTTAAGTAAATTAATTGAACAACTGAATAGAGGGAGATGTCTTCTCTGCATCTGCCAGAAAGCTTAAAGCTGTGAACAGCTGGTTTAGCAATTAGCAGACTGTTCCAGGGGCTAACTAGAACCTCACTTTCTTCAAAGCACCAGGAACACACACATAGTGCTTACATATGATTTGCTTTCTTTTAATAGCTTTAAAATATTGTGGTAAATCTACATCTTAATATTGCTGACCTAACTGCAGATGTAAGCAGATTTATTTTAGGAAATAAATGGGATTTTTAATTAACCTTTTGCCTACCTTGATACTGAGCTCTGACAATGCAATGACAGAAATGCTATGTTTTATTGCCACAACTGTATTTAAAATTTTGTGCCCATGCATTATCAAACATCAGCTAGCTGAGCATTCCCAGGCTCTCTGAATGCAAATCCTTTTGCTCCATACAGAAGCTGCTCATCACTTTTTTGGAATAAACTATTCAATATGGCCTAGCAGAGATCAAGCAGTGTCAGTCACCAATGGTGTGACCTTCCCCGGGGCATGGCGCTAGAGTTCCCCTTACAAAACCAGGCACACCTCTAAGGACAACCTGATATCAGAGCATCAGTGCGGAGACACAGACCCCTAACCTACTGTGTTCCTGAGATTCCAGATCAGGCTCTGCAGCTCAGTCTGGAGATGATGAACTCCCAGGGTTCTCTGCAGGGTGGCTATAAGGAATTCCTATGAGTTCCTCATTACACCTCTCCATGTGGAGTCTGGCCCTGAGGTAGAGAACCTGCAAATGGCATTTGCTTATTCAGACAGATTTGCAGACAACCTGCAAACAAAACATGCCCCAGTAACAAGATTTATTGACAGAGCCCTTGGAAGGAACTCCTATGAAAAGTAAATATTGCTTCATATTAAATAGGTCCCATGGGCTTTCCAGTATAGGTAGTTGAGTGTGCAGTGCACCAGTTCTGATCTGCCTGCATTGCAAATGGAGAACTTTGACCAGGTACTATTCAGAGCTCTCATTTGAATCATAGAATGGTAAGGTTGGAAGGGACCTCAAGGATCATCTAGTTCCAACCCCCTGCCATAGGCAGGGACACCTCCCACTAGTACAGCTCACTCAAGGCCTCATCCAATCTGGCCTTGATCACCTCCAGGGAGGGAGCATCCACAGCCTCCCTGGGCAACCTGTGCCAGTGCCTCACCACTCTCACTGTAAAGACCTTCCTCCTAACATTCAGTCTAAATCTCCCCTCTGCCAGTTCAAACCCATTGCCTCTTGTCCTGTCATTGCAAGACCTTGTAAATAGTCCCTCCCCAGCCCTCCTCTAGGCCTCCTTCAGATACTGGAAGGCTACTATCAGGTCCCCTCGAAGCCTTCTCTTCTGCAGGCTGCAGAGCCCCAACTCTCTCAGCCTGTCCTCATAGGAGGTTGTTTGGTCCAAACCTATCAATCTCCCTTTCTATACAGCGAATGTACATCTCCTCCCAAGGGCCTCTGCCTTCCTGCCACTGTTTTAGTGACTTGCTGCTGTAACCAGTGAGCTCAGCCAAGTACCTGATGGGGGAGGTAAAGGAAGGTAGAAACACAAAGCCAGAGAGATAAGGGTGAAAGCTGGAAAGTGGTGCCTGCCTTTCTGAGCAGCAGCTGATGGACTGCCTGGCTGCATCATGGAAAATGTGTCCCCTGAATGTCAAAGGTGGCTGTGGTGGGCTTTATGTTGATGTCAGCTTCTCTCATTTGTGCGTGCAGCTTCAAGAGTTTACAGGATAATGCCCTCTGTGCGCCAAGGTTCCTTTTCACACTTCTATATGTGTCCTTACTAGAGGGCCAAACCACTATAAAATGTAAAATAAAATCAAGTATCATTCAAGGAAACTGTTCTTAAAATGGGAAGGAGACTTCTGCCTGTAACTTATCACTGGAATATGTAAAGAAATCTAAAAGACACCCTAACAGCATGTGTATATCTACCTGCCCTTCTTTCACACTGATGTCACAATCCAAAGCAACCAGCATGATGTTGCTGTAACCTTACTACTAGGATATTAAAATAATTATCACGTCTCACACTTTTTTGCTAATTATGGTGAAATTTGTGAATTCTACTGGCTACTGACTAAACACCCTTTTTTCTTTTCTCTTTTTTTTTTTTTTTTTAAGGTGGAACGTCAAAAATGATTGAGATACAGGCAAAAATAATTTACTAAAATTCATGCAGTTAAAGGTCAGAAATAAGGTCTGAAAGCAAGTTATATAAAGTTACAAACTTCTTGAGCTTCACATTTCCTCGGCACAGCCCAGGGCAGTTTCTGCTGCTGAATGAAAGCAGACAGGCATCGCCTGCCTGCCACGTCTGCAGGCTGCAGCCTGCACCAGGCACAGAGGCGGACACACAGACAGAGGTTAGACTGAAAACGTTTTATTGAGCCTGCCAAGTACTCCGGAGCGCTATCAAAGGAAGCATGCAGGCAGCCCTCCGGAGCAGTTAATGAAGAGCTGTACCTCCGGGCCTACCTGCCCGCACTTGGTTTTGGCAGACATGCAGAAGTGGCTGGTTAGTGAACGCGGGCGAGAGCCGCCCGGCTCCGTGCAGACTTACCGAGCCTCTGTACTTCTCCAGGGAGACAAGCTTGCCCCTGATGTTTACAACTTTGAACGTGTAAAAATCGGGCTCCTTCTGCTGCGTAGCAGAAAACGCTAAAAGCAGCAGCACTGCAATGGCAATGAGCATGGCTAGAGGGACGAGGAGAGCTCTGGGGAAAGCGGAGGAAGGCTGATGCTCCACACTGCCCTCCGGATCCAGCATGCTGCACGGCCCCGCCGCAGGGACGCTCGGCGCGGCAGGGAAGCGCTGCCGCAAAGAAAGCGCTGCTGCAAAAGCGGCTTTTGCAACAGTCTGGGTCCTGCAGAGCATTAGGAGTCGTCTCGCTCGCAGAGCTCAGCGGGGAGGTCGTGTTCGTGGGGAATTCAGAGCCCCTGAACCAGAGTATTCAGTGGTGGTAGTGATGGAGTAAGACCAGCGATGAGTACAGGACGAAATAAAGCGCCAATGGGCTCAAAAATGGTAGCAATGTACGTGTCCGTGGGGCACCAGTCACATTTGGAGATCTGCTTGATCTGCGTCCTAGGAAAGGTAGGGATGAGGTCACTGTGACTTTTGGTGTATTTGCAAATGCCTTTTTTTAGTATGGTAACGATAGCATCTGCTAAGTGTTGTGTAATGTCAAAGAATACCAGTAGCTTGGTTGCTAGTGGTTAGTGATGCAAGCGTTCTGAACAAGAGTCACAGCACACAGAAAAACCTGAGTTACAAACCTGCCATGGGCAGTAGCATGAGACATGGAGCACTGTTAGCCAGGCCTTTAGGACATTTGTCTCCTCATGCACCTGGCTGGCTAGAAGTGATGGCCAGACCACTGCTCTTCGCAGTGTGATCTGGAAGAAACCCCATTACCAAAGAGCAAGAAAGAGGCACTGAACATCAGGTGCTACTAAAGCTTTCAGATACACAGAGCCAAACCACTGCTTCAGCGCACCGATGCCACTCCGGGGAAAAAAAAAAAATTTAAAAAAGAAAAAAAAAAAGAAAAAAAAAAGCCCTTTCCTACTAAGTCTGCTGGAAGAAAAGCATCTGGATATATGAAGGAACAACAGTAGAAAGCATTTGATGGTCATCAATTTCTGCTTGGACCAAGAAACTGGTCCTCCATGATTCTGATAATTCTGGGCAAAGAAAAGCAAAATGTAGTGATTTACAGAAAACAATTAAGTTGTACATCCAAGGCATATGGGAAACCTATCTTTTGAAGAGTAAACGACATTTTGGAATCTCACCTTGTGATTTTTCTTTTTTTTTTTTTTTTTTTTTTAAACCCAGTTTTGGTACATCTTTGACATTTGCTTAGGGAATTCAAACATGAAATAAACTAAAATTCAAACAAGCTTTAGAGATTCTTCAGACAGCTAGAGGTAGAAAATATAGCTTTAACAGAGTATATGCATTTAAATAAATTGCACCAACCTAGTAAACATGAAAAACATATTTTAAAAAATAATTCCAAGTATTAAATTTTTTTTGAGGGGGGGGGAAGGGCCCAGAAAATTAAAAATAAATCTACAATACACTTTGAGGCATGTTCCAGTACTTGGAGTGCGGGACTATAAGCAAGGCAACATACTGCAACGTGAGACAAGCAAGGTTTTGCTCTGAAAGAGGCTTTATAAAATCTGCTTCCCACAGCTTCAGGATGATTGCCTCTGATTTCTAGATGAAATGTAATGGCTTTCAGAATTGTATTTTCTCCTACAAACAGCCCAGAATCTGAACATTTTTGCTCACTGGCACTGAAATGGGAATTCCTTAAATAATGGCCAGCTGGCAGTAGAATCCAGCTTCTTCTTTTATTGCTGTGTTTCTATATTGCTCCCTGAAATAAAATGTTCTTTAACATTGGCAAAGAAGGCGGAATTGTTCTTGTATATATATAAAGAGTGACACTATGTCAAAGACTCTTGGCTTTAAAGTGGTTCAAGTCTTCAGAGCCAAACTGAACTAATGTTTGACGTTCAAGTCTATGCAACTATTTGAACTCTATCTGATACATTCCAATAACTTCCAGCTTGCAGGAAAAATGCCAGTCAGGTTTGCAAACAGGTGTGTCTGCTCCCTGGAACGTCTAAATGTTGATCTAGGAGGACTGCATCCAGTATGAACAAAAATAATTTAGGGATTTTTTGTTTGGTTGGTTTTTTTTAAATTAACTCTTTGGTGTACTAAACCCAGTAACATTCTTTTGTCAAATAGTACTGGGCTGAAGCAACCACTCACCTAACCTGACCTGTCCCCCAAGCGGCATTGCTATTGCTGTCCCTGCTGAGCTGAACTTTCCTGCTGAAAGTTCTGCTAAGGCAAATGGAAAACAAAGCAGAGGTGATTGGTGGGTACCAGCAATGGCTTCACCAAGGGCGGATCTTGCCTGACTAATTTAGTGGCTTTTTATGAAGAAGTCACAGCAACAGTGGACAAGGGAAGGGTAACTGATGGCATCTACCTGGATCTAAGTAAGGCATTTGACTCTGTCCCAC